>ML781408.1:38603-55894 GCA_009831015.1 Picea engelmannii
GAGAGAGAGAGAGAGAGAGAGAGAGAAGTGGGGTGGATAGAGGAAAATAGAACAAATGGGGGAGAGAGGTGTTATTGTATTAATTGGTAAATGCAGACATAAACAAATATCCCTATATCCCACTGGAAACTAGAACAAAACATAACACAATATGAGACTTTCTCTATGATCTAATTATCGAGTTTACTAATTAACAAGAGATAAACACCATACCATTTAAATATCGTTTCCCCTTGCCAATTCCATCCTAGCTCCGTTCCAAAGCTCCAAAGGTATTGAACTTGTAAGAGAACAAAAACCAACCAAAGTGAAAGCAACACAATATACTCAACAAGAACCTATGTATGTGATCAAAGAATCATACAATAAAACAAGACTAGTTTTATGGGAAAGAAACATATTGTTGTATCATATTAAATTAAAAGTTGAGATTACAACCAAAGCCTTGATGTCGCAAGGTCCCCTTTCGATGGCCCTTTTCTTTAACACACACACCTTTTCTCCATAGCCTTTGAATGAAGAAGATCCACCATGTAACTTGTAGAACTAAAGCAAAGCTCTCAAGAAGAAGTAGAACTCTCCATACAAATATTAGCCTATTAAACCTTAGCCTTTTCTATGAGAGATCCCTCTTTATATAGTGTAAAAGAGAGATGGATGAGGAGATTAGGAAGATCCCACCAAATCACAAAAGTGAGTAAGATCCAAACCGTTCGGAGTCCATATCATCTTCTAGAAGATCCCCTTCTAGAACATTCGTGAAGTTTGACTTTTCCTTAGCTTTTGGCATCGTCGCACCTATTGGAACTCTGTAAATTTTGTTTGACTGAAAAGAAAAATGACAGAGGTAATTCTTTCAACCTACTTTAGAGCTGAAGCACTAGCCTGTTCAACTCAGAGAAGGCTCTCTCGTGTCACTTGATGTTTCTTTGGAAATTGGTGGCTATATTTGGTTTGTTTTGGGGTTTTTTAATAAAGTTTTTGGCAATGAAGGGGAGGAACACTCAGGGCTATGGAGTCAAAATTCTGAAAGTGAACGAAAAAAAATGCTCAACTGATAGAACTCTCTAGAAGATAAAGGCTAAATGAGGCGATGAATCTAAGTTATTCTTAAATTTAAATAGAGTGGTAAGAGGAAATAGAAACATATAAATGCATCAGAGCATTACAGGAATGAATTCTGAATTAGCTAAGAAGAAACGTACATACAATTTAAATTGCTTAAGCCAAGAACATCAAATGATGAATTTTGGGTCTTTAACTCTCCAATTTAAAAAGAAGAAAATGTAAATGAAATGACAGGTCACAAGAAATACATACGATGAAGGGAAACAAAGATCATATCACCACCCTTTAGAAGCTTTTCATGGAGACTTCAAAATTTTCTGCATTTATAGTCAATTCAGATTCAGAAAATTACAATAGAGTTCGAAAAAACCAAAAGGTGCTCTGGCACTTCTGCCAACATTAATTCATTTAAGTATCCCAACATTTATACAATTCGATTACAACGAATGAAACCGATGCGTTTCAGCTTCTAAAACTGATTTAATAATTTCAATAGATAATTTCGGTATATGAACCAATTTACAATGATTAGCAAAAAATGTTACAAAATTGGGGACGATTTTCTCTGACTACTTGGATTCCTTTGCGCCATTTGTATTGCTCTGATCTTCTATTGAATCCGCAAATTTGGTGACATCCGAAGATCATTTACTGGTTTCGGGGAAACTGCATTTCGTCTTGCCCAACCGCATGATTTCCTTCCATTGTGAGCCAGAGGGAATCTCGTAATCCATCATTTCTTTAATCAAAATCTCCAAGTCAATGCATGTGGCGTAAGACATAGTCGACAGGCCAACCTTCACTATTTTAAATTTATTCAAAATTTCGAAGTCTATAGCCAAATACTCTACCAGACTTGGGCCTTTCAGAATTTCCTCCACAACTTCAAATTTGGAGTGGTCGATCCTACACTGAATGAGGAGAGAGTTGTAATTTTATTGATTGGATAATGAACCTTTGTCATCCCAAAATGGTGGGAGGCCCTTGATAAACAACTATTCAAATGTATCTTTAAACTCCTGTATATTGTGCTCCATCTGCATAGCTTTGTTCTGAACCGATTTAAGCAGGTTATGCTTAGCGATGATCCTTCTAGCCCCAATAGTCCGAAGATCGGTAGTGGGCACACAATTTAGAAAATCACTAGCATTTTGGGCCCATTTTGAGGGTTTCTTGGCCAATACTTCATTAACAACATTACACCTACTCTGGGCCATGGCAGCCACATTGTCTTTTCCATTTATAAAACTCAGATAAACCTTGAATTTAGCAACCTCGGCAACACTATCATCCCATATCACATGTTTAGCCCCTTGTAATAGTGTTTTTCCATTTAACCTTGTTTTCATCTTGCTCACTCTCTCTTGCAAATCTTGATTATCTCTGTGGAGTTGAGCCATCTTCTCATCTTTCACTTTTATCTCTTGCTTCGACTTTTCTATGACCTCTTTGAGGCCCTTGATCTCCCCTGTTTTTAAGCTTACCTGGGACATAGCTTGAACCAACCCCTCAGTGCTTGATCCAGCCTCTGTATTAGCAGATGTGATGACAACCATATCTAATGTTGCTACCTCTGCTTGTGACCAATTCTCTTTCTCTTTTTCTAACTACAACACTTTAGCTTTGTAATTGAGTGCCTCTTGTATGAATGTTTCCTTCTCATGTTCTAAAGAAGCTAGCTCTATTGTCTATGGATGACCTGTAGGGGACATCTTCATCTTTTTCTTTAGGCTTTGGATCATCTTATATTTCTCATACAAAGAAGCCTTTACCCCTTGAGGGCCTTCAGATTCTAACCTTTTGACCTATGTCATCCAGGCTTTGTTGGATGCCTTTTCCTATTTCAATTGTCCATCTAGTTTGAGTGCATGTGTTTTTAATCTTGAAACTTTCATACTTAAACTTAGGTAGTCTGAATAAAGCATGTCATTAGAATTCTTGTGAAACTTTAATTTGTTTGGGGTACCAATATTCTCATAGTGCATCTTGATCTCAGACACTTTATCATCATCTGTTATGGCTATATTAAATGTATTTCTTTCCACATCTCTAACTGAGAACAAGGACGCCTTATGCTGGGAGATCTTCTCTACTTCGGGCAACAGGTCCCTTATCTCACTGTTCTCCATACTTCCTTTTACAACATACTGGTTCATCAATTCCTCTTCGGATTGATAAAATTCTCCACGTGTCTTTCTAAATATGTGTTTCTTACTACTGAAAACCCTTGTGCTGCTTTCACTTTGTGGCATGCTTCCTATACTAGCTTCTTCATTCTTGGTTGCACCCTCCACCATATCCATGCTCGTTTTCTCTTTGGGTTCTTCTTCTTCCAGGTCAACCACTTGAGAGGGTGATGTAATTTTCACTTTCTTAGGAACATCTTGATGACTAATGGCACCCAAGGCCTTTGAATTGCTCCTCTTATTGTAAACACTCATCTTAGGAGCTTTGACAACCAACCTAGGGGAAGGTTTCTATGTTGGGATCTACTGGAGGGCTAGTTCTTTTTGTTTTGTCTAATCATGCTGCATAGTGACCTCCATATCTACATAGGTTTCTAGATTAGCCATCATGTCGAATCCTTCAACATTCTCATGTTCATAGGGGCCTTGTTTTCTTGCCAATCTTCTCTTTGATATGATATGATGCGGATCATATTTTCTCCCTTGCAATTATGTGAACCCAAATTCACTGAGTTTGGATTGGATTGAAGGAAAACATGACTTGTTCTTCACCACAAAAGGTCCTACTATGAAAGGAAATTTTAAGTTAGAAGCCTTGTGTGCTTTCAGAAAATGTTATGTCTCTAAGATGACCCTTTTTTTGATGAATTCCATAGAAAAAATTCTGGGATTCAGAAAGACTGGTAAGAGGTAAGGTCCTTCTTTATAGCCATATACCCAAATCACAACAGAATGTATGAACAACATCTAATCTCCTACCCTACTCTCTGGATTTGGTTGTAATGAGCTTTTCATTTCCTCTAGAACCCTTAGCAAGTATGAATCGAAGATAAGACTGTACACCCTGGACATAATCTTATTGATGAAGATAAGCATAGTGATCCTTTTACACTCAGTCGAAATAAAAACAGTCTCAGGAAATTCAGTTTTGTTAGATTCCAGGAACATTCTCAACAAGTGCATGTAGTATATGAAGTGTCTCAATGAATTGAAGTTTACCAGTTGTTGATGTATATTATCAGCTATGAATTTTTCAAAATTGACATAGACCGATTGACCAGACCTTGACATAAAGAATGTAAATGGGAAACATAACATGACTTCTACCACAAACCTGTCATTATACAACCCTAAAATTTGACTAAGCAGAGTAAAATCCCATTGGACTTTGATGACCATGATGCTTACATTGGTAGGCAATGACAGACTCTCAGAATGGTGTTCAATTTTGACAATGGTTTGCAGAAACATGGTTTTTACTTCTGATGGGAATTCTCTATAAATTGTGATCATTTTCTCCTCCTCGAAGGGCTCAAACATTGTGGGGGAGGACTCTGGTATACTAAGGGTGTGTTAGAGTGATGGATTGTCTATTTTGCATAAAACCTTTGACCCTACTTTATTCATAAGGACTCTTTCTTCCCAAGAATACCATTCCACACACCAGCTCACGAACTCAGGGAAAGGAAAGACTACTTCTATGACGTAAGGGGTGATGGAGGCTTGAGCTGCTTCGAGGAAAGGTATATGAATTCCAACATTATCTAACAAGTTCGATCTAGACACAGAAATAGGTGAAACTATTATCTCCGTGTCGAAAACGTTGGAGTCCCTGTCAATTAGGGCTTCTTCTCTAAAGGTGATGTCTTGATCATTCACGGATAAAATGAATGCTTCAAAATATCATAAAATAATGGTGGGGACCCTCCTTTTATGTGCGCCTATCAACATCAGGGGTTGGATAAAATGGTTTCGGGTAGACCTCTTTTCGCCCCGATGTGCCTCTGAGGGTGCCACACATCCATGAATGAAACCATGACAGTTTTCCCCAGCACGTCCTTGAATGATTAATCCTTGCGCTACTTAAATCGCTGATATGAGTTTCAACCATTGATACAGATCACTCTAAGATCTATGGTCTACTATGCCCCAAAAACTTTCGATATCGAAGATTGGAGAAAATGGTTTTAGGAAGACCTCTTTTTTCCCCGATATACCTCTAGAGGTGCCACGTGTCCACGAACAAAACCATAGTAGTTTTTCTTGGCCCTCCTTTGAATAATTATCTTCCACGCTGCTTCATTCCTAGATATGCACTTTAATCATTGATCTGGGCTGCTTCCAGATCGACGGTCTGCCGATTCCTACCATTCGTGCCTCTGCTATATTTACCCATATACTGCCATATAATACCTGATCCTCCAAACTATCATACTTCCATAGCGATGTGGATTTTCGTTGAATCTCTGAAACCTGGATCATGATCCAAATTTTTTTATGATGATAACATAGGCTCCAACTGGGGATGCTATCCTCTCCGTGAGGTAGAAAAGAACTAAATACTATGTGCATACCCATTGGGTTGTGGTCTATTAGTGTGATCTGAATCCACTGATCTTTATTCAAAAAATTAAAATATGCCCAGCATAGCTTAGGGCCTTCACCTCGGGCTTCAAATATGCTTCTTTTATTCCAACATTTCATGCGTAAATAAAAATGTTAAATGATTATATACAATGAATGGTAGGGTGATGATTTTTCAAACAACGTAATGTTTGAGGAACCTGCCATTCATAGGCACTCCTCTGGCGAGTTCTCCATTACTCTCCTCTAATAAATAGGAGTTACTCCCATGGTAAGCTGTAATTTTGAACATACCCATCCATAGGTTATCAAATTTCCCATGTTTTCCCTTATATTATTTTCTGGCATCCCATTTTAGTACCCAGTCTCCTAGTTCGAAGTCATCCACCATGGTATGTCTGTCGAAAGAGTTTTTGATCTTGTCTCGGCATAGTTGGGTGTTATGGAAGGCATTTTCTCTGGTCTGATGTACCCTGATGAGATCATCATCTCTTCTTCTACTAGTGTCTATTTCCGCCTCTTGCTCCTATAACAACTTCATTACTGGTAATCCCATTGTAGTAGGGAAAATAACTTCTGTACCATAAACGATCTGGAAAGGAGATGTGGCAATAGATCTCTTTGGGAATATCATGTCAGCCCACAGTGCGTGGATAATCATTTTGTGCCATGCCTTTTTATTCTCTTGCAACAATTTTTTGATGATTCAGACCAAGATTTTATTCAAAGATTCAACCAACCCATTCCCTTGAGGATAATATGATGTGGAATGACCAAGGGTGATGTTGTAATCTCTACAAAATTTCTCCAATTTCTTAGACTTGAAAGCTGCTACATTATCTCTTACAATTTTGATCGGGTATTCGAACCTGGACATAATATTATCTTCTAAGAATCGAATGATGACATCATCTGTAGCTTGTCTGGTGGGCACTACCTCAATCCATTTAGTGAAATAATCAGTCGTTGTCAGAATCCATTTGTGTTGAGATGAGGATTGTGGATGTATCTTCCCTATAAAATCCAGGCCCTACTCTCTGAAAGGATCTTCCACTGAAATGGGTTTTAATGGTAGAGACTGCAATTTTCCTTTCCCATCGAATATTTGACATTCATGGCATCTTGAAAATTGTTTATAAACATCAGAAAAAATGCTAGTCCAATAAAAACCATCTCTCAAAATTTCGTGCACAGTTGTCATCCAATAATGATGACCTCCACATTCACCCTTATGGAAATCTCTGATGGTTTTCTCTTCTTCTTATTCTATCAAACAACTCAATAAAATCCCCCCTGGATCCTTCCAGTACAACAATTCATTTACTATACAAAATTTTGTTGCCTTCAGTTTCAAGAATCTGGCTTTTGTTTTACTGTACTCAGGAGGAGCCTGCAAATTCTTCAACACAAATACTATATCCACATACAACGTAGAGTCAAGAAACTTATGAGATATTTGTGGAGTCGCCATTTCTTCCTCTACTGTATTTTCTGACAGATCTGTAGTGAAGTTTATTCCCAAGAGTTCGCAATTTGTTTGTGCCATCAGTCTAGCGAGTCCCTGTCCTTTAATCAACTTGGTGGGTTTAATATCCAAGTCATATTCTAACAGTACTGCTATCTATTTTCCCCTCTTTCCTTCAGGATCAGTCCATGTCAATATGTTCTTCACTGAGCTACTGGGAACATAAGCAGTGGTATGCGAATGTAGGATATAAACCCTAATTTCTTTCAATGCCTTGACTAAAGCATAAACTTGCTTCTCCATTATGTCATATTTCAAAGGAGCATCTCTTAATGTCTTACTATAGTATGCTATGGGCTTCTCAAAATTTTGGTCATCTTTCTGGAGTAATACACCTGCAATTGTGTGTTTTGAAGCAAAAAAGAAAAGTATGAAATATTTCTCAAAATTAGGACTAGTCAGTACAGGAGCCTTCATCAAGGCCACTTTGATGTCTTCAAAAGATTTTCTAGCCTCTGGAATCCACTTGATTTCATTTCCTTTCTTTAGCATGTTGGTGATATACTTTATAATTTCAGCCAAATTGGGAATGAATCTCCTCATGAAATTCACTTTGCCCAGGAAGGATTGCACCTCCCTCTTGCTCCTGGGTATGCCAATTTTCAAGATCCCCTCAACTCTATTGGGGTCTACCTTTATCCCTTCTTTTGAAATAATGTTCCCTAAGAGCTTTCCTTCTTCCATGGAAAAAATTGAATTTTTTGGATTCAATGATATACCAAACTTCCTGCACTTTTCAAATGCCCTCCTGAGATGTTTAATATGTTCTTCATCTGAGGCAGAATACACGGTAATGTCATCAAGGGATATAACAATAAAATTGTCTTTTTAATTGACAGAAGCTATGTCCATAGCTCTCTGAAATGTTGCCCGCATTCATAAGTCCAAATGGAATTTTGGCGTACATGAATGTTCCCCATGGTGTGGTGAATGACATTTTTTCTTGATCATCAGGATGTACCATGATCTGGTTGTATCCCGAGAAACCATCTAACATTGACATCTTCTCAGAGCCCACCGCCTTCTGTAGAATATGATCCATTTTGGGCAATGGGTAATTGTCCTTAAGAGATACTTTATTTAGGTTCCTGAATTCCACGTACAATCTGATTTCCCCACACTTTTTTCTAACTAGCACCAGATTTTGCACCCATTTAGAAAACCTCAGAGACACTATAATTTTTGCTTCAAACTATTTCTTTACTTCTTTCTCTATCAATGGTAACAACAGAGGGTTTATTCTTCTTAATTTATGTTTGAATGTCTTGTGATCTTCCTTTATTGGGATAACATGTTGGATTATACTAGTATCATAAAATTTCAGCTCATCATAGCTCCAAGCAAAGACATCAGGGAAATCCTTCATTAATTTCACATACCTCTCTTTGACTTCAGGGATGAGTTTTCTGGACAACTTAACGATCTTTGGATCCTCTGGAGTCCCAATATTGCAATATTCCACGTCGCCTTCATTTACTGTAATCTTTGGACTTCTGACCACATCATTATTATCAAAACATTTCTCTAATGGTACTAGACCTTTAGGAATGATGTTTCTTTTCAACTGTACAATATCTCTGCCAACAATCTGATTGTCAAAATATCCTTCTTTTGTGAAAGCATCTACATCCACTTCTTCATCACAGTATTCATCATAGATGTTTATATTCTCAAACTCATTCTCCATTTTCAGGAAGCTTTCTATCTGTTTTTCATTCTAAAAAAATTGTCAGTGCTTCATATTGTCTGGTACTCTTGGCTTGTACTTGACTTCAACCTTGTAGCTTTTTTCGGGTAAAATTGGGACTTTGAACACTGTTGTTGAAGTAGCTAAGGCACCAACAACCTAATTTTTTTCTCTTAGAATTGCTGAAAGATTGCATTTTGAAAATTTCTCAAGGAGGTCTAGTACCAAGTTTTTGTAAGCCCTCAATTTGGGATGTTTTTCTTGGTAGATGCCTTTGATCTGATTTATGATAAGCTCAAAGTCTCCAAGTACAACAATTCTTTTAGCACCTAATTCTTCCAAGACCTTTAGCCCCAATATTAACGCTTCATATTCGGCCATATTATTGGTGCAATAAAAAACAAGTTTGTAAGAGCATAACTTTGAGTCTCATTTGGGATGATTGATCCATATGCCAGCTTCAGCTCCTTCTCTGCATGCAGCTCCATCAAAATTTGTTTTCCAAATCTTATCCTTTGCATCACCTTGCTATTATGAAAGTTCCTCCATTTGTTGTTCAAGCTCATTTTTGTCAACCATAATGATTTCTGTTTCCTCTTCTTCAGAGCACAAGTCATTGAAGAAAATAGAGGACCCTAATTCAGTTTCTACCGAATAGATAGGATGATTGCTAGGCTGTGATTTATTGTTGACCATATATTTAAGCAGAACCTCCCTATAAAATCTTTTGTCTTGACCAAATACATGAATAGTGGCATATGACATGTCCATCTATAGGGTTCCTTTTAGTTTTGCAGCCCATGACCTGGAAAATAGCATACCAAATTTTGGAGGGATATCAGGGACCACTACGTCCATCACCATATTCTTAGCTGAGATTTGTGCCAAAGAAACCACCATGTCTTTGATCATGCCAAGGCATTTCACCTTTCTTGAATTGAAGGAAAATATGTCCTTATAAGGTCTTGTGATATCGATACCTAATTCGTCCATGACCACTTTGGGCACCAGGTTGTGAGATGCTCCAGAATCCAACATAGTATTGTGCATAATCATGTCGTGGATTTTCAAGATGACATAAAAAGGAGTGACTTCTTCATTTTCACTGCTTTCTTCTATTCTTGGCCCAAATAGGATGGTTGGGTGATCATCTTGTATGTTTACAGTATTAGAGGTTTGTCCCATGTTAAGTATTTTGATGATCTGATTTCTGTACTCACTATTCTTGATCAATTCGTTAAATGGTACCAAATTTTTTATCTTAGCCATCTCACTTTCGAAATCAAAAGAGGATGAAGTTTTTTCTACCTCTTTGGTGACCATTTCTTTCCTTGTCAATAATTTTTTCCGAGGTTCTTCTTTCTGCTTCTCCTTTTCCACAGTTTCCTTTGCAGTAGAATCTTTCACAACATAGTCCTTTGCAGCTGAATCTTTTTTGGGCTGACTAGAAGAAGGCATATTATTTTGAGCTTCTTTGGTGGAATTCCCCTTTGGAGGATTACCCTTTGGAAGGTTTGGAGGTATTTTTTGATTTCGAAGGTTATATTGCCTTTGGAATTGCATGATGGCATTTTGCAATCCAGTCTCATAATCTTCTCTTTCTACCGACACTCTTTCTTCTTCATCTTGAAAAAATATCTCACCTGCATCCATGAACTGGTCATGCTCTTCTTTGGTCAGAAATACCTTTGTTTCTTCATCATCACAATAGTTCATGTTGTCTTCAAAATATCCATCATAATCCTCATTCGCATACTTATTTGAAAAGGAGGTCTTATTTGTTGTTCCCCCTGATTTCCTTGGTTCCCCTGATTTGCTTGATTCGCCTGATCTGCTTGAGTTGCCCGATTCCCCTAGTTTCTCTTCTCTCTTTGTCTAATATGTGGAATGGCTTGTCTTCTCAGATTTCTAGGTGGGCCATTATCCTATTCTCTAGGGTTATGCCTATTTCCCAAGGCCATTCTCTCCATGTTTCTCATCATTGCCTCAAACCTCTCTTCTGATGTTTGTGATGTCGAAGTTTGTGCTTTATCCTGAGTTCTATTCATGTCCCTACCAGAGTTAGCTTTCATCTTTCTTGAAGCCATTAGGTTCACTTAGAATTCAATGGCATCTATCATCATATCATATAATGTGGCAGATCTTCATTCCCTCAATAATAAAGAAAAATCACTTTCAAAAGAATCAACATATCTGAGTTGAGCAGCTTTGGGGGGGGGGGGGTTACCTCAACAGGAATCAAATTATAGACCTTCACGAATCTTGTTGAAAAATCCTGCACTATTTCATCAGGTGATCTTTTCATGTTGTTATATTGGGTCAACAACTGAAGGGGATTTTTCTTATCTCCCCATTTTGCAATGAAACTAGTTTCGAAGGCATCAAAATCTGCTATACTAGCTGGTGGAAGGGCTTTGAACCATTGCCTTACCTCTCCTGCAAGGATTTGTGTAAACATCCTCATCTGCACATATTCAAAGTCCACCACTTCTAAGTCTATGAAATCATTGAACCAGTCAAGATGATTATGAGCTGATATATTTCCTTCAACGTCATACAGTTTGATTCTTAGGTTCTAGTTCGGAGGTAAATCGTGCAATTGAGCGGGTAGTATGAGTGGAGAAAATCTGGCTGCCATGGCTGATGTGAGGGGTCGGAGAGGATGTTGGTTTCAAGAAGGGATCACTACAGGCTTGACAGACATGGTTAGAATCAAATCTTGGAATCTCTTTTCGTCAAATATGGTCTCATCTAAACAAGATTCATATTTAGTCCTAAACAGGGACTGTTCAAATTTCAGGTCAAACTCAAGGTCTTCAATGATAGTCACTCCATCTTTGGGAAAAGAAAAATATCAGTCTGGACGGAACACTGGGGTTACTGGCCTTTTTTTTCTTTTATGTACAAGATTTCCAGGGTCGGACACAGGGATTGCAGCTTCTGGGTCTAGGTTGCTCCTAGTGTGAATTATCTTAGGTGCCAGGATTTTTATCTCACACAGTGTAGTGCAACTAGTCTCTGAGTAACGGATTCGCCAGGGTAAAAATAATCTCAGCCAATAAAGTACTTGATCCACTGTCACCCTCAGGGATCAAACTAAAGATTTAAGTCTTTTTTCCTAGGAAATATTTTTCAGTTTCGTCCCCGGAAATGACGCTAGAATGTTAGCACTTTGTAAATTTTGTCTGGATGAAAAGACAAACGACATAGGTAACTGTTTCAACCTACTTTAGAGCTGAAGCACTAGCCTACTCATGTCACTTGATGTTTCCTTGGAAATTGGTGGCTAGATTTGGTTTGTTTTGGGGTTTTTAAATAAAGTTGTTGGCAATGAAGGGGAGTCAAAATTATGGAAGTGAACGAAAACAATGCTCAGCTAATAGAACTCTTCAGAGGATAAAGGCTAAATGAGGCGATGAATTTGAGTTATTCTTAAATTTAAATAGAGTGGTAAGAGGAAAGAGAAACATATAACTGCATCAGAGCATTAAAGGAATGAATTCTAAATTAGCTAAGAATAAACATACATACATTTTAAATTTCTTAAGCCAAGAGCATCAAATGATGAATTCTGGGACTTTAACTCTCCAGTTTAAACAAAAGAAAATGTAAATGAAATGATAGGTCACAAGAAATACATACGATGAAGGGAAACAAAGCTCATATCACCACCCTTTAGAATATTTTCATGGAGACTTCAAAATCTTCTGCATTTATATTCAATTCAGATTCAAAAAATTACAATAGAGTTCGAAACAACCAAAAGGTTCTCTTGCACTTCTGCCAACATTAATTTATTCAAGTATCCTAGTATTTATACAATTCGATTAAAAGGACTGAAACT
This sequence comes from Picea engelmannii, assembly GCA_009831015.1. Lineage (NCBI taxonomy): Eukaryota > Viridiplantae > Streptophyta > Pinopsida > Pinales > Pinaceae > Picea > Picea engelmannii. Next base: position 51,278 of record ML781408.1, read on the forward strand.
GAAGCGTTTCAACTTCTAAAACTGATTTAATAATTTCAACTGATAGTCTCGGTATATGAACTGATTTACAATGATTAGGAAAAACGTTACAAAATTGGGGGAAAATTTCTCTGATTGCTCGACTTACTTTGCGCCATCTGTCTTGCTCTGATCTTCTATCGAATCCACAAATTTGGTGACATCTAGAGATCATTTACTGGTTCCGGGGAAACTACATTTCGTCTTGCCCAGCCACGCGATTTCCTTCCATTGTGAGTCCAAGGGAATCTCGTAATCCATCATCTCTTTAATCAAAATATCTAAGTCAATGCATGTGGCATAAGACATAGTCAGCAGGCCAAACTTCACTATTTTAAATTTATTCAAAATTTCAAAGTCTATAGCCAAATACTCTACCAGACTTGGGCCTTTCAGACTTTCCTCCACAACTTCAAATTTGGAGTGGTCCATCCTACACTGAATAAGGAAAGAGTTGTAATATTCTTTATTGAATAATGAACCTTTTCCATCCCAAAATGGTGGGAGGCCCTTGATAAACAATTTTTCAAATGTATCTTTAAACTCTTGTATACTGGGGTCCATCTGCATAGCTTTGTTCTGAACTGATTTAAGTAGGTTATGATTGGCGATGATCTTTCTGGCCTAAATAATCAACACAGTTCTGTCCTTTACCCAAATAGTCTGAAGATGAGCTTTGGGCACAAAATTTAGCAAATCAATAGCATTTTGGTCTCATTTTGAGGGTTTCTTGGCGAATACTTCATTAACAACAGTAGACTTACTCCGGGCTGTGGCAACCATGTTGTCTTTGTCATTTATAAAACTCAGATAAACCCTGAATGTAGTAGCCTCTGCAATAGTAACATCCCATATCACATGTTTAGGCCCTTGTAATAGTGTTTTTCCCTTTAACCTTGTTTTCAACTTGCTCACTCTTTCTTGCAAATCTTGATTATCTCTGTGGAGTTGAGCCATCTTCTCATCTTTCACTTTCATCTCTTGCTTCAAATTTTCTATGACCTCTTTGAGGCCCTTGATATCCCCTATTTTTAAGCTTACATGGGACATAGATTGAACCAATCCCTCAGTGCTCGATCTAACCTCTGTATTAGCAGGTGTGATGACAACCATATCTGATGTTGCTACTTGTGCTTGTGACCAATTCTCTTTCTCTTTTTCTAACTACAACACTTTAGCTTTGTAATTGAGTGCCTCTTGTCTGAATGTTTCCTTCTCCTGTTCTAAAGAATCTAGGTCCTCTAGCTGTGAATGATCTATAGGGAACATATTCAACTTTTTATTTAGGCTTTGGATCATCTTATATTTCTCATCCAAAGAAGCCTTTACCCCTTGAGGGCCTTCAGATTCTAACCTTTTGACCTATGTCATCCAGGCTTTGTTGGATGCCTTTTCCTGTTTCAATTGTCCATCTAGTTTGAGTGCATGCGTTGTTAATCTTGAAACTTTCAGACTTAAACTTAGGTAGTCTGAATGAAGAATGTCACTAGCATTCCTGTGAAAATTTACTTTGTCTGAAGCACCAATATTCTCATAGTGCATCTTGATCTCAAACACTTTATCATCATCTGCTATGGATATATTAAATGTATTTCTTTCCACATCTCTGACTGAGAACATGGACGCCTTATGCTGGAAGATCTTCTCTACTTCGGGCAATAAGTCTCTTATCTCATTGTTGGCCATACTTCCTTTTACAACATACTAGTTCATCAAGTCCTCTTTGGATTGATAAACTTCCCCAAGTGTCTTGCTAAATATTTGTTTCTTACTACTGAAAACCCTTGGGTTGCTTTCACTTTGTGGCATGCTTCCTATACCAGATTCTTCATTCTTGGTTGCACCCTCCACCACATCCATTCTCGTTTTCTCTTTGGGTTCTTCTTCTTCCAGGTCAACCACTTAAGAGGGTGATGTAATTTTCAGTTTGTTGGGAACATCTTGCTGACTACTGGCACCCAGGGCCTCCGAGCTGCTCCTCTTATTGTAAACACTCATCTTAGGAGCTTTGAAAACCAACCTAGGAGGAGGTTTCTGTGTTGGGATCTATTGGAGGACTGGTTCTGTTTGTTTTGTTTGATCATGCTGCATAGTGACCTCCATATCTACACAGGTTTCTAGATTATCCAACATGTTGAATCCTTCAAAATGATCATGTTCACAGGGGCCTTGTTTGCTTAGCAATATTCTCTTTGATATGATCTGATGCAGATCATATTTTCTCCCTTGCAACTGTGTGAACCCAAATTCACTGAGTTTGGGTTGGATCTAAGGCAAACAAGACTTGTTCTTCACCACAAAAGGTCCTACTATGAAAGGAAATTTTAAGTTAGAAGCCTTGTGTGCTTTCAGAAAATGTTATGTCTCTGAGATGACCCTTTGTTTGATGAATTCCAAAGCAAAAATTCTAGGAGTCAGAAAGACTGGTAAGTGGTAAGGTCCTTCTTTATAGCCATATACCCAAATCACAATGGACTATATGAAAAACATCCAATCTCCTACCCTTCTCTCTGGATTTGGTTTTAAAGAGATTTTCATTTCCTGCAGAATCCTTGGTAGGTCTGAACCGAAGATAAGACTATACACCCTGGACATAATCTTATTGATGAAGATACACATAGTGATCCTTTTACACTCAATCGAAATAAACACAGTCTCAGGAAATTCGGTTTTGGTAGATTCCATGAACATTCTCAGCAAGTGCATGTAGTATCTGAAGTGTCTCAATGAATTGAAGTTTACCAATTGTTGATGCATATTATTAGCTATGAATTTGTCAAAATTGACACAGATCGACAAACCAAACCTTGACATAAAGAATGTCAACAAGAAACCTAACATGAATTCTACCACAAACCTGTCATTATCCAACCCTAAAATTTGACTAAGCAGAGAACAAGCCCACTGGACTTCGATGACCGTGACGCTTACACTAGCAGGCAATGACAAACTCTCGGAATGGTGTTCAGGTTTGACAATGGTTTGTAGAAACATGGTTTTTACTTCTGATGGGCATTCTCTATAAATTGTGATCATTTTCTCCTCCTCGAAGGGATGAGACACTATGGGGGAGGAATCTGGTATACTGAGGGTGTGTCGGAGTGACGGACTGTCTATTTTGCATAAAACCTATGACCCTACTTTATTTAGAATGAGTCTTTCTTCCTGAGAATACCGCTCCTCACTCCAACTCATGAACTCAGGGAAAGGAAAGACTACTTCTACGACGTAAGGGGTGATGGAGGCTTGAGCCACTTCGAGGAAAGGTATACACATTCCAACATTGTCTAACAAGTTTGATCTGGACATAGAAATGGGTGAGGCTGTTATCTCTGTGTCGAAAACATCGGATTCCCTGTCAATTAAGGCTTCTCTAGAAGCGATGTCTTGCTCATTCACGGATAAAATGACAGGATTAGTGGCCATGGTGAAAAATACCTGTTAAGTGGTGAAGAAATCATGAATCTGATTCAGTTTTGAGCTTGAGTTTCAAATGTATTCTTTGCACCAATTTCCAAACATTTGAATGCTTCAAAATATCATAAAATAATGTCGGGGACCCTCCTTTTATACGTGCCTATCGACATCGGGGGTTGGAGAAAATGGTTTCACGTAGACTACTTATTTCCCCAATGTGCCTCTGAGGGCGTCACACATCCATGACATTTTCTCCTGGCCCATCCTCAAATGATTAATCCTTGCACTACTTCAATCGTCGATATGAGTTTCAGCCATTGATCGAGATCACTCTAATATCTACGATCTACTGTGCCCCAACAACTTTCGATATCAGGGATTGTAGAAAATGGTTTTAGGTAGACCACTTTTTTCCCTGATGTACCTCTAGAGGTGCCACACATCCACAAACAAAACCACAATATTTTTTCCCAACCCGCCTTCGAATAATTATCTTCAACGTTGCTTCATTCCCCAATATGCACCTTAGCCGTTGATCCAGGCTGCTTCCAGATCGACGGTTTGTCGAGTCCTACCTTTCGCGCCTCCACTATATTTATCCATATACTGCCATATAAGACCTGATCCTCCAAACTATCATACTTCCATAGCGATGTGGCTTTTCGCTAAATCTCTGAAACCTGGATCCTGATCCAAAAATCATTATGATGATAACAACACCCTAGGTATATTGCAGCCTGCAAAAATGTCACAGTCCAGCTCTAGATCCCATGCATTTTACAGGGTGTGACGACCTTCCTAAATAAGGTTTTTGAAAAGGAAAGCAAATAACTTTTCTCATGGATAAAGAATCTTTTAATATTTTTCAGGGAACATGAATACATGTTGTCAGTGGATCACTGTGGTGACCAAAATAATGTGTAACAAGAGGGGGATACAATGAGTGAGAGAGGGAGGGTTATATGCAAGAGAGAGATAAGGGGAGGGAGGGAGAGAGACAACAAGAGAAAAAAAGAGATAGAGAGTGAGATGGAGAGAGAGAGGGAAGGGGGAGGGTGAGAAGGGGAGGAGGTAGAGAGAAAAAAAGAGTATAAGAGAGGTAGAGAGAGAGAGAGGTGGTAGATGTAGGATAGAAAGAGAGGAGAGATAGTGGGAGATAGGGGGAGAGAGAGAGGGAGGAGG
>ML781408.1:57104-88291 GCA_009831015.1 Picea engelmannii
GAGGAAGGGGGGATAGAGAGGGAAGGGAGGTAGAGAGAGGTAAAGAGAGAAAGGGGGGAGAGAGAGGGAGTGGGATTCAAAGTGTGGGGGAGAGAGGAGTAGATGTAGGAGAGATAGAGACAGAGAGAGTGGAGGGGGAAATGGAAAATAAGATATAAGATATAGGAGTGTGTGGGAATTCCTGGAGCACGTGCACGTTCCTGGAGCACGTGCACGTTCCTAGAACACGTGCACGTTCCTTTGAATTTAATTTTTTTTGGGTAGGATTGAAAACTTTAGAGTACGTGGATGCTAATTTTGTTGCCTCGAATTTAGGTTTGGGATTGCAAACCTAGTGGTTTGGTCCGCAAATAGATGAAAACCTCCATTTTTGTGAATACCTCTTTATATCTCTATTTTTTACGTTATTTTTCTATAGGCTAGATGATTTATTTGTTGGAGAAACTACATACATAGATAGAGTCGGCTATGCAGATTCCAAATCTATAGTTTTTTTTAAATTAATATTGCTTACTATTTTTAATCTATTTTTGTCTTCGCATATATTAAAATCCTAGAATACATACCTCTTTTATTTCTGCTATAATTTTTTGTCGACATAACCATTTCTAAAATGATTTATATGCTGCACTAGAAGATACTGATACCTACGATCTAAAATAAAAGAAATTATTTTGATCATGTTGAGACCCTCTTAGCCTACATGAACAAAAGGTGTTGTAATTTCGAGGATATATTGACTTTCATAATTTAAAAAATATATAAAATTAATATTATAAATTTCCAAAAAATACACCACACTAGAAAAATGGGTTCTCTACAATTATACAAGTTTTTGTAATGAAATTCCATCATTAATGCACTCTACACCTGCACGAATAGAAACATATACCTTATATTTTGTTGGAAAAATAACATACAACTGTTAGAAAAAAATAAATTTCACATAGTTATTCACAATATATATGAATAAAAATTGTATATTTGGAAAGCTAATTCAGTTTCCTACATTTCATCTTTTTACACCATATTCAAATTCATTGTAAAAGTACCTTGAATAATCCTTCCTAGTTAACATATTGTTGTTTTTCCATGTTTGCATTGCCACTAACGTGTCATGAGAGACCATCATTAGCTTGTACTCACCCTTATATTATTCTTTTATAATACTACATAAGGTAAGAGGAGAAGCTAATTATTTAGTTTGAGATTAAACAATTGAATTTTTTTTGGCATATTAACATCTTTTAATTGAAGACTTAAATAAGGAAGATGATGAAAGTAAAGGAATTACTAAAATATTTTAAATGGTATGGAAATTAGAAAAAAAAATTAAATTCTTTCAAGATTATGTTAGAAGAAACAAGATAATTATTTGTATTTTTATTTCAGGATCATGAACAATGTTAAGATGAATAATTAAGAAGGAATAAGAAATTTATGTAAAACAATTTATGAGACCTTTAGAACACATAAAAGTAAGTTGTAAGTAGCACAAGACAAACCAACTTTAATTAGAACTATTGGGAGGAGAGACACAATATAGAATGGACTTCTCTTTATAATGTTACAAAGCAAATAAGATTTAGATAAACCTATGAAGGAAATGGAAGTAAACAAAACACGGAGATGAGTATCCAATATATTTGTTGTGATTAGTTGTGGATAAGCCATTCCCTTTATTGTAGTGTTGCAAAAATTGATAAACAATTAGTAAATTAAATAACTAATTTCTCACTCGAAAACATTGTCATAAAATAATGAAATAAAAAACTAGTGATATTTTTACAAAAGCTATTAAACCTCCGAATTTATTGTATAATTTTGTAAAAGTAATTAGTTGGGCACTTTCAAGATAAACATAAATTTGGGCCTATTTTTTAAATTTAATTTAATATTTTAGTTCATAAAAATGAGAGAGAATAACAATTCCACTAGTAGAGAAAATTTCAATGATCGTTACATTAATTATTGAAATATATATATAATATTTCATGTCTCAAAATCTAGGTTTTTCAAATAACCTATAAATATTCTCCCCATTCCTTGGTTACACTTCTCTTTCCATCACATGTTTCAAGACTTGGATGTATTTTAGGAATACAAAAAACTGGTTAAAAAATAATGTGGAAAGGTCAAATGCACACTATGCTCAGTTTGGATGGATTGTTTGAAAAATTCACCAAGCTAGAATCCAGACAAAGATGTGGTGCTTTATCTAAATATTATCTATACATTTAGAACAACTTAAGGTTACAAACAACTTATTTAATAACAACATGGGAAGGGAAAATGTACTTAATGCCCAAAATTTGTATTTAAAGGGATATCTCTAGCAACAAAAACATACAAAGGATGTGGTGTCTTATCCAAATATTAGTCTAGACATTTTGGTAAAATTTAAGATTGCTCTTAAAGCAGTTTGATTGAGAAAAAAATTAACAAATAAACTCATTTAAGTGAACTTGAAGTAGGTGGAGTAACAAGGAAACTAGATATGCATCTTTCATTAGAGAAGATTGGAAGTAAAGTGGTCTTTAATTATTCTATAGGTCAAGTTAATTATCCTAGCATTATATCACATTTCTTTATCATGGGAAATAATCCTAGAGAACAACCTCCCATTCATTATGTGGAAAAGAAAAAAGTAGACACTATTGTGGGAAGATGTTTCTTGTAGGGTATAGTACCCTTTAACATTGTGAAAAACTCTACAAGGTAATATTTTAAAGATAATAATAATATTGTTTTTGATACAAGATTCTATTAAATTACAAAAGAAGACTAGTTGGATAGTTATTTGAAGTGGTTGGACTGATGGGAAAGGCATGATCCTTTAAATTGTGAAACCTTTTTTGAGGCAAAATGAGGATTGTAGTTTTGACTTAGTTTTTGGTAGTGTACCTCCTTGTTGAAGGGTAAACCATGTGAAATAGGTTGTCACAAGCCAAGGGTGAGAACTAGAGCATAACAAAGTGTTTTTCATTAATATATAACACTTAATAATGTTTACGAGTCATTAATATGGGTGTCGCTTTATATTAGATATTTATTTCCTTTGGAAATAACTCATCGAGAAACTCCTGGGCACTTCTCCCTATTTTGAGGGTGGTACCCAGTGTAAAGAAAACGATGTAAACTTAGTTCACCTAGTCTCATGGGAATTGAATTTTTGACCTATAATGAATTAGATTACCAACAACATCCCAACAATACTAGCACCAATTAACCGAGATAACCCTTGCTATTGAAAATGTTTGAAAAATTCTCATCCACCCTCAAGCAACTAACTGAGAGTAAAATTGTCAGCACTGTAAGCAGCCCATGAGGGACAAATATGTCATGGGAAGGATTTGGACCTAGGTGGGGAGGATAACAAATTCTCTTCCTAACCACCCAAAATAGAATCAAACACTACAACATAATAGGAAATTAGGGCCTAAAATAATGCCAAAATTTAGTGTATTTTACTCCATGAATCATACAAATTTTATGGTGCAATATGGACTTTTTAAAATTGCGTCATATTTAGCACCAGAATTAGCGCTAGAAAAATAACGCTAGGAATAGCACTAGGATTAGCACCAAGAATAATGTCGGGTTTAGCACCAGGAATAGCGTTAGGTTTAGTGCCCGAAATAACATCAAGTTTAATGCCAAGTGTTGCTTCCAATTTTTCTTCTGATATTCCTTCCAATTTTTCTTCCATTTTTGCATTCATTTTGGCTTCCCATTTTACATTCAATTTGATTTTGATATGGCTTCGATTTTTTCTTCCATTTTGGCACCAGGAATAGCACCAAGTTTAGCGTCAGGTGTTGCTTCCATTTTTTCTTCTGATATGGCTTCCAATTTTGCTTCCAGTTTGGCTTTTGGTTTGGCTTCCAGTTTTACATATATTTTTTATTCTAGTTTTGCTTCCCATTTTTCTTCTGGTTTGGGTTCCATTTTTTCTTACAGTTTTGCTTGTAGTGTGGCTTTCAATTTTGCTTCCATTGTCCCTTCCTTTCTTTCTTCCAAAAATGCTTCTTGTTTTGCTTACAGTTATTAATTTAATATGTTTTATTTCAATTTAATTAGTTAAATATATCATGTCTCCTAAATAACTTATATGATTATACAGTAAGTCATATAAATGCATTTGAAATATTTTATAGGATAACATTTATAAAGAAGTTTTTAGGGAAACGTACTTCCATACAAATTAACATCATTATACTTATTAAATCTCCATCAAAATATAATCTCCATCTAGTACATATATAATAAAAAGATAATTATTATAACATGATCATCATCGATAACTAAAACAAGTGAGTCAAATATCTATAATTTAAGTGAATTTGAAAACATCCATCATGAGCAGTGAATCAAAAGAATCATACGTAATAAATATGCATCAAAAAATCATCAACCACTTTCAATATATAAAAATTGACGAGTCAATAATTATAAGATCATCATCATATATAACTAAAACAAGTGAAAGTCAAATATATATGTCAGTAGATCAATATCATCTGAAAATGATACATGTCCAACAGTCAACATAAGTCAAAATGATACATCATGTACAAATGATATAAATAAAAATGATAAATTATGTAAGACAAAATGATACAAGTCAATATGATACATCATGTCCAAACAATATAATTCAACATGAAACATGTCAAAATGATACAACTCAATAATATGGAACTAGAGGCCGTGAAAATGATACATATGATAGTAACCATGAAAAGAGGCATTATAACAATATATCAAAAATGATCCATGAAGCAGTCTATATGATCATGGATGTCATTGGCTGTTACCAACAACTGCCTCAACATCATCATCACCATCATGATCGTCATGATCATCATCTGCATCGACAATGCATCGATGCCATCTGTATTTGTGTCATCATGAGAATCGTCTACCATCTCAGCATCAGACCCAACATCATGATCTGAATCTATTTTTTGAGGATGATCTGAATCTTTTGGAAGATCCTTGTTCTGCAAAAACAAACATTTAGAATGAAAAGTTATTATTTATTTCATGCAATAATTAATTTCTATGTTATATATCTAATATTACAACATATGCAATGAAACTATAATCATATTACATCATACCAAAGTGCACATACAATAATAAAATATCAAATAAGTTGCAGCTAAGATGGCATTCCAATGATGTAAAACAACAATTATAATAAACATTAGTAAATATCATAAAACAATTATATGCCTAGCCTTGCCTTACCTTGCCTTGAATTGACATGCCTTGCCTTGCCTTGACATGTCATGCCTTGCCTTGACATGCCATGCATTTCCTTTCCTTTACATGACATGCCTTGCCTTTACATGTCATGCCTAGCCTTGCCATGCCTTGCCTTGAAAAGCCATTCCTTGCCTTGACATGTCTTGCCTTGCCTTGGCATGTCATGCCTTGGTATGCCTTGACCTGACATGGCATTCCTTGCCTTGCCTTAGCTTGCCATGCCTTTCCTTGCCTTGCCATTCCTTGCCTTACCATTCCTTGTCTTGACATGTCTTTCCTTGCCTTGATATGCCTTGCCTTGAGAAGCCATGTCTTTCCTTGACATTTCATGACTTTCCTTGACAAGCCTTGCCTTGCTTTGGCATGCTTTTCCTTGAAATTCCATGACATTCCTTGGAATTCCATTCCTTGCCTTTCCATGCCTTTCCCTGACATGCCTTGCTTTGAATTAACATGTCTTTCCTTGACAAACCTTGCTTTGCATTGACACGCCATTCCTTGCCTTGACATGCCATTCATTGCATTGACATGCCTTGCCTTGCCTTGCCTTGACATGACATGCCTTTCATTGACATGACATGCCTTGCCTTTCCTTGACATACCATTCCTAGCCTGGTCATGCCTTGCCTTAACAAGCCATGTCTTGCTTTGACATTTCTTTCCTTGCCTTGACAAACCATGCCTTTCCTTGACATGTCTTTCCTTGCCATTCCATGCTTTGCCATGCATTGTCATGCCTTACCATGACATGCCTTGCAATGCATTGCCTTACCATGCATTCCCTTGCCTTTCATTTACATGCCTTGTCTTTCCATGCCTTGCATTGACATGCCATGAATTTCCTTGAAATTCCTTGCCTTGCCTTGCCATGCCTTACCATGATATGCCTTTCCTTGCCTTGACATACCTTGCCTTGCATTGACATGCCTTTCCTTGACATGCCTTTCATTGACAAACCTTGCCTTGACATGCCTTGCCCTGTCATTCCTTGCTATTCCTTGCCTTGACATGTCTTTCCTTGCCTTGCCTTGACATGTCATTCTATCCCTTGCCTTGACATGTCATGCCTATCCTGGCCATGCCTTTCCTTGACAATCCATGCCTTTCCTTGACATGTCTTTCCTTGCCTTGCTATGCCTTTCCTTAACAAGCCATGCCTTTCCTCGATAAGCCATGCTTTTCCTTGACATGGCTTACCTTGCCTTGACATTCCATGCTTTTCCATGCCTTACCATGACTTTCCTTGCAATGCCTTGCCTTGCCATGCATTCCCTTACCTTGCATTGCCATGTCTTTCCTTGACATGCCATGCCTTACCTTGACATTTCTTTCCTTGCTTTGCCATGAATTTCCCTGACATGCCTTGCCTTGCTTTGACATGCCTTTCCTTTGCAACCTTGCCTTGCATTGATAGGCCTTGCCTTGACATGACATGCCTTGCATTGACATGCCTTTCCTTGACATGACATGCCTTACCTTGCCTTGACATGCCATGCCTAGATTTTCCATGCCTTGCCTTGACATGCCATGCCTTGCCTTGACATGCCTTTCCTTGCCTTGACATGCCAAACATGCTCAATTGGAAGTATTGGGTGACATACATTCGTCAATTGAGACTTGCACCAGGGACAAATGCTTCAGTTTGCAATCTATAAAACATTATTGTTCAATATGGAAGAATTGAGGTTGTAATCACATACACAAACATTTATGAAGAACTAGATGTTGATGAACAATGCTTGTATTGTTCCAGAATGGTTGCATGACATCTTCTTTGGATATGGAACCCCAACACTGTACAATGGACCAATGTGCTTGATACTCTGTATGTTGTCAATTCTAGGGACACTTTAATTGATATTGGTCACTTCATAAATGTTTGAGCAATAGGAAAGAGGCTAAGACAACCCTACACATTGTTACTGCACACTGTCCTACAATATAAAACCAAAATATAAGGCAAAAAATTACTGTTCCTAAAAGAGCAAAGTTGGAAATGCAAATGCAAAACCCAAAAAAAGGACCTAGAAATTATAATAAATTAAATAGAAACCTTAAAACTAAAAAATAGTGTTGCAAATGCAAATTCAATATTCAAAAAGAGGGTTGGAATTTGGTATTTTATGCAAATACATGAGGGTTTTAGATATAATTTTTTTTAAGCTTAAAATGAGATGGCAATTTTGGATTTTGTCATGAGGGTTGAAAATAAAAGTTTTTAATCTTGGTCTTTTATCAAAATACATGAGAGTTTTAGATATAAATTTTTTAAGCTTAAAATGAGATGTCAATTTTGGATTTTGTCATGAGGGTTGAAAATACAAGTTTTTATCTTGGCATGCACAGTAGTCCTATGGCTCCTATGCATTCCAATTTGGCATGCACAACAACCCTATGGATTATGTGCATGCCAATCGAGTTTTTAATCTTGGAATGCACAATATCCCTATGGCTTCTGTGCATGCCAATTTGGCATGCACAACAACCACCTACTCCTAGACTTGAGAAAAATTCCATAACTCATCCACAATATGATATCTCAATTGTTTTTTGCATATTATATATCTTATTAGTTGAAAATAGAATTGTCATGGTTGTTTGGTTCATTTACACACTTTTCTTTCTCTTCAACAAGCATGGGGAGTGGTTCGAGCTCTAGCACAATCATGCCTCTTCACCCTTTGAATTGAGACACAAAAATCAATTGTTCATGCCTCATAACCAACACTAAGATTCATGAGTGAGATTGAGGTCAAAATTAAGATTGCCTTGCCTTTCCTTGCCTTCCTTCTCAATGAAAAGGCCATTAAAGAAGAGGTTAAGAGATACCTAGGTACGATAAATATAGAGATGGACCAAGGAAACATTTTCTTATCCTGAAGAAAAAGATGCAAGAAAAAAAAATCAAGGATTTTGATAAAGTACCCATTCTATTAAGCAAGTTTCAACCAACTAAACTTTTACTTAATCTATATAAGAAGAAGAAAGAGTTGGTGCATAATCCACCACCTAACTCAGACTCAACCATGCTTCAAAATGATAAAGGGTAGACAATAGGGGTCACCAAATCATTGTAATCACCCTTCAAGATGTTGGACATATTGCAAAGGCCAAAAAAAACTAATAGAATAAAATAGGTCACTAAATGAATCATAAAATAGTATAATTAATCATCAGTGGCCCCATTACCAAGAATACTTGTACCCATGCACTTAAGAAGACAATGGAAATAACGAACTGGTTTCCCAAGGTCCCTAGTCTATCAATGATGTTGCAGGGCTTGCAAGTTTTGTATGAAACTCACAAACAATACAAAGTATGTTGAAGACATGCATAATAATATCCAACAAAACTATGGCATCATGCAATTTATCACAATAGATACCTAGGAGAGAATCTACAATGTTTTTGTAGTTAGGCACCACAGGGAGAGAGGATGAAACAAGAGGTGCACCTAATCACATATAAACTTCAATGCAAAACATTAAACTTCTGTCGCACATGAACCCATTGGTGGGGCTACACTCCACAACCTCACAATATATAGACATACATATAATATATAAAAGAATTGATAAGGACACACAAGGATTTGGGCATGGAAATTGTCAACAAGCTCATTAGAGTAATGCAACTCAACTTATATATATAAAGGGACTTGCATATTGCCCAAAATTAGTTAGGCCATGTTTCAAACAAAAGATATAATTTAAGGGAAAAAATTCCAGCAGTGGTAGATCAACAAGAATAGGTCTATGCAAAATCATGCTCACGTGGCCAATAATACAAGCAACATGCTTAGAGGTCAATGATATAAGTAAAGGGGAACTTCTATTGATGTTATTGGATAGGTTGTAGGAATCCTATTATAGATTACATCATCGAGCAACTAACCTTTAGAGTGAACTACATTTAGAACACACACAAGGACATTCTCAAGTAAAAGCCTTAGTGGAGAGTATAGAGTCATTGGTATAGTATAGGGGATAGGTAAGAACACAACTCAATGTTGTACCAATTATAGTATCGAATTACACCCATCAATAACTAATTGGTCAAACACCAAGAGGGAAATAATGACATCAATGGACTCCCTAAAATGATAAGGTGAAACTACTACAAGTTGAAGTGGAGACAACCTTGGATCCAATAATTAGGCAACATCAATTGTATGAGATAAATGAGCTAGACAATCAAATGGATCAAATATTTATAGTTCCAAACTAAGTGCAACAAGAACTGTGTTGGTTGAGGCCAATTACTATGAAGAAATGTAGGGAATTACTACAACTCAACACATAACAAACTTAGAACAAAAAGTGTAGATCAAATAAAGGAACACTAGTTCATTGCTAGAGCTCAAATACTCCCATCCAAATGGTTGCAATGCGGCATGCACAACAACCCTATTGGTTGTTGTTGTGCATGCCAATTTGGCATGCACAATAGCCCTACTATTGGCTGATGTGCATGCCAATTTGGAATGCACAACAGCCCTATGGTTGTTGTGCATGCATGAAATACCTTGCCCTGCATTGACATGCCTTGCCTTGACATGCCATGCCTTCCATTGACATGCTTTGCCTTGAGAAAAGGTAAAATCGCCTCCCCAAGAGAGGATTCAATGGTTACTCATTGAAACTCGTATCAATATGGTTATGGTGACTTGGGAGTGGATATCATATTAAATGGTATATCTAGGGGTGGGCCATCTTGTCACATTGGTTCTTTGACCCTTGGTGATAATTTTTTACTGGGCACCTTTCTTGATCATTTGTTGGAGAGAGACGTAGATTATGTCATCTTCGAGGTTCATCCCAAGGAACTATTCTCTAGAATTTTAGTCGATAGTTTCCTAGATAGTAAATCATTTTAAATTATTGCTATTTACACAAAAAGGGGCCCTCAACTTGCTTTAGAAGGTGACCTTAAAAAAATTAACTTATGAATAGTGTTAGAGGGAGGGATAAGAGATGAATGCAATGGTGGACACTCGCCTCTTGTAAGGTGTGATTCTTTTATAGTTAGAGTTCATTGGGTTATTTTTTCACCCAAAGGTATAGGGAACCAACTCTAAAATATTGGTTGCTTCATACTTGGGGCACTCTCATTGGTTATATCACAAATTTCTTTATGCACATGAGATGTGTCAATACCTTCCTCTTTTGCCAATTCAAATTGAACATACAAACACTCATGCACATTCAGATCATTGTCATGTGCACAAAGAGAAATCCCACCAATGTAGCAACAACATAAGCCAAGGATAGAGTTAAACATTTTTTATATAAGCTAAAATCAACTAATGTGTATACTACTCTACCCAATGAATGTTATAGGAAACAACTACTACAACCATCAAATCAATGTCTCTCTTAGGTAGAATCTAATGGGGAATAAACCAATGAATACACATAGTCCTACTCATAAAATAAAACAGTCTTATACATTCAAATAAGATGAGTTCCATGCTTTGTAAGATTTTTTGAAGAATTCTACAAGTCCCTGTAGCACCCTTGTTTCCCCCAGCTTGTAATTAATCATAAAATATGATTACCATGATAAGGCACGTGGAAAGTGTAAATGTATTATTGTTTTAGTTTCCAATAACTGACTATGGGGGTGAACCCTTGAAAGTACTGGCCATGATATCACTAGAGGAAATTATGTGAAAACTATAAGGGGGGGTCATTATATCAAGTAACCCCAAATTCCCTTGATGAGGATAATAAACCTCCTTCGTATCCCAAGGAGAGAAATCAATTAAAGAAGAAAGGACCAGTGGTTGAATTATCAACCACTCCCATAAATAGAAGCATGGCCAAAAACTGTAGAATGTCAGCCTGAAGTACCATTGGGTATGGTAGACCAAGCTGGTCGGAGCTCCCTTCTGACAGAAGGAATGGGATGGGTTGAGGACCATCCTGGAAGAAAGAGATAAAAATCGATAAGGAGAATGTGAAAATCTCCCCCAGTGGAGAATGAACAGAAGGCTGTGAGCTTGATGTTGAGTGAGCACCTGATAAACCTCACCCAGGGCCATGATAGAGAGATAAATGTTTGAAAGTTTGTAGAGAACATAACCCAAGAAGAAGCTGAAACAGAGAAATAATCCTTGAGAACTGCGAGAGTTCCTTGGTGATATCATGGCTTGGAATGAGGGTGGCCAGAGTGCTAAGAATGAATGCCTCTGAGCCTATGGTTGGGTGGAAAGGCACACACCCACAGTCAGTTTGTTGGCTACCAACTGTAATAGATAAGTAATCGCATATCTTGTGTATTTAAGTGGTACTGTGAATTAAGGTTGGATATCCTATGAATGTGCCAGGAATGGATATGTTTTCTTCATGATTTATACTATATCCCTTTTATGTCATCTTGATTGAGTAATTAGGAAAGTATGAAATTGTATGAATTGGACGTGTTTTTATACTCGTAAATGCTTGCGTCATGTGGTTGCTTAAGCTAGAGCCACAAACTATGATTTTGTTGACCTTAGGTACAGTTTCATGTACGCATGTCGACCCTCCTATTCATTCTACATCCCTTGGAGGATGAAGTTTGTTAATCTTAGGAGAGGTAGTGTAGATATGCACAGGCTCTCTATGAGGCAAGCAGAGACCGAGAACCACTTAAGTTCTAGAGTTGAGGAATGAGCATAAGGGGTGCGTGGAAGGATTCTTCCAAGTGTTAAGCTGAAGAGAAAGAGTGTAAAGATATTAAGCCTTTCATAGATAAAAAATCTCGGGAAGAGTAGCGAGGCTGAAGTATCGAAAGGGAAGGTTCCCTGTTTGGAAGACGAACGGACGAAATCTGTTCGGAAGAAGCCACGATCTTTTGTGACCGTTGGATATGAGAAAGAGTGTGGGAGTTAACCCTTGGAGTCATTCGAACTTTGTGAGTTTGGCGAACTAAGAAATTTTTTCGTAAGGGAGGTAAAATCCTCGGAGCCCCAAAGTTCCAAAGTTAACTTTGAGCCTTAGATCTGAGGATGCCCGGGAACCATCCTGACTGTCATATCTAGGAGGTAGACGATAGTCAAGTTACCTGAACCATCAATGACTTAAGGATCTGACAACAGATATGGATGTGAGCCGTTTAACAAGAGGAGAGTCCATCCTGGTCGTTAGATCAACTCAAATACTTGCTGGAGTTACCGAATCAAACACCAACCGCTCGATTTAATTGACGGTCGAAAATCATTGCGGAGTGCAAAGGTAAATTTAGCGGACCTTCTAGTTCACAATCCACAATCAACCCATGTAATTGATATCATTGGGGATGGAAGATAAACAGATAGGATTAGACTAGAATTGAATGAGCACTTTCTAGATTGCAGAGGTCGAACTCTTTGATAAAGAGTACGCATGTTGGGGCCCCACAATTTCTGTGAACCATTGATCGCCGTCAACTTTTGATATGAGTTTGACTAGATCCCTGAAACACAAGGAATGTGTGGGAAGGTGAAATATTCAAGGGGATAAATATTATAAGATATAACACTTTCAGATGTGCAGACAAAGTCCAAGAGACGAACCCATAGGAGGAGCAAGGGTTGAGGCCTTTGAACACTTAGAAAATATTCTAATTCGAAAGAGATCATAAGCTCAGAAGGAGGAGCGACATTGGTCGTTGGATCACAATGCATAGGACTAATAGCTATCTGATCTAAACAAGGTGCATGAACCTTAGCACCTTGCACATGTAGGAGAAGAGGACTTACCAAAGTTCTGAAGTCCTGAAGTAGTTTGGGACCGTCCATCGCCAAGAGGGACACGAGGTGACGGATCGTGGAATCTAGGGAAATCTGTTCAAGGGTTTCAGTTAAAAGTTGAAATCCACGAACCCCAAAGACCTAGAGTGAATCTGGACCACCCGATCCAGAGGGACACGTGGTGATAGATCATGGACTCCGGAGGCATCTGTTTGAGAGGAGGCAAGTTTGAGACTTGAGATTTCCGAAGCCCGGAGAGTCGGAAATCTGAAGAAAATATCACCCATCCGATCAATTTGAGTGAATCTGAATCATCAGATCACCCAAAGTAAATATCAGGCGTCAGATCACCTGAAGTGGATCTGGGTCATCGGAGTTCAGTAGAGACGTGGCATAGATCTGTGAACTCCGGGTAGAGTCCCAAAGTAATTCTTAGTCGTCAGGTCCTGAGGGACATGTGGCAACAGATCGTAGACTTTGAAGAAATCACCTCGAGAGTTCCATATTGAGATTTGAAACTCCTAAAGCCCAAAACGCCAGAGAGTCGAGAGCCATTGATCTGCAAAGGGACACTTGTTAGCAGATCGCAAGCTTCGGTAAAATTGTATGGAATCTCTAAGTTGATATTTGAGATTTGCGAAGTTCAGAGAGTCGAAGTAGCTTTGAGTAGTCGGATCACCCGAAGTGAATCTGAGTCGTTGGACCAGGAGAAGAGATGTGGAAAATATCTGAGCACTCTGGGTAAAGTTCTAAAGTTATTCTTAGACGTCATATCAGAGGAGACATGGAAAAAATCTGTGAACTCCGGGTAAAGTTCTGGAGTGATTCATAGCCATCAGATTTAGGGGAGACGTGGAACAAATCCATGCTCTCCGGGTAAATAACCAAAGTAAACTTCAGTCATCGATCTGAGGAGGACACACGTCAGTGGATTATAGTCTCCATATAGAAGTCACTAAAGGGAGGCAAAGTTTGACATTTGAGATTTTCGAAGCCCGAAAATCCGAAGTGACGTGAACCGTCGATGCGAAGGAGGACACGCGGCGTCAGATCCATAACTCTGGAGAAAAGAAGAGGAGGAAAGGCTCTATGGCTTAGAAAAGATCTCGATCATTGATCGAAGGAGGAGTCATAGGACCGTTGATATGGTTGAGGAGGCCAAAGTCTTGAAGTGGAAGAAAAACTGTTGATTGGGAAGAATATGTGTCAGCATATATTCCACTTTGGAAGATAACAAATCAACAGTGGCGAGGATTTGAGATTTGAGGTTCCCGAAGGCCGAATCCATGGAGGAGATCCCATCCGTAGGTTTAGGGAGATAGGTGGCAACAGACCATTACTTATGGAAGATTGGAGTACGGGGTAAAGCGAGGTTTGAGAATTCAAAACCTCGAAGTCTGGATTTGTGAAGGAGATCGCAGTCGTTGATTGAAGGAGGGGGAAATCTAGTCCGTAGATTGAAAGGCGTAGATCTGAACCGTTAGTTTAGAAAATATTTTTAAGATTGCGAGATCGACGATCCCACAACATTATGGGGACAAGAGTTGCATGGAATTTAAAACATTGAGGGCAGGCCACAATCCATACTGTGGTTTTTCCAAGAAGACACACGGAGGCTCGAGGAGAATTGTGGGTCGAAAAATAGTTTGATTCAAACCACCTTTGATTGCATCTACAATCACGCGGTCCCGTAAAAGGTCACAACAAGAGGGGGATTATCCAGAAAAGGAACTAACACCCAATACTCATAGGTTTCACAAGGGAGTGAAAGGGAAGGTCACGGGTGCCATTAAACCTGCACCAAGGAGCCGAAAGGTTCTGTGTTTAATTTCAGAATGAGACCATCAAGGTTAGAGAGAGATTCGATTGGCTTTAGAATTGGAGATCCTTGACCAGAAGACTAGGATGGTTTCTCGATGGTCCAAATTAGAACCGTAGAGAGATAGGATCTGTTCTTGTAAGGAGGACAAAAAAAGAAAAAAAAAATTAGCTCGTCGTTGGTGTGTTACAAATTGGTATCAGAGCATGGTTACAACACTTGGCCTACTTGGGATCATGTACGAGTCACGTAAGGAGGTATTGTTCACTGCATTTACTACTTGAGGATAAGGATTGCAGATTGAACCTGTGATTTTGGGAATTCTTGTTGAATTTCAACAGAAGAATTTCTTTATCCCTTTGTCTAAGTGATAACTACTTTTACTAGGAGTAGGGATATGCTAATTAACATTTATAATAAGAATTGAATGTGGATATTTGAAGGTGCTAGGGTTCTGTCAAGGGTAGATGAAGCCTGAAGGATGGATGACCTGGTGTTCGTAACACTGCTTCTAAGCATGGGCAGTTGGAACTTCAGGCACTAATGATGGTGGAATATAATGGTTAATACCTTTGTGGGCTTAAAGAAATCTGATAGGATCAGGTAGGATCCTTGGCATTTATAGTTACTGCTTTAAATTAAAATTGGAGTATATAACTCCTCATGACCCAAGAAAAGTGAGATGGGTAAAACCTTATGGACGCTGAGGCAAGGAGGTTTTCCTGCTAGACATTGTCGCATAAATAGGAAAGTGACCATGATTGGTTATTGCCATGAGAGAAGGCAACATCAATACGAGATATGACTCTGATATTAGTCCTGTAAGTGACTAAAATATCAAACTAAAGGACACTAATGATGAAACTAAACTATCAAGTGAATGCATGAGGTAAAAAGGTACAAGAGATGCACCTACTTATACACGAATGTTTATACATGATCATAAGGAGGATTGGAAAAAGGATATGAAGCCTGATATTAATACTAGTTAGTTATGAATGATATTGAACATGCAAGTGATGCACATGTATGATGTGAGAGTATAGCTTTAAATACAATATGGTTGCCCTGATGAGTGAAATATAAAGAAAAAATTGCTCTTGTCTAGAATAAATGAATACTATGGATGCATGGTTGACTCCATTATGAAGAGTCATGAAAGTTATGTTCCAAATAATAGCTTGAGGGGGAATGTATTCCCTTTCCTCAGGAAATACTAATATAATTAGATAAAAAGGGTAAATGAGCAAAGATGCTCTGTTTTCATAATAAGAGGCAAATGATTATGCCTTTAAGAATCACACGAGAAGGATTGTGAATAATCCTTAGATGACTGATCTTAAAGCTAGAGATGTAGATGGGTTGTGAAACATACCTATGAACGCTACAGACAGGTTTAGGATTATGAATATGGTTAAGTACATAATGGATGTAAGTTAACAAAACCAGAATATGTATGGGTACATAATTTGGGTAATGTTACCCATGATTTTGGTCATCTTGATGGTGTATTGGCAATGGTGTACTCAGGATCCTAACAAGAACTTTCTCTTGAGAAAAGTGGCATTCATTTCCTTCCAGAAAACATATTTTTAAAGAGAGTTCACAGGCTGCTTATAGCCTAGGGTGCGAGAATGACCCATTCTCGTAGGCCACCTTCAGCTAGGGTGCGAACTTCTCACACTGTTCTCTATACCTAGGGTGTGAAATTGTTCTCAAGATTGGAAAAAGGAAGAAGTCTCGAGGGTTCTAGAAGGGAATCTTCTAAAAAATGGATTGGCATTTGAATGGTTATCATTTTATTGGTTTCCCTGATTTGGTGGGATCATTCTCATCCATGTAACCATCTCATCCTCTCCTATATATTGATAGAATTCTCATGGAAAAGGTTAAGAAAGATTAATTGAAGAATTGGTGAAGGAATTGTGTGAAGAACCCAGCGTGAGAAGAAGCTTGGAGACTCTACTAGGTCTATCAAGAGCAATTGGATCTTCTTCATGCAAGGGCCGAGCAAGTGTGTGTTGGAACCAAGAGTCACCGAAAGGAAGCTTGCGACATCAAGGCAATTAGGTTGTATCTTCTACTTTCGATTAATATGATACAACAACATGTCCCTTTCCCATAAAGTCATTCTTACTTTATTGTGTAATTCCTTGATCATATGCATAAGTTGACGATTGAATACATTTTGCTATCTTCACTTTGGTCTGTTTGTGTTGTCTTGGTCTTGACCTCACGAGAGCACCAGAGCGAAGCGGGAGCAACAGAGACCCTAGGAAGCGATACAAAGGTATGTTATTTGTTCCTCCTTTCTAGCTAATTCAATGGTCATAACTTAGGGAAAGAGTCATGTCCTGTCCTGTTTTGTTCTAGATCCAGGTGGATCTAGAGAGATATATTAGTGTCCGCACCTACCGATTAGTCTGATAACAAAATTGGCGACTCCACTGGGGATGCAACCCATTTTTTAGTGGTTTTTGGTGTTTTTCCTTGGCCATTTTCTCTTTCCTTACCGTTATTCATTTATATCAATCTCTGAGTCTTTAGGACACCCTGATAGACTCCCTGGGTCCAGAAGTCCCTTCAAAATTTTTGTCTTTTTCCAAAATTTTGCCTAGTTTCAGGCCTTCTCACACTGAACCCCATAGTGGCATATGAGAACACCTTGATTTCACACTCTGCTTTTATGTCCAGTGTGAGGTTCTCACACCCTTCTCAAATCTAGCCTGCGAGAATGATCCATTCTCGCACTGTACAATACTGATAGCCTGCGAACCCTCTTTTAAAATTTTTGGATTTAAGGTTTTTGCATGTTCAGATGCCCAGATCAGGATAGGTGTCTAAAAAGAAATTCTTGGACCACTGGTTGATGTTTTCTTGACTTTGGATTTTGTGCACGATTAGTCTTCAGAGATCAAAGGCTCTTCTTGTCCATGTTTTTCTCAACTCTCATCTCTTGACTTGTCTTAGCAAGGTCATACTCTCTGATCCTGGAATCTGAGTACTTGTTTGGTTAGGAGCTAGTGATCGGTTTGGAAGTTGGGATTCTTTGTCTTTCTCACTTGCTCATTACTTGGAAGATTATTGTTCTCATGCAATTGGAAAGACTAGTTTTGTCTGCTTGTCGTTTTTGTTTCCATTGAAAGATTGGTTTGGGTTTTGTTTATTGTTTTTTCATTAGTTATTGGTTTTCCTTACTTTCACCACCATGGTGTAGATACTTTTTGAAAAGTAAAAAAAAAAATTCTTTTAAAAAAATTTTCGTTTTGAAAATATTGAAAATCAAGTGTTGAAATTGTTGAAAAAGAACAAATAGAAAATTGTCATTGTTGCGTGATTCGTTGAGATTGCATTTTAAAGAAGATTGTGTATCGTAGTTCAAGATTGTTTAGAAAAACTTCTCTTTCCCTCTCGTACATAGGATTCATCGAACGAAAATTGATTTATTTCATTCCTATCTATGCATTGTTGGGTCAGAGTCTTACACAACATCGGTTTCACCTCCGTTTCCTTTGAGTAACAATAGACCTTAAAAATATTGCGTAATTTTAAATTTTAACTAGTAACTCTTTTCTAGGACTCTATTACACCAACAATTAGCTAGGCTAGAGCTTTGGAATAGGCAGAGAGATACATTATCCAAAGCACAAAACACACAATAGCATCTTGTGTTAAGGAGTGTCAAATTCCATTTACAACATTTTGTCCTGGGAAACCCTTCTCACACAAGGGTCAAACACGAGGTCGCATTGATATTGACAGAGTTACTCACCCTGCTTTGTTGATATCAGTGTAGAGATTGCACATATTATGGGGGTCACTTAGAGGTATACCCACAATGATGAGTGGAAGCCTCTCGAGTTGATTTCGGGCTAGATACCCTGCCCTTGCGTGTGGATCAGACTGTCAACTGTCCCCCCAGGCTTTATTGTTGTCAATGGTAACCTTAATGGCCTATCTTTTTAGGGTCTTACACAAGGTGACTGTGAAGGGGCAAGTCTTCACGGTACCTGGAATCGATGTTGGCCAAACTCACTCAGGCTCCTTGGAGGGTATACCCACGATTATTTGTGGGAGCTTGCACCATGGTGTAAGTCCGTTAAGAAGGTCGTCAACGTAACTTTTTCACCCTATCCCAGCCCCTTCTCATCTCGTTGTTGCGACGTTGGATTTCATCACCAACTAGTGACTTCGAAATTAGAAGGTCTTGTTTGCTTGATGTTGTTTCTTAGATTTTTTTTTACTAGTGCATGCTGCTTGTTTACCCAAGTTGACCATATGAATTTCTTCGTAAGTTTGTAACTCATCCAAAATAGACCGTCCACATCATTCACGTAGAATGCAGGGCTTACCTCCAAAAAATCTGGAAGGTTCTCAACCCCTGCCTACAAGATCACTTGAGGGCTCTCCTCAATAGAGTGAAGTCCAAGATGTCACCACTCCACAAGTGGAAAGAACTGACTCTCTAGAATGTTTCCGAATTACCAATTCTCGAGAGGACTTTTGACTTCACTCCGATTCTGAGAGATGTATTATGCGAGTGAATTCTTCTGGAGACTTAGTTGTTTTGTCTTCTGGATCACTGACTAGACCTTTTCCATGACCTGAAGGCCAAGATCCTTTTTGGTCTGCTGGCATTTTTAGATGGGACCTTTTTGGTGTAGGATCAGGCGTTGAAATCACCGTCTCACTTATGTTCCCCGAAACTTCTGACCCCGACACAATACCTTTTACTACTACTTATTATTTTCCTGGTACATAAGCTCCACGAGTTGACCACATCTTGACCATCCCTATAGAAATGGTCCATTACACAGATACTAGGAGTATTAACACCAGGATTACATCAGCTAGTCAAGTCCCCATTGGCACACTTCTCTCGCCCAATGTCACCCCAACGCTTCCACCTGGATACCGTGCATTGAATGCTTCTATTCCCACTCCTACGCAAACCCCATCCGGAACTCCTGGTGGTCCCTCTTCTTCTGGGCACTCTCCTCCCGACTTCATTCCAACACTTCCTCAACCCCCTTTCGGAGGACCTTTCTCATCCTCTACCAGCAACACTAATCCTAATGGCACTATTCCTTCATTCACACCAAATTACCATATTCCTGTTGGTGGACAATTTCACCAAGGAGGTTTGAATCAACCCCCCCTTGTAGGGAAAATTCCTATTGTAACACAAATCCCAATTGGAACACAACCCCCGATTGGAACTCAACCCCCGATTGGAGGACAACCCCCGCCAACCCCACCCTACGGACAAAACATACCTCCATCCTTGGCCTAGTATTGGAACCATATGATACAACATCATCCTCAATCGACTGGGGAGCAACAGCTTCCAACTACATATGTTATACTCCCGAGTATAGGCCAACCATATCCAGGTACGTCCAATCCTATTTGGGGCTCGAATGCTTAGACTCACATCCCTATTCAAGGATACAATCCCATGAGTTACTTTCCTCCACAACAACCACTGAATTTGCATGGGTCTTCGCATTATATGCAGACTGCTTATGGTCCCACTAGTTTGCCGACAGGACTCCCTCCCCAAAGCCACCAATACTCGCATGTGAATAGGTAGTTACCCTTCTTGGACACTTTGGAGCTCCTGGATCTGTCAAGGATTTTAAACGATCCAATCTGTCACTGTCCCCAATGGCTCGCTATACCAGCCAAGCTACCATCTGACATCCCTAAATTCGATGGAAAAGCGGGAGAGGACGCGAAAAATCACGTCATGACTTTTCATCTCTGGTGCTCATCCAACTCCTTGATGGATGACTCTATCCGATTACGTCTTTTTCAAAGAACTCTCACAAGTTCTGCTGCGAAGTGGTATATAGAATTACCATGGAGTTGCTTGGCCGACTTCAACACCCTAGCTATGGCCTTCCTCACCCACTACCAGTTACCGATCCATTATGAAATGGGGATCAATATTTTGATTTCTTTCAAACAAAACAAACCCACTCATATATCCGATAACATTCATGAGTGGCGACAGAGACGACGTCTCATCAAACTCGAACTTCCCGATCAGTTGCTGGCAAAGTGGTTCAAAAAATCATTTGTGAATGACATTGGTCGTGATATTTCCATGGGTGAAGTTATCATGGAAGAACAAACCATAAGTCGTGCTCAATACCTTGACCTCGTTTACTCACAAACATGTACTCTTTACGACTTACTCCCGGATGCACCTCGTCCTTCCACTTCCACCACTTCAACTACTTTGGTTGCTTCTCATGCAGCCAATGGTGTGATTGGCACCTTCCATGCCCAACCACATTATGCCTCGAGCAACAACCCCAAACCCACATCTTCTAATGTTCAAAATGATCCGTCTCCTACCCCTCCCACCGACAAGACTTCTGAGGTAAATGCTGTCCAATCTACCCTAGCTGGTAAAAACAAATCCAAAAAGGGAAGGGGTAAGAATAAGGAGGACAAAAATACTTCTCAAGCAGAGAGAACCAAAACTCCACATGTTGACGATATGGATAAGCGCAAACCCTGATACCCTTGTCTTATCTGCGGTGATGATCTCTACATGAAGGATTGTCCATGATGTGCCAAGGTTACTAAGTTCCTTCAAGGAGCCCCCAAACCTCCCACTCCGACCATCTTGTCCCAACCCTTCCCCTCTCAACAATAGGCCCAATTGGTCATCCATGACCAACCTTCCCCTTCCACTACATCCTATGTATTGATGTGTACTGACGATTCAAAGAAGAATGACATTGCACTCACCACTTGAGCCAAAGATTATTCTTCCTCTAAAGAGAAGGTTGATGATCTACCTCCTTCATTGGTACAACCCTCTCCCACGACTCCACCTACCAACGGTCCTCTTCATCTTGAACGACCGAGCCTTAACACATTTCTTCTACCCCCTCCAAAGGGCGTCGTTCAAAAATTGACTTTCAATCCTCATGCTTGTGTTGCCCAGAACTACAACATTGTTGAAGATCTGGCCCAAGCACCTTCTGCAATGTCAGCCCTCATGGTCCTTCAAAGTTGTCCCACACAACGGAAGGCACTGTTAAAATCTATAGGTGGAATCGACCTGACGGACACGAATTTAATAATTTTTGACTCAGAATATCACATTCCAAGGTTACCCCCTCAACTCACATTCCAAATCCAAGTGACTGTCTCCGAAAAAAACATTTGTCGAACCGTTATCAATGAGGGTGCCTCGACATGTGTCATGTCTGTTACCTGCTGGAAAGCCATCGACTCTCCCTCTTTGAATGAATCCCATAACACTCTCAAAGCCTTAAATGGCTCTGGTTTTAAGCCCTACATTGTTCTTCCTTCATTGCCTATCATGCTAGAAGGAAAAATGGTCCAAGTCAAAGTGGAAGTCTTTGACGCTCCTCCCGATTACAATCTTCTGCTTGGCCGTAGCTGGATCGATTCCATGTGCGCAGTGGTGTCGAATCTTTTTTGTGTCATACATTTCCCACATCAAGGGAAGGTAATCACTGTCGACCAATTAGCCTTCTTTAACTTAGATACGCGTACTGGCAACATACCGTTTATCGCTATAACCCCACCGGGTTACGAGAATGTCGGTGTTGGTCTTCTCAAAGATTCCTCGTTAATGGGCACTTTCCCCATTCCACCGCCTGATGTTTCATACTCGTCTGTCACTTCAATTAACATGATCTCCACCTTGATTCATGAAACCTCTGCGTCTCATGACCCATGGTTGGTACCTGAACCTGGCAATCATCTTCGTTACGACGACGAAATGCATTTAAGTTCAGTCGAATCTGCCTATCAGGCCATTCAATTGGCCACCCCCTCTACCCCCTCTATTGGTGAGTTATCTCCAGATCATTTCCGTGTCATTCTTTCCATAGAAGAGATGATCATGTCTGTCATGGAAGACACCCCTTGGGATGATGGACATTACCATTCCATCCTCTTCCTGGAGCATATACCATCGAGAACTACCAATGGATTTTGACCTCGTCGACCATTGTCATCATTTCAACCATTCTCGAGTCCACACACGATGTGTTTTTCGAAAGGAACTTAAGCAATATCTCACCCACTATTCCCCTTGACATATCCATCAAACCTGGAACTGTAAAAAATGTGCATATCCGAGCTTCATGTTCCCCTGATGAAATCATCACCTACACGTCACTTTTCAAAGAGTTTTGTGACGTCTTCGCCTGGAGCTATGAAGAAATTCTGGGTATCGACCCCAACATTGTGATACATGAGATCAAGACATACCCATACGCTAAACCCATCCGAAGACGCCTTCGTCTAGTTCACCCACGTAAAGTGGCTGCTATCAAACTTGAAGTTGAGAAACTTCTTAAAGATGGATTTATTTACTTGGTGACCCTCACTGACTGGGTTTCCAATCTTGTCCTGATCGATAAGAAACAAGGCACAATCCGTGTATGCGTTGATTATAGGGATATCAACAAAGCTTGTATTAAGGACAACTTTCCTACCCCCTTCGTCGATCAGATTGTCAATGATTGCGCCAGAAGCGAAATATTCTCTCTGATGGATGGTTTCTCTGGATATAATCAAATCAATATTGTTCCCGAGGATCAACACAAGACGAATTTTATTTGTCCTTGGGGCACTTTCACCTATCGGAAAATCCCTTTTGGTCTCAAGAATATTGGCGCAACTTTTCAACGCGCTATGTCTTATGCCTTCCATGATATCAAGCACATTGTGCAACCATATCTTGATGACTTACCCGCTCATTCCATGCGCCGAGTCGATCATCCCATCCACCTCTGTGCCATTTTCATCCACTGTCGCTTTTACCACATACGCTTGAATCCTCACAAGTGCATTTTCTGCGTGGAATCCGACCGACTTCTAGGCTTTATTGTTTCACGTCAAGGGATTGGGGTAGATCCTTTAAAGGTCAAGGCGATTCTTAATGTCCCTCCTCCTTCTACACTTCGCTAGTTACAAAGTTTGCAAGGGAAAGCAAACTTTCTTCATCGTTTCATCCTGAACTACGTCGAGATAACTCGTGGATTTACGTGACTCCTAAAAAATGGGTCTGAGTTCGTATGGGATACCATTGCAAACAAAGCCTTCGAAGCTTTGAAACTATCCCTGACACGTGCTCCGCTTCTCTTTCCCCTTGATTACATTCACGATTATTTCCTCTACCTCACAACCTCGGATTACACCATTTCTATGGTTCTCATCCAAGAGGATGATTCTCATGATGAACATGTTATATATTACTTGAGTTGAAGTCTAACACCTACCAAAACCAAGTATCTACATGTCAAAAAACTGGCCTTGGCAGCCGTCCAAGCAGTTCAACACTTCCGACACTATATCCTCTATCACAAGACTATAGTGATTTCTAATTGCAACCCTATGCAACACATTCTCACACGTCAATTGCTAGGGGGAAAATACTCCAAATGGATTGTGATACTCCAGGATTTTGACTTGGAATTCGAACGAGCCAAGTCCAAGAAGTCTTTAGTATTTTCCGAGTTGATATGTGACTTTCCCTACTTTGAAATGGAAAATGTAGCAGCCGATTCATTACCTGATGAATCCATTTTCCTAATTAGTTCCAATGATCTTTGGTATGGTGATATTATCATATATCTCCAAACCCAAACTTTCCAGCCCAATTTGTCCAGTACTGACCGGTGTCAAATACACTACCAAGCCCGTCAATATATTATCCTCAGGGACACTCTTTATCGTCAGAGGATTGACTCAGTTTTTCAATGCTGCCTCATGTTCGACGAAGCCGAGAAAGCGTTAAATTACTGCCATTCTAGAGCTTGTGGTGGTCATATGTCCGGGTATGCTACTGCCCAGAAGATCTTACGTGCAGGGTATTTTTGGCCTTCTTTATTTAACGACTGCATAATCGCCATCAAAAAATGCCACGCTTGCCAGACCTATAATCATAAGATACGGTCACATCCTGCTCCTCTACACCCTGTGGTCTCCGTTGGTCCCTTTGTGAAATAGGGCATCGATTTCATGACATGTCACCCCCACTCGGCCGGGGGGCATGGATACATTATCGTAGCTGTAGATTATTTTACGAAATGGGCCGAGGCGATGCCGACATTTGACAATACTGGAAAGACCACAACATTATTCATTTTTAATCATATCATAGCTCATTTTGGTGTTCCTCAGGCTATCGTCACTGATCATAGTAGCCACTTTAGAAACTTCATGATGTTCGAACTCACTGAAAAGTTGGGTCTTCTCCATGAAAACTCAATGCCCTATTACCCACAAGCCAACGACCAAGTCGAAGCGATTAACAAATTTCTCATAACTATGCTCTGAAGAATGATAGGGATTCACAAAACAAGTTGGCACACAATATTATTTTCAACATTGTGGGATTATAGGACATTCATTAAGTCCACTACTGGGTTTACACCTTTCTGGTTAGTCTATGGTTTGGAAGCCATTCTCCCAATTGAATGTGAGATAGCCTCTGTAAAACTAGTTGTTGAACTCCTACCAAACACTTCTGCTGAGGAAGAACATCTATTGTATCTTATGCGATTAGAAAAAACTTGATGTGATGCAACCCTAGTCATAGAAGCCCAGAAGAAACGTGTTAAGGCCTAATACGACAAGCATGTCAAGCCTTGCATTTTCTTCAAAGGAGATCTGGTTCTCCTCTATGAACAAGATTGAGATATGCTAGGAGCTGGAAAATTCGAAGCCATGTGGCGAGGTTCTTATATCGTTAGACAAGTTTTGGAAAAAGGAGCTTACAAGTTAGTATATTATGATGGTATCCCTTTGAGTGAACCCATAAATGGGTTGTACTTGAAGAAGTACTATGCATAAGATAACCTGTGCACGAGTACTTGTATTTTTATTGTATCATACTTCTTGTGTGTTACTATAGTTTTCTTTTGTCATTATTTGGTCTCTGCCCTTATGTGACGTTGTGTTTGATTTCTAGATGTTGGAGTCTTCGCTACCCTACTTTGGCTTCGCTGATGGCGCTAGTCGTAGTACTTGAAACCTTGCTTTTACTGCGTGGGCGATTTACGCCCCTACAAACAAACTTGTCACTCTACGAGGTGTGTGCCTCGACCGTGCGACTAACAATATTGCAGAGTATAACACCATTATCGAATTGTTGATTGATGCTATCTTTCTCGGTATCTGTCACTTGGTTGTGCGACTTGATTCGCAACTCGTAGTACTACAGTTAGGTAATGTATATACTATTCGAAGTCCTACTTTGTTACGGGTGTATTTGCGAATTCGCCTCTTGGAACATTATTTTGATTATATTGAGTATCAACATATTCCTAGATGTCTAAATACATTAACTGATGCATTAGCTAACTATGTATTAGACAGACATTTGGGTCATTTATAAATCAATCACATCAAATTTCACACAACACAAGATAAACTAGTAGAAGCCGTATGTATATATAACAATCAAAAAGTTTTTTACAAAAAGTTCTGTCCGAGGACCAAAATTTCAAAATCTGAAGCTCATAGCTTCTACAAAGTGACATCATGGATGATGTTCACAGTAACACATGACTACCCGGGAAATCCTACGAAGCAGTCGACCAACTGACTCTGACACTCCCACCGTATGACGCTGATAACGTTGTGGAACCTCTCCAAGAGGCATGTCTGGAATGTTTTCTGTCAAACCCTCTAAATTTTGTTCCACTGCTTCATAATATTCAATGTCCCATCGTGGCACTGGAGCCACCTCTCCTCGTCGCTGAATAGGAGAAGTACCAGGTGGTCGATAAGGACCCACGTTTGTGTCATTAAAAAATAAGTTTTGTAATTAGACCTTGGACGAACATAAAAACATTTGCATATGATAAAATTCACAAAAACATTGAAAAAGTAAAAATGTGTACTTCTTACCAAGATCCCCCCACTGAGCGCCCTCAGGCAGGGCCAAGTCCGGATCTCCTTGGAAGTCCAACCCAACATAGGAATAATCATTGACCATCAACATCTGTGGTCGCACCCAGTCGAAGAAGGCATCATTGTATTTGATGATTGGTCTAGCTACGTTCTGGGCCATGAGGTTACACCACCTCAACATTCTTGGATCCTCTGGAGCTGGTAAACCCCACTCAACCTGCAACCTCAACAAGGGAACCCTCTCAAAAAAGAAGGACACCAACAATGACCCGTACTCGAATTGCTTCAGGTTGCCTCTCCTGCATTTAGTCAACTGCCTCTTCACGCTACGAAGGACTGCGTCTACCCAGTTAAAGACCCGAGGCTCAATACACTCCATGGCATACTAAAAGTAGCTCTGGAGAGCCATGTGAGGAGCAATTCTCCTAGCCATATGAGCAATGGTGAATAACATAGTCTGAAGGGTCAAATATCGCACCCCCCAAATGGCCACCTTTCCTTTGCTCCTTTCCACCTCTGGAACAAAGTGCAAACGACAGTATTCACTCATAGGAAACCCACCACCTTTGCCACCAGTCAGGCTCGCGTGGTACCCATGCCGTGACAGTCCTGTCAAGAAATAAACATCCTCAATATCCAAGGACAATGTGTGGATGCCTACATGGAATACTTGTTGGTACACATCCCACATATGCACAAGGTACTCCAATAGCCTGACTTGGGCCCTCATATCTGAGATATGAAAGAATTTCAGGAGACCATAGTCTCGCAAAGCGGCAACGGTGCCCGAGTTATTCCCGGAAATAGCATCGTCTTCTTCATGCTCTCTTTCACGCTATTCTAGAACCATGGTGATAGCCAAATACCTGCATAAGAAACATAAGAAGAAGGTCAGCCACTCTCTTCAAGACTTGGTATCTTTTTCATTGAGAAAACTTCAAAGCAATTTTTCACTTTGCGATTCTCACAGGTGCCCTTTAGGCACAGTGCGATGTTCTCGCAGGTTCCTTTGGGGCCACCTGCAAGAATGATGCATTCTCGCAGGTCCTGTGTGGCTGGCCTGTGAGAATGGATGAGCGCAAATTTAACCCCTAAAACAAACTCAAAAACATGAATTTTACCAATGAAAATGAAAAATTGAACCATGAAAATATAGAGGACAAGGAGCTTACCTCACTGCCGAAGATGGTTTGTCAAATGGATGCTCATACCTCCCGTAATTGAGCACTGAAATTCAAGGGCAAAAGAGGGGTTTTGGGCTAAAATATTTGCAAAGTTACAATGACTATGGTAAAAAGAACTTTTACCCACTTATATTTACTTTTACCATTTTTTATTGGTTTTTATAATTGTTTTCTTTATTAAACCTAATGCCTAATACCCTTATGAGTGAGACTTTTGCAGATGTAATGACCTCGACATTCATACACAAGGATACAGATATTTTTTCTCTTTTTCATCGCATGTTTGAATTGTTTTTTATGGTTTTTGCACAAAACCTCGAGCTTGGTCTTTGTCCGTTCTCATGCTTGAAAATACATGAGAATGCGATCGAGCACACTTTTATCACTTTTTCGGGCTCAATAAGGTTACACGAAAAAGGAACCCCCCTGGAGTCCTCTTTAAGCTCTTTTCAGAATCTCTAAACATGAAAAGATTGCCGAGCGACCTTGCTATTTTCACGCTCGTTAAAGTATTTGAAGAAAGAATCTATTGGGCGATAATTGATCTCTTTTTCAGTCTCATCAGAGTATTTTATGAAAAAGGAACTGAGAGAGTTCTCTTTTAAGTGTTTTTCCAGACTCTATAATCATGAAAAACCTTCGAGTTTTCTATCTTTGGACTCGTTAAACAAACATCGACAGACCCACAATGGGACCGAACCACTCTTTCCTAGGGTTCGTTAAACATACTCTGAAGGACTCATCCGAAGGATGAGCTTACATCAACAAGCATATGTTATCCTCCTCAAGCTTGCGTAAAAACAAAGAGGTACTCGCCAGAAATGGTGGGGGAAATTTTGGGAAAGGGATGTGTTTTCGTATTCATATTATTGGCAGTAAGTGTCACTCTTGAACATGACACCCCCCTATTCATTATCTGAAGCCGGTTTGGGAAATCCATTCGTCTCTCATTCGATTTGCTACAAGCTACAAGGTCATATCTTGGGTTGTCTCTGAGTCGGTGCTACCAAATCATTGGTCGTGTCATTCATATGTTTAAGAGAAGTTCATTCGAAACCTCTATCGAGTCGGCCATCTGTAGTTGTCCATTCTCTTCATGTTGGCCTTCCCTGTGTCCAATTCAACTTACATCCAACTCTGTTCCACCTTCAAAATCTGTTACTCATTTCATGTCATTGATGGGGGATACATCAAGGCCCTCCTGTGACGAGTTTTGTTCCATCAACTCTAGCTCGTTATCTGGAAACAAGACTTAGAAATTCTTTGGTACCTTGGAACTTGCATGCCTCAATGGCAGGTTTCCTCGCTTTCGACAGTGGGTTTTCATCATTGACCCCTGGTTGGGAGATTCCGTTGAGTGTTAGACCTCAACTCATTTATTCAAACTCGGTGGATTGTACTAATGTACCTTGGGAGTCATTGACATTAATGGTGATTTCCCTCGCACTTGTTAACGGTTTCATCAATGACCAATAATCAAGTGGTTTCTACCATGTTCGACTTTGACACATGTAATCACATGGTTAGATTCGTACTTTTGGGTGACGAGATTGAAGACCCTGGATATTTTCTCTTCGGTCCAGGTTGCGATGGAATATGTATAATTTGTTGACACATAGATCCACTTTGTATGTCTCATGGCTATGTCGTCTCAATTTGAATTTTCTTGCATAGATCCACAGTGTATTCTTGGTGGCTATGCGATATTTTGATGGCATGGATCCACGGTGTATGATTGGTGCCCATGAACTATGTTTATGATGTCATCAGTCTATGATCTGAGTATGGGAATGCCTACCTCAGAACTAGTATGATATTCTGCAGATGCTTGGTTGTTTGCATGTTTCCGATTAGGTGCGCTCCTAGTTTCCGACACACACACGCAGTTTACAAAGTATTTTGGCTGTCACTGATTCCGACCTCATACTTTGAGGGGCATTCTGTTACCCATTATTTTGGTCATCTTGATGGTGTATTGGAAATGGTGTACTCAGGCTCCTAACAAGAACTTTCTCCTGAGAAAAGTGGCATTCATTTCCTTCCAAAAAACATATTTTTAAAGAGAGTTTGCAGGCCACCTTCAGCTAGGGTGAAAAATTCTCGCACTGTGCTCTATACCTAGGATGCGAACTTGTTCTCAAGATTGGAAAAAGGAAGAAGTCTCGAGGGTTCTAGAAGGGAATCTTCTAAAAAATGGATTGGCATTCGAATGGTTATCATTTTACCGGTTTCCCTGATTTGGTGGGATCATTCTCATCCATGTAACCATCTCATCCTCTCCTATATATATATAGGATTCTCATGGAAAAGGTTAAGCAAGATTAATTGAAGAATTGGTGAAGGAATTGTGTGAAGAACCCAACTTGAGTAGAAGCTTGGAGATTCTACTAGGTCTATCAAGAGAAATTGGATCTTCTTCATGCAAGGATCGAGCAAGTGTGTGTTGGAACCAAGATTCACCGAAAGGAAGCTTGCAACATCAAGGCAATCAGGTTGTATCTTCTACTTTCGATTAATATGATACAGTGACATGTCCCTTTCCCATAAAGTCATTCTTACTTTATTGTGTAATTCCTTGATCATATGCATAAGTTGATGATTGAATACATTTTTCTATCTTCACTTTGGTTGGTTTGTGTTGTCTTGGTATTGACCTCACGAGAGCACCGGAGTGAAGTGGGAGCAACAAAGACCCTAGGAAGCGATACAAAGGTATGTTATTTGTTATTCCTTTCTAGCTAATTCAATGGTCATAACTTACGGAAAGAGTCATGTCCTATCTTGTTTTGTTCTAGATCCAGGTGGATCTAGGGAGATATGTTAGTGTCCGCACCTACCAATTAGTCTGATAATAGGTACATGACAAAGATGCATGTTTATATTCCTTATGGGATATTTGGAAAACTGTTGAGGCCATCAAAAATAGTGTATAAGTAATAGAAGACTAATAAATAAATATTGACCATTCTGATAACCGAATGGTAATGTGAAGGATGCACAGGTTCGTGACCCATTATGAACAATTTTTTTTTCTATTAAAGCATGTTGTTGTATTCCAAAAAGGTTAGGGCAAGGCCTAACCAATGATGCTTAAGGAAAAGAGAAGGAAGATCCCAACAGGGAGTAAATTGCAAAAGTAGAGAAAAGACAGTGAGTCCTTAGAAATAACTCAACTGGGCTGAAAATTATGAGGCAATATAGAAATAATTTGAAGAAGGGGAGATCCCTCAATTCTTTTATTGATGTGTATTATTATTTTTTCACTGGGATGAGAAAGCAAGTACAC
>ML781408.1:97466-120463 GCA_009831015.1 Picea engelmannii
GACTTGGTGATTTTGTCGTTTTAATTCTTTTTGTGGTTTTAAGTTTTAATTGTTGTAACAACAACGACCCTTGGAGGTTGCAAGCATTGTACATTACAAGGACAACTAATAAAAAGGAAAACCTTTTGTGTTTATTTCTTAATATTATTGAGTGCATGCTTGAGTTTATGTCTGAGCTTCCGAGTGAGTTGTTCTTGATGTTTTAGGTAGGGGTGATCTTTGTCCAATCCCCCTTGAATTGATAAGAACAAATACTACAATCGATCTTATCCAAAAGGCTAAGAAAGGTATGGTTTTTCCTTTCTATCTTTTTCCCTTTTCTCCTGCCCCTCTCTCCTAGATCCTCCTTATTCATGCATGTGGTATACATAATTTATATTCTTCCAAACAAACATCTATATATTTTCATACATGAAAATAATATTTACAATTCATACAAACATGTCATTTAACATCAAACTTATGCCTAAAAATGTTATAAATATTTTCATTCTCTTCGCTCTTGTTACTTGAACCCCCTCCTAATATCCAATGATTTATGTACTTAGATAGCCTCATTCATTCACTTCCTTGTGAAATATCCTATGCAACAAAAATAATGAAACACTCACACATATTTTATGTGGCATAGTGCACAACCACAAACACTTTCACTATTATAGAAAGTTCATCCAACGCTATGCCCAAATTACCCATTACTTCCATCCATATAATAAATTGGGATGTGCCATGTGAGGTCATGTGGTTATTTTGCATGCCAATTTGACCCCAATATTACACCCATGCCAAATTGACCCCCACATTACGTGTGTTTATGGATATTATTGTTTTAATGTGAAGAGCCAACATGACCCCAACATTACGCTCATTCAAATCACTCATGACACAACTCCCCCATATTGGAAACATAGAATGTGCCTCCCATGCAATAATTCGAATGGTATCTATCATCAATGGTGTATCTTTTGTTGTTGTAAAGTTATAAACTTATGTAAATGGGATGATGAATCTTACACATGGCACTACCTTATTTCCTACCTCAATTTCTTAATTATGGTTGCATTTGTGTACTTGGTTTTGTCTACATCGATTTTTTTATCCCATGATTGAATTATGCTGCCTTTCCTATAGTCATGACTCCTAATACCATTAGACAATGCCTCACCACAAAGTTATTTGTGTTTTTAGGGAAAGAAAATTTTCTACACTCACTCTCTCACTCTCATCATTTTAGATGTTAAAAATCCTCCAAAACTTGAACCTAGTATCATTTGGAGGTGATTATCCCAATCTTGAGCCTATAGCATACAACTGAAGGATGGGGATTGACCCCAAAAATAGCGATAAATAATGACAAACACCCACCTGAGGTTGGACTTCTGTCAACTCTTACTTAATGGATGTGCCTAGCCTAAGTTATTTGGTATGTGGGATTGATTGCCAAAGACTTTATCTATTGTTCTTTATGTTATCATAGACATACATACATATTTTATTTCCTGACTTACCCAGCCACAATTACTCCAGCCGAGTTATAAGATCTAAAGCACTCAAGTAACTTTGAAAAATGTAAAACAAAAATGAATAGGGAGAAATGAAACTTTAGTGTTCTTAATTTTTAGCTACAAGCTACTAGAATAACCTAATCCTAAATGGTAAATAATATAATTTAATGTTGAGATTCATATCCAAGCAAAATAATATTTTTAACAAAAAATGAAGTATGGCCTCTGGAATTAGAAAAATATTTGTTGGAAGTTGTTGAACCTAATAATAGAAATAAATAAAATGATTGTAGTTGTGTGACTGCTAAATATTTTGTGACTAAATATGTGAACTAATATCATAACCAGTTAATCCCCTATGAAGTCAAGGGACTGAGATGTGCAAGAATACAGATTGAAACACAAAAAGTGGCAAATATTTATGAAATTCCTAGAATCAGTTATGTATGTATCATCACCATTGTAAAACACCATAGTTTACTTCCCAAGATTTTGAGTACATAGAGGCCATAACTAGAAGTTTGAATTTAACTTAGGATGTGGTGATAACCAAGTTTAAGGTTCACTAAATAATGCTCTTCTTGAAGGAAACAACATACAAGTGACTTAGAACCATATCCATTTTGTATTTCCTTCCATATCATACTCATTTCGGTATGTTTTGATTCCAATCCTATAATTTGAAAATGGTTTAACCATGAAAAGATTTTAAAAATAGTTAGTGCCACATAATTGCAAGCTATGGAAAGAATGATGATCTAAAAATTTGTGAAGAATGTCATTATCCTTATAAGACAATCTATCCCTAAACAACAATCAATATATAACACCAGAGCGCACAACAATATATCATTAACCACCATTGATAACAACATTCACAATATCATTACCATACCTTTCCATTAGCACAGCTGAGTAAGAACACAATTCAAGCTGGACCTGTTTGGTAGATTTGCGGAGAAAGTGTAGAAACTGGTTAGAATATTGTAAGGATATTCCAACAGAGAATAAATGAAGGAGAGGGAAATCACAAGAGAACTATGAGAGGAAGAACACAATTCCACCTAAAGCTGTTGGGTAGATTTGTGGAGAAAGTGTGTAAATTGGGCAACCATAATTCCTTGTTTTAAAAGGATCCATTGTCAACTATTTTGAATAGTGAAAGTGAGTCCAAATGAGACTCATAGCAGTGGGTAACTTGCAAGAAAAGTGACTTGGTGATGTTGTTGTTTTAATTCTTTTTGTGGTTTTAAGTTTTAATTGTTGTAACAAAAATGACCCTTGGAGGTTGCAAGAATTGTACATTACAAGGATAGCTAATAAAAAGGAAAACATGTTGTGTTTATTTCTTAATATTATTGAGTGCATGCTTGAGTTTATGTCCAAGCTTCCCAGTGAGTTGTGATTGATGTTTTAGGCAAGGGTCATATTTGTCCAATCCCCCTTAAATTGATAAGAACAAATACTACACTTGATCTTAGCCAAAAGGCAGAGAAAGGTATGGTTTTTCCTTTCTATCTTTTTCCCTTTTCTACTTCCCCTCTCTCCTAGATCCTCATTATTCATGCATGTGGTATAAGTCATTTATATTCTTCCAAACAAACATTTATATAAATTCATACATGAAAATAATATTTACAATTCATACAAACATGTCATTTAACATCAAACTTATGCCTAAAAATGTTATAAATATTTTCATTCTCTTCCCTCTTTTTACTTGAACCCCCTCCTAATATCCAATGATTTATGTACTTAGATAGCCTCATTCATTCAATTCCTTGTGAAATATCCCATGCAAAGAAAACAATGAAACAATCACACATATTTTATGTGGCATAGTGCACAACCACAAACACTTGCACTATTATAGAAAGTTCATCCAAGGCTATGCCCAAATTACTCATTAATTCCATACATATAATAAATTGGGATGTGCCATGTGAGGCCATGTGGCTGTTGTGCATGCCAATTTGGCATGCACAGTAGCCTCACAACAACCAATAGGGTTGTTGTGCATGCCAATTTGACCCCAACATTACACCCATGCCAAATTTACCCCAACATTACACGCGTTTATGGATATTATTGTTTTAATGTGAAGAGCCAGCAAGACCCCAACATTACACTCATTCAAATCACTCATGACACATATCCCCCATATTCAAAACATATAATGTGCCTCTCATGCAATAACTCAAATGGTCTCTATAATCATCAATGGTGTAGCTTTTGTTGTTGTAAAGTTTCCAACTTATGTAAATGGGATGATGAATCTTACACATGGCACTACCTTATCGCCTACCTCAATTTCTTAATTATGGTGCATTTGTCTACTTGGTTTTGTCTACATCAAATTTTGTATCCTATGATTGAATTATGACGCCTTGCTTGTAGTCACAACTCATAATACCATTAGAGCTTGCCTCGCCACCAAGTTATTTGTGTTGTTAGGGAAATAAAATTTTCTACACTCACTCTCTCACTCTCATTATTTTAGAGGTTAAAAATCCTCCAAAACTTGAACCTAGTATCATTGGGAGGATATTATCCCAATCTTGAGCCTATAGGATACAACTGAAGGATGGGGATTGACACCAAAAATACTGATAAATCATGACAAACACCTACATGAGGTTGGAATTCTATCAACTCTTACGTAATGGATGTGCCTAGCCTAAGTTATTTGGTATGTGCGATTGATTTCCAAAGACTTTATCTATTGTTCTTTATGTTATCATAGACATACATACATATTTTATTTTCTGAATTACCCAACTGTTGAGATTTGGGTACCTTGGAAAGTGGTCCCCATGTGCTTATGAGTCTCTAAGCACAAAGGGGGAAGACTATTATCCTTGTACTTTACTTTATGATTATAATTTCTCTTTGAATTAGGAGTTTTAAATCAAAAGTGAAATATGTCACTTAAGTCATAAAGTGACAATTAATTCACAATGTGGGTGAATTAATAGACATAAAGCAACTAAGGAAAGTGGGTTTCCTTAGTGAGATTTTAGGATGAGATCTCACCCATTGATTAGAATTGGCTAGATCTAATCTAGGCCATTGATATTTTAGGGTTGGCTCAAAGAGGCCAGAGAGAGGGTAAAGGTATTTTTGGAGACTCATTCTTCACTTGAGAGTTTTGGAGAAGAGAAGAGAGGTGAAAATATTGAGGAGAAGGAGGGCACACTTCATGAGGGTTTGAGAGAAACCCTTGAGAGATTGAGGAGAAGCTCTTGGTTGCTTGGAGCTTGCATGGAGTCTTAGCCTTCACTTCTGAGAGGGAGCATGCATATGGAGGAGGGGTGCATCTTGAGGAGGAGGGCACATTTATTATCCATCATTTTCTCATCAGGAGAGGAGGACTTGTTAGATCAGGATGAGGTCTGATGCATAGAGAGAGGAGAGCTTGGGTGCTTTTTTCTGTTAAGAGAGTCATTCAGTTTATGGCTCAATTTATTTCTAGTGATCATTTCTGCTAGGAGGGGGGCACACATGTTGAGAGGACTGGAAGCTACCTGGTAGCAGATCTGCTTGGAGGATTCGAGCTATGACAATTTCAGTGGAGAGGCAACACAGGAGAGGACATTCCCATGGAGAAATTTCTTCATTGGGTTACTGATGAGCTAGGGTGCTTTAGTTCAATACAGAGGGAAACAAAGGGAGAGGGTGCAATACAGTTTGGGCACTTCTTTCTCTGGTTCTTGTGGCAAGGCTCATGAGGAGGTTTCTATGTATACAGGTTCCATTGTATTTCATTACTTTTTGTATCTCTTGCTTTAATCATCATTATATAGACAAATATCCCAAACTGGTTTTCCCTGAGGGAGTTTTATCCAGGGTCATGTTGACCAAAAATACTTGTGTACAAAAATGCATGTTTTAGTCTCTTAGATCTGCTTTATTTCAGCTGTAAATATCTTTAGGTGTGTTGTACTTATTTTAGTATGCATGTGCTAGCTTTTGGTTACTAAAACTACATGCTAGAGCACCTAAAATTGGAAGTGCAACCATAACAAATCAACAAGAAGTTCTTGTATTGTTGGCTGTCCTAAAACAACAACAAACACTTTACATAACAGTGTAAACTTAGAGCCTAATTGTGGTTAGAGACAGACCCAGTAGGCATGCTTGATAGGACTTGAAAATCTTCATGGTATCATAGTTGAGGTGGCTGAAATTTTGAGCAGTTGGGACAACATTTTGTTGGTTTTCATATACATCTTCTTGGAATATTTTTGAGGACAACCATTGACTCATTCAGTGGTTGTTAGAGGGCATATTTTTGCAGAGGATAGTTGGGCAGTTTTTGGCACTTGTAGACAACCTCTTTTCACACCTGCATGGACAGGAGTGAGGTTGTAGTTTTGACGACCTCTTTTCACACCTATTGACTAGGAGTGAGGTCGTGGATTCGCTTACCTCTTTTCACACCTATGTTGACAAGAGTGAGGCAACGTTCCTTTGCATTGGGAGCATCAGAGTGAGCGCAGTTGGAAAAAATGTCAGTATCTCAGATGCGTGTGGAGGAAAATCTAGTTGGGGATAGCAATTGGTTGCCTTGGAAGGCGAGGATGGTCTTTGTCTTAGAGGACCTCGAGCTATGGGAAATAGTCAAGGCAGTTGTTCCTCCCATTCCTGTCACTACACCCACCTTGGTTGTAGAGTTCAAGAGGAGGAACAACAAGGCAAAGAGGATCATATGTGATGCTATGAGAGATCACATTATTCCCCACTTGACTAGGAAGACTTGTGCATATGAGATGTGGGCATCTTTGTGCAAGTTTTACGAGAGCTCTAATGAGAACCGAAAGATGATTATTCATGACCGACTCAGGGGCATTCACATGCTTGAGGATGAGACTATTAATTCATTCCTTGGTAGATACACATAGATCAGAGATGAGTTGGTAGCCATTGGAGAGGTTGTGAACCCTAACTCTTTGGTGAGGCAAGTTATGAATAACTTCACCAAACCATGGGGTCCATTTGTACGGGGCATTTTTTCCCGAGAGGTTATGCCTACATGGGAGAGGATGTGGGATGACTTCGTCCAGGAGGATATTAGGCTTGTAGCTGAGGCTTCTAGACAACATCAACATACAGTTTCTGGTGACGAGAACCTTGCTCTTTGGACAAAGGGCAAGAAGAAGACTGATCATGGAGGTCAGCAGGGTCCCAAGTTTGGGGCCCTGCCACAAGGAGGAGAGAGAAGCAACAACAGTGGGCAAAGGAGAGACATGAGGACAATGAGATTCTTTTCTTATGGAGAGATGGGTCACTATGTAGGACAACGTCCCAAGAAGAAGAAGTAGGATGTGTTAGCAGCGACAACATAAGAGATAGAGTTCGAGGAGAAGTTTGTGAGAGAGTGTGCATTCATTGCTACTTTATCTACTATTATAGCATCCAACATTAGTTGGGGAGACCGATTTAATGAGGACCGACTGACGCACAATAGTGATTCAGAGGGAGATCATACTTAGTGTCCCTGGACATATTCAAAGTGGGTGATTGGTCCACCTAGTATAGCTACAGTTTCAGAGCAGTTGAGTAGACAAAGAGTGGGTTCTATAGCTTTAGTCTATCAGAGGATGATGAGGAGGAGTAGCAGAGCACTACAGAGGCTTGAGCCTCACATAGCTTCTGAGATGGGTAGATCAGGTTCTG
This sequence comes from Picea engelmannii, assembly GCA_009831015.1. Taxonomy (NCBI): domain Eukaryota; kingdom Viridiplantae; phylum Streptophyta; class Pinopsida; order Pinales; family Pinaceae; genus Picea; species Picea engelmannii. The sequence goes on from ML781408.1 coordinate 104,648, forward strand.
TATCCACTTCAGGTGGAGGTGACTTGGCAAGAGGCCAAGTTCATGAATCTTGGTGAGAGACCAAGAGTGGGAGACTCTTGGTGAGATGCCAAGAGTAGTGACTCTTGGTGAGAGGCCAAGAGTAGGAGGAATTCCTTGGTGGGAGACCAAGGTGGAGATCTTCAGTGTGATGCCTAGATCTAGGTGATCTTGGATAGATGGAGAGTCAGTGCCATTTATAGATCATACAGATTGAGTAGATCTATGACAGAGTCCACTTTCAGTGATCAAGGTACAACCATACTCACCGAGCATATGCCAGAAGGAAACCATGTCCATTAGAGGGATGATATTGGTGGTGACGAGCACTTTCCTCGGTAAGAGGGAGTGTTGAGATTTGGGTACCTTGGAAAGTGGTCCCCATGTGCTTATGAGTCTCTAAGCACAAAGAGGGAAGACTATTACCCTTGTGCTTTACTTTATGATTCTAATTTCACTTTGACTTAAGAGTTTTAAGTCAAAAGTGAAATATGTCACTTAAGTCATAAAGTGACAATTAATTCACAATGTGGGTGAATTAATAGACATAAAGCAACTAAGGAAAGTGGGTTTCCTTAGTGAGATTTTAGTATGAGATCTCACCCATTGATTAGATTTGTCTAGATCTAATCTAGGCCATTGATTTTTTAGGGTTGGCTGAAAGAGGCTAAAGAGAGGGTAAAAGTATTTTTGGAGACTCATTCTTCACTTGAGAGTTTTGGAGAAGAGAAGAGGGGCACAAATCTTGAGGAGAAGGAGGGCACGCTACATGAGGGTTTGAGAGAAACCCTTGAGAGCTTGAGGATAAGATCATGGTTGCTTGGAGCTTGCATGGAGAGTATATCCATGGAGTCTTAGCCTTCACTTTTGAGAGGGAGCATGCATATGGAGGAGGGACGGATCTTGAGGAGGAGGGTGCATTTATTATCCATCATTTTCTCATCAGGAGAGGAGGACTTGTCAGATCAGGATGAGGTATGATGCATAGGGAGAGGAGAGCTTGGGCGCTTGTTTCTATTGAGAGAGACATTCAGTTTATGGCTTAGTTTATTTCTGGTGATCATTTCTGCTAGGAGGGGGGTGCACATGTTGAGAGGACCGACAAATACCTGGTAGCAGATCTGCTTGGAGGATTCGAGATATGATAGTTTTAGTGGAGAGGCAGCACAGGAGAGGACATTCCTATGGAGGGATTTCTTCATTGGGTTATTGATGAACTAGGGCGCTTCAGTTCAGTACAGAGGGCAACAAAGGGAGAGGGTGCACCACAATTTGGGCACTTCTTTCTCTAGTTATTGTGGCAAGTCTCGTGAGGATATTGCTATGTATACATGCTCAATTTTATTTCATTACTTGTTGTATCTCTTGATTTAATCATCATTATATAGACAGATATCCCAAACTGGTTTTCCCCGGGGGGGTTTTATCCAGGGTCATGTTGACCAAAAATACCTGTGTACAAAAATGCATGTGTTAGTCTCTTAGATCTACTTTATTTCAACTGTAAAGATCTTTAGGTGTGTTGTACTTATTTTAGTATGCATGTGCTAACTTCTGGTTACTAAAACTATATGCTAGAGCACCTAAAATTGGAAGTGCAACCGTAAAAAATCAGCAAGAAGTTCTTGGATTGTTGGTTGTCCTAAAACAACAGCAAACACTTTACATAACAGTTGAAACTTAGAGCCTAACTGTGGTCAAAGACAGACCTAGTAGGCATGCTTGATAGAACCTGAAAATCTTCACCAACCACAATTACAACAACTGAGCTATAAGATCTAAAACACTCATGTACCTTTAAAAAATGTGAAACAAAAATGAATAGGGAGAAACAAAAGTTTAATGTTCTTAATTTTTAGCTACAAGCTGCTAGACTAATCCTAATCCTAAATGGTAAATAATATAATTTCATGTTGAGATTAATATTCGAGAAAAATAATATTTTTAACAAAAAATGAAGTATGGCCTCTGGGACCAGAAAAAGACTTGTTGGAAGATGTTGAACCTAATAATAGAAAGACAAAAAATGATTGTAGTCATGCGACTAAATATTTTGAGACTAAATATGTGAACTACTATCATAACCAGTTAAGCCCCTATGAAGTCAAGGGACCGAGATGTGCAAGAAGACAGATTTAAACACAAAAACTGGTAAATATTTATGAAATTCCTAGAATCAATTATGTTTGTATCATCACCATTGTAAAACAACATAGTTTATTTCGCAATATTTTGAGTACATAGAGTCCATAACTAGAAGTTTGAATTTAACTTAGGATGTGGTGATAATCAAGTTTGAAGTCGGATAAGGTTCACTGAATAATGCTCTTCTTGAAGGAAACAACATACATGTGACTTAGAACCATATCCATTTTGTATTTCCTTCCATATCATACTCATTTAGGTATGTTTTGATTCCAATCCTATCATTTGAAAATGATTTAACCATGAAAAGATTCTAAAAATAGTTAGTGCCACATAATTGCAAGCTATGGAAATAATGATGATCTAAAAATTTGTGTAGAATGTTATTATCCTTATAAGACAAGCTATCCCTTAACAACAATAAATCTATAACACTAGAGCCCACAATAATATATCATTAACCACCATTGACAATATCATTAGCCATACCTTTCCATTCGTGCATATGAACTCTCCAATCTCACCATGGTCGTCATCATACTGCCTAGAGTCATTCTTTGCATCCTCTAGCAGGAGTTGAACTTGGGCCAACATCAAATATTTTGGCTCATTGTCAAAAGTATGAGTCCCCAATATCATTTTCTAAACGGAATAATATTTTCCATGGGGCTCTTCACAGTCTAGGAGCCATTGGAAAATGAGTGAAGGTCATTCGAGGGTGTGAATTAACACCATATCGTAGAGAAAAAACGTGTTTTTCTTCCATCTGTTTTACTCTTCATTCACCTAGTGCTCCTCCATCTCGCCACAGGGTTCTTATTCATCCTTCGCCATGGACGAAAGCTCCTAACTAGGGTTTTCCCACCAAAGGGGTTTTTCTCCGGATAACTGGATTTGGTGAGGCTTTGGGTGAGAGTTTAATGCATTTGATTTTTTGGGGGTTTCTCTGAGGGCATTCATGGAGTGAAAGACACCCAGTTTCAAGTCCCATGAATTTGAATTTGAATTTTGGGTTACAAGTGGGTTTTTTTTGGTTTGTTTTTTTTCATTATGGTTCAAAGGTTAAGTGCTTCATGGGGTTTGATGGTTTGGTAGGGTATTGTTATTTTCTTATTAAATGGTCAAATCTTCTTAGAGGCATGGTTTATTTTTATGGACAAGCATATTTATAAAAGTATAGTGCATGTGGTTAGGGTTAAGTGTAAATTTTCAATGAATTTGGTGTAGATTTGTGATGTGTTAGTTGTTTTAATTATTTTTTAAAAGCTTTTCAAGTTCTTTGATTTTGAATTTGAATTTCGGTTTTCTTTTTCTTTTTCACTATTGTTAAAAGGATAGAGGAATTATTTGTGGACCTTAGTGGGTTGGTAAAGCAAAGGTATTGTTATTTTCCCCATCTATTTTCAAATCACTTTAGAGGCATGGTCTCCCCGTGTGGAAAATATAATTTATATAATTGTGTTGCTTGTGGTTATGGTCAAGTGCAAGTTTTCGACAGATTTGGCAGAATAGGTTCCCCAGTTGTGACAAATTAGGCAAGGGATTTCTTTCAAAATCCCACTTATTCATGTTGATTAAAGACATATATGAAAAAATTGATGGGGTAAGAGGTATGGTAGTGGTCCACCCTAAGTTTCAAGGTTCAATCTAACAACATGTTGCCATGTAAGCCCTTAAAATTGGTGTCAACATGGAGCTATGAATGTGGGATATACACACTATTCAAAAAACATGTGAAACAAAGAAGTGTGGCCATATTCTATGTTTCAATATGAGGTGTCATTAATAGCACATTTCAGTCCCATCCCCTATCCATACTAGCACAATGTTAATGGTGAGTAATGATGCATGAAGGAGTGGGTTTTGGCACCATTGTAAGACATCGTGGTAGTGCAATGAATATGAGGGAAGATTATGCCTTACCCTCTTATCAAGCATTCCTTTGCTAATACAGGTGCACTAAAGCGCATGTTTTCTCTTAATGGATCCTTTTCCATCACAATATGACTCAATTTGGGGGACTTAATGTTGAATGTGGAGTTGAGTGTTGACAATATGTCAATTTGGGGTTTTAAGTGGTTTTTCAAATTTATTTCCACTAATGCTCGAAGGATAGGGTAAGTATTGATGAAGCTTAGTGGGTCAATAAAGCAAGGTCATTGTTATTTTATATGTAAATGTTTAAATTTCCTTAAGGCATGATCTCTTTAGAGCACATATGCTCAAATATATCCCTTGTCCTCTCTTAAGGTTTTTAGCCCCTGTTTTGTAGCACACAATGATCATGGTGATGACAATGGAAATGATGATGATGATGATGAGGATGATGATGATGATGACGAGGAGAAGGGGGATGATGATGATGACGATGATGATGACAATGATGAGGAGGAGGAGGACGATGACAACAATGGTGATTATGGTGTTGACAATGACGACGATGACAACGATGGTGACAATGATGATGATGATGATGGTAATAACAATGATGAAAATTATGATGATGATGGTAATGAAAATGATGAAAATGATGATGACAATGGAAATGATGATGATGATGAGGAGGAGGATGATGACGATGATGAGGAGGAGGAGGATGATGACGATGATGAGGACGAAGAAGATGAAAATGGCTATAACAAAAACAATGGTGATTATGGTTATGACAATGACGACAACAATGATGATGATGAAGACAACGATGATGATGATGATGATGATGATGGTGATGACAATGATTATGATGATGATGATGGTGGTGGTGGTGATGACAACGAAAACAATGATGATGATGATGACAATGATGATGATGTTGACAATGGTGATGATAATGACGATTAAGATGATAACAATGATGACATTGATGACAATGATGACGATGACGATGATGAGGAGGAGGAGGATGATGATGACAATGTTGATTATAGTGATGATAATGACAACAATGACAACGATGTCGATGATGATGACAACGATGATGATGATGATGTTGATTATGGTCTTGCCTTGCCCTGCTATTCCTTTCCTTGACAAGCCATTTCTTGCCTTGAAAGGCCATGCCTTGCATTGACAATCCATTCCTTGCCTTGATATGGCTTACCTTGACTTGAAATTYYATGATTTTCCATGCATTTTCATGCCTTACCATGACTTTCCTTGCAATTCCTTGTCTTTCCATACATTCCCTTGCCTTTCCTTTCCATGTCTTGCCTTGACATTCTATGCCTTGACTTGACATTCCTTGCCTTGTCATGCCTTGCCCTGACATGCCTTTCCTTGCATTGACATGAATTGCCTTGCATTGACATGCCTTTCCTTGACATGCCATGCCTTGCCTTGACATGCCTAAATCATTTGTTAAATATTTTACGGTTGATGGACATATCACAGGATTTAAAACACATGATTTTCACAATTTTATGAAGGTATTATATATCATCATTTATATATTCTGATATTCTATTGTGTGACAAAAACTTATGCAAAATTTCATCGCATACAGTCACATTTTGAAGAAATTTCAATGTTGTCCCCATTCACTGCTCATTGTGTCAGGTCGGTTGATGACATTACATATGAGTGTGTTGGAAGAAATTCCATGACATCTCAAGAGAATTATAACCAAGATTATGTAGATGGGAAAGATGAATGATGAAAATGATCATACCGCATAATGAAGGTTGATGCAAACGTGGATTATGTCGAGTATTATGTGGGGATGTCAAGCATCCTTGACTYTTGAAACCCTTGCATACCATCATGGCAAGTGTCTCCTCTAACCATGTAAAATTTTGACCTAGCCCCTAACCCCTAATCCATTAACCCTTAAAGCCTTAAGCCATAATCCTTAAACCCTTAAGCCATCAACCTTAGTTAATCATGATGAATCCATTAAAACAAAAGCCCTAAATCCCCTAACCCCAAATATATCAACCCTTAAACACTTAAACACTAGTCCTTAATCCCATTAATCCATAAACCCTTATGCCCTAAGCACTTAAACATTAATCCCCTATCCCATAATATCTATTCCATTAACCATTAAACTACCTAACCCATAAGTGCCAAATCCCCTATCTATTGACTCTTAATCCCTTAAACCCTAATCCCTAATTCTCTTAACCCTTAATGCGTGTACCCAAAATCCCTATAATCCCATAATCCTCAAAGCCCCTATCCACTTAACCCCCAACACCTCAAATAATTAACTATTTAGGCACATCCAACACTAAACCCCATTCACTTCTCACCATGCGACATTGAAGGATGACATTGGTGATGTGTTGGAATACGTTAATTCATGAAATTTTAAGAGAGCTTCGACAAACATTCCAGAGATGTGAATGACAAATGATGACAATAAGACTACATGATGAACATTGATGCAAACATGGATGATCTCAAAGATTATGTGGGGACATCAGGTATCCTTGAGTCTTGAAACCCTCACATATCATTAAGGCATGTGTCTATTCTAACTGTGTCAAATTTCAACGCATGCAATAATAGTTTGAAGAAATTTCAACGTTGGCCCCATTCACTGCTCACCGTGTGACATCAGTGGAGTACATTGGTGATTGGCGTGTTGGAAGAGGTTCCATGAAATTTCAAGAGCGTTTTGACAAAGATCTAACTCCCCTAACCCTTGATCCATTGACCCTTAAAGCCTTAAACCCTAATCCCTAATTAACCCTTAATCCCTCAACCTTATTTAATCAATAATCCCTTAACATAAAAGCCCTAAATCCCCTAACCCCTAAGCCATCAACCCTTAAACACTTCTCACTAATCCCTAATCCCCTAATTCATAAACCCCTATGCACTAAGCACTTAAACATTAATCCCCTAGCCCATAATCCCTAATCCATTAACCATTAAACTACCTAACCCGTAAGTGCCAAATCCCTTAGATCTTGACCCTTAATCCCTTAAACCCTAATCCATTAACCCTTAATCGGTGTACTCCAAATCCCTAAATCCCATAATCCTCAAAGCCCCTATCCACTTAACCCCCAACACCTCAACTAATTAACTTTTTAGGCTAATCTGGATACATTTGGAGCTACTTATGGTGAAATTTTTGGCGCTCACTGAGGTGCTAAATTATTCGCTAAATGGGGTGCAATTTATGGCGCTAAAGGGGGCATTATTTCTGGCACTAAATGGGGTGCAATTTTCGATGCTAAATGAGGCACAATTTATGGCATTATTAATGCCAAAATTTTGTGTTCGGTGCAAAAAATGCCATGAATAACTCCATCCCGATAAATAGCATTGACTTATTCAAAAAATTGAAGAAAAATACACTAAAACCAACTTTAGAAGCAAAAATGGGAGCAAATCACAGGGATTTGTTGTAGTGAAATGACAATTTATATTAGATATGTGACCACATGTAACATTTAAATGTTAAGGTAAACAACCCTAACTACCTAAAAATATTATAAATGTGTAAAGTGGAACATAATAAGTATATGAGAGATGAGAAATGCCCTACATGGTATCACAACAATACTTGTTTATAAAAGTCTATGGATATTATTGTTGGAGTATTCTCAATATATTGTGTGGATCCCAAGATTTAAGAGAGACCAAATAATGTACAAAAGGAAGTAGTCGTGAAATAAAAAGAGAATACATTTTTTTGTTTAATTGGAATTTAAATTATAGACAAAGTAATATTTACTAAAATCATATTTATAATATTTTTTTTTTAATTTAATTGGGATTTAAATTATAGACAAAGTAATATTATATTAACGACAATAAAAATAAAAAGGTAAAGGATATACACCCATTTCCATGTGAAATATTGGAGAGCATGGGAGACTTTAGTAGCATAAGTGGGAGTAGTGTATGGACGAGTAGGAGCATGGTAAGGATCTGTTGTAAGGAGCATGCTAACGAGTAAGCATGATAAATATTAGAATTGTGACAACATCATAAATATTTAACAATGTCACCATAAAAATCATGAGGAGGAGAAGAAGAATAGACAATGAAAAACAATTTTATTTAATAATAGTTTTCCTCTAAATATTATTAGAGACAAACAAACCCACATTTTGATGATTGTGATGAGTGATAGACTCACTTCAAAATTATATTAGATCAAAACATGGCCATGCTACATCACATTCATATTGCTCAACATTTATAATAGATCTACATATAACATTTTTCAACATTATAAATATTTAATAGTGTCATCATAAAAATCACGAGGAGAAGAAGAAGAATAGACAATGAAAAACAATTTTATTTAATAATAGTTTTCCTCTAAATATTATTAGAGACAAACGAACCCACATTGTGATGATTGTGATGAGTGATAGACTCACTTCAAAATTATATTAGATCAAAGCATGGCCATGCTACATCACATTCATATTGCTCAACATTTATAATARATCTACATATAACATTTTTTAAAAGATATTATGTAAAATATATTGGATGAAAAGAAAGTAAGCAACATACCTCTACCTCATAAATAAAGGCAACAAGAAGTAGAATCATGTGTCTAAGAATAACAAAAGTTAAGAGAAGACCATGCAATCTTGCACCTCAACCTAAATGGAAAGAATTTTTAGGCAACGTTTAGTGTTATATATTGATTTTAAAGGTGTAATATTGTTTTTATAGGCTTAATAGAAAAAAAAACAAAAATACCATCTTGATAAAATATATAAAAGAATTTATTAGAGTAAGAAGCAAGTCTACAAATAATATGTTTTTCTTAATAAATCATACCTTAATAGATGTGAGTTAATGATGTTTTTTTCACATTAGAAGAAAATATTAAATTATACATTAACCAATATAATAGATATAGACTAAGTGGTTGTGGCTAAATAGAATAATATTCAATTATATTCATTGTGGTTGAAGGAACCTTCCTTCATTAATCTTGTTACATCAGTTTGGACGGACTGTTCTCACGTCATACCTGGAGACGCCCAAGGGAATTTGTTCAGAAAACTAAATATTTTAAAATCACACACGATTCAATGGCTAAAGGATAAAAAGGACAAGGAACAAGCCGAGCTCAACAACATTGAACTTGAGCTGGAGATTCTTCTAAAACAAAATCTCCAGATTTCTAGCAGCGAGGAGCTAGAACACAAGATTCGATGTCTAGAGGATGCCTGTAACAAACTTCTTCGTGATGAGGAGGAGAGATGGCGTATAAAGAGCAGGATGCTGTGGTTGGCTGGAGGAGACAAAAATACAAGCTTCTTTCATCGAGTAGCCTGCTCCCGCAGATCAAAAAAGCAAATCTGGGAGATCGAAGATGAAAATGGAACTTTACACCACACTCAGGCAGAGATCAAGTCGGTGGCTTTCACACACTTTAAATCTTTTTTCCAAGCTCCTCCAGCTCCTTCACTTGCAGCGCAGACAACAACAACCAGCCTATTTCCAAGGATGGTTCACCTGAGGAGGCTATTTTGTTACAATCCCCCTGTACTAAGGAGGAACTATTTGAGGTAATCAAAAGTTTTAAAAGGGAGAAAAGCCCAGGACCTGACGGCTGGTTGGTCGAACTCTTCCTACATTTTTTCGAACTAATGGGCCAGGACATTCTTGATGTCATTGAAGACTCGAGAAGAAGAGGAAATGTAAGTTCCCAACTGAATAAAACCTTTGTTGTTTTGATTCCAAAAGCAAATTTTCCCAGGCATTTCAAAGATTTTCGCCCTATTTCGCTCTGCAACCTTTGTTATAAAATAATCTCTAAAATCATTGCCGGAAGACTCTGACCTTATCTCTCTCGGGCGCTCTCTGAAGAACAGCTTGGCTTCCTCAAAGGAAGACAGATTCTTAATGATGTTGGCATTGCACAAGAATGCATCCACAGCATCAAGAAAAAAAAACTGCAAGCCATTCTCCTAAAGCTAGACCTTAAAAAGGCATTCGATTGCATAAATTGGAATTTTCTGCACCTCATCCTTATCCAGAGCGGTTTTGGCACTATTACAACAAATTGGATAATGGGTTGTATCTCCTTGGCAACCCTGGCTATACTAATCAATGGTGAAGCTACAAAGTCCTTTCATTGTGAGAGAGGGCTCCGACAGGGATGCTCACTCTCCCCCCTTCTTTTCATTTTGATCTTGGAAGGTCTCAACATCTTACTAAAAATCAAACAAGCAGAGGGACTCTTGAAAGGATTTAAAGTGGCAGGGCTGACATATATTCTTCATATCCTTTTTGCTGATGACGTTTTGATCTTGACAAATGCTAATTTTGCCAAATGGTCCATCATTCATTCGATCCTTTCTTCTTTTTGTGATGTATCTGGTTTAGAAATCAATGCCACTAAATCCATCTTCTTGAATTCGAATCCGCAGGATTCCTTGAAACTTGATTTAATTGAGCTTTTTGGAATTGGTTTCCTCGAGCTTGAGGAGGGCTTTACCTACTTAGGATACTTCTTAAAAACCTCCAGATACACAATAAAATATTGGACTTGGCTTATTGACAAATTCGAAGGCAAAATTCTCAACTGGAAGCACAGATTTCTCTCTATGGGGGGAAGATATATTCTGATTAAAGCGGTGCTGGAAAGCCTTCCGGTCTATTGGATGGCTTTAGCCCACATCCCAGCCTCCGTTTTGACGTCGCTCCATTAACTCACCTTTTCTTTTCTACGGTCTGGCTGTAAGAAGAACACAAGCTTTCATCTCAGCAAATGGGAGGATCTTTCTAAACCGAAGTCGATGGGAGGCTGGGGCCTCAAAAACCTGCCTCTCTTTCACAAGGCACTTTCGACTAACACCTTTAGGATATTATTAACAAAACCAAGACTATGGAGCTCTGTAATCAAAGCAAAGTATCTCCACCATATTCCGGTCCATATTTGGATCAGATTCGCGGAGGTTCATCCTTTAACAGGTTCACAGTGTTGGAAATTTTTTTCTTCCACTCTACCGATCATTTTAAATTGGCTCTCGTGGAATCCTGGAAATGGTCTTTTGATTGAAGTTGGCAGCGATTGCATACTGGGCTTAGGCAGGAAAACTATACTTTCTCCTCTGCTTTGTGCTCACCTTCAAGAAAATAACCTTCTTTACTTACATCAGTTCTACTGCCCGTCCAAAGGCGGCCCACTTGGCGACTCTTGGCTGAGCGGTTTGGATCTACAGCTAGATTTGGAACTCAAGGTCAAATGGGATGACTTCTCATAACTTATCAAAGAATCCAGCGTGCGTTTGCAATCAAAGACAGACTCCCTAATCTGGATGGGGGGAGATCGGTCAAGCCAGTTAACTGCAAAGAATTTTTACCAAGCCCTGATCACCCTTACCTAGAATCCTTTAATTTCAAACTGGAGACAGAGGATTTGGAGGGACATTTGCCCATTAAAACACAAACTGTTCGTTTGTCTCCTGCTGGAAAATAAACTTTTGTTTTGGGACAACTTGTAAGCACGTGGCTGGGAGGGCCCGAACCGCTGCTCTCTTTGTAATCGTGACAGTGAATAAACTCTGCATGTTTTTGTTCTTTTCCCTTTCACCCGAGCGCTCTGGTCATATATCTCTTCTACTTTAAATTTATCCTCACATTGGAGTGGTAACAATGTACAAGCCTGCTTCCAAAACTGGTTCCATAATAACAACTCGCTTTCAATGCTTCCGATACACCTGTGCTGGCATGTTTGGCTGTCCAGAAACGCTACAATTTTTAATGATAAGAAGCTGTCTATCCACTTCGTTTCTTCCCTCATTCTGGCAGAGGCAAACTATCTTGGAAAGACATTATAGGTAAAGCCATCGGATCGACATCCTTTTCACATTCCAATCGATAGGGCGGTGGCCTGGTTCGACGGGGCCTCACAACAAGGGGGCGCGCTTTGTGGAGCTGGGGGGGAAATTGTTTTAAACCACCATACTTGTATTCGCTGGACATTGAACTATGGTTAGGGTTCTAACACAAAGGCATAGCTTTTAGGTGCTTGGAATTCTCTAGTTCTGGCTAGTCGCCACACCGATGTCTTGTTACTCCTTGGTGACTCTAAGATTACTATCGATTGGTTGAACAGACTTACCGACTTCCATGTGGCAGCCCTTAATTGCTGGAAAGAAAGGACCAAAGATGCTATACATCTTTTCAGAAATCTCTCCTTTCAACATATTTTCCGAGAGGAAAATAGCGAGGTAGACTCCCTCTCTAAAAAAACATTGCTCCTCCCTCTGAGCCAAATATGCTTTTCATTTTGGGAGGATGGCAACGAAGGACCTGCCTACAAGATCATGCTTTGATTAGATTCCTTCTTTTCAAAAATTTGAGCATTGATGGATATTCGCCTTGAACGTCGAGCCATTGATGGTTTTGAACCAAGTATTTAGCGGTTTCTCCTTGTTTCGCTGCTGTTCGAGAAGTCGACACATGTAAATTTTTATATCCTTTTGAATATAAAGAGCATTTTTTCTCGTGGAAAAAAAAAAGATATAGACTAAGTGGGTCTAATGGTTAAGAATACGTGTTATTTCCTAAAAAGTCATAAGTTCAATTCCAAAATTAAGTAGGATATGTATACCTCTATAAACTTTAACAATCAAATTGACCTTAAAATTAGATTATTATTATAATATTTAAATTAAAAAAACATAAAATATAAAAAATGATAAATATGTATTAGTGAGTTATATTATGGATAAAGTGTCAATTTTTCACCTTGAAACTTCGTCCTGCCAATCAACTATGTGGCAGTGATATCTCCGGATTATCAAAAGAATATTTAAGTCTTCCACGTCGTCAAATAGATCTGTTTAAGGGTGCAAGTGGGAGAATTATATTCTGACAAGAACAACGAGTCTCATCTGACATTAGAAGTTAAAGGAGGAGCTTTTTTATTCAACAAATCTTTTTGATACAATTCCTTTTTAGAGGTTACAGGAGGAGCTTCTTTTTAACGGTTACAGGAGGGGATTTTTGATTGAATGAAGATTTTTGATACACTTACTTTTTAGTGGTTAGAGGATGAGATTTTTTATTCAACGAATCTTTTTGATACAATTCCAAAGGAATCATAGCCATTTATCCTTCTTAAAATTGGGGAAATAAACTTTCTAATGTTTAGTGTATATGCATGCGTGTGAACACATTCAACATACAATTAAGGGGTGCTACAATTTTCTCCAAGATTGACTTGAGGTCTGGATACCATCATGTTTTAATTAAGGATGAATACATACACAAGACAACCTTTAGAACAATATATGGTTGTTATAATATAGAATATTGTGCTCGTTTTACCATTGACGATACCCTTGTCACCCAACCATAGGCCGAAGCCACCCTCCGAGCACATTGACCTTGACAGAGAAGAGAATCCTGGTAGCAATCCAATAGAAAAAAGAGGCTAATGCACCAAGCAAGAATAGAAACCAAGCTGATCAGATAATCCCACCCAGAAGCTAGCTCACACTTTCCCAGAGACTTGCGCACAAGACTGCCACTATGCTACGCAAATCCAATTCTCTCTGTAATTGCTGAGATGTGAATAATGAGAACTAGCACCCTGTATTTATAGTAGTCTGGGTAGGCTTACTGGGGATGACTTCTCCTCCTGGGTACTAATAAGTTCATATTAAATATATTTCTGCAGCCGACAACTTGTCTAGGGTTTCCTTCACTTCTTTGCTTCCTTCTAGAGTATTCTAATCTCATCATAGGTCACAATAGAGGTTCATACCTCCCGAAGCTACCATAATATTAACACTCCCTCCTAGCTAGGGAGGTATGGTCTTGAGCACAAACATACCATTCAAATGGTAGTATCATGAGCACCATCATTATTAACCAATTGGATAATCTCCTATGACAACTGGTACAATATCAATTGATAGAACAAAATTGTGTCTATTCACGGTAGTACACAACTAAGTGACACATAGTCACAACCAATGGAACATATCCACCACAGTAGTATATCTCTACTATCTGGAGACAGCTTCACTGATCACTGTGACTGTAAGTTTCCTCCAAGATCATAAGTTTCATAGCTTCAGTTCTTCCCTTTTCCACCATCATAGAGCTTGTTTATATAGGTTAAGAGGAGCTTAACCTCTTGATTTATGTTTAGAACAAGTTGAGATCCTCCTCCTCAGATCAGGGATCTCTTGATGAAACTAAGAATTCGAGCACAACTGCCTCCTAATCTTGAAATGTCCTCCCCTTATTCTCCTCAACGGGCCAACTACTACCTCAGATTAGGAAGCACTCCCTTAGAAGGGGCATCAGAGTGCTATAGCGCTCCGTGGTAAGCCTTGGGGAAGTGCCAACGCTCTCAAGATGAGGAGAGCTCCTTCAAAGGGGGATGGGGAGCATTATAACGCTCCCTGAAGCATGATATGGGAGTGCCAATGCTTCTAGAGCTGAAGTAGGGGAGCGCTCCCCCTCCAAACCTTTGTTTTTGGGCTCTTTTCAGGTGTCAAGATTTGTTTGACTTCAGTAGACCAGTTCTCCTCCTTCAAATCAGTTATATGAGATGTTATAAGTACCTCCTTAGTGTCGTAGTCATGACAACATGTCTAAACATCATTTGCAACACTAGTGACCAACTTGCGACACTTGCAAAAGTTGCAGGGAAGATGCGACACTTACAACAACTGAGAGGGACATGCGACACTTATCCAGCTGAGCAATTTTGATGTGTAACAAAATGCCCCCCAAAGTATGAAGTTAGAATATGCCAACTGATAATTGAAATACTTTGTAGATTCTCAAGAAAGGGTATAGACTCAGAGAACCTGACGGAAGCTGCATACAAACATTCGACAAATATCATGACATATTTCAAAACTCAAGGCAGGCATACCTATGCTTGGGTGATCAAGACTTAGTAGGATATGGATGCCACAAAATACACTGCTGATCCATAATTGTATTGATAAAAACGGTATAGCCAACAAATATACAATGTTGATCTATACTCCAATGACATGAACTGATCGCAGCCACGAAGAATACACAGTGGATCTACGAGATGACAAGACATAGCCACGACCAATACAAAGTGGATCTATGTAACAGTGTATGTGTCGTTGTTCAATAGAAACTCCATCGCAACCCGGTCAAAGCATATATCAAAGTGATGACTCAACCCAGGGTCTTCATACCAATCCCAATATGGTATGAATCTGACCATGTGAATAGATGTCTTGACGTCAAACATGGAAAAAACCACTTGATTACCGGTTAATAATGTAAACTGTTAACAAGTGCGAGGGAGATCATCATTAGTGTCAATGATTCCCAAGGTACCCTAGTACATTCCAGCGAATGTGAATATATGAGCTGAGGTCGAACATCCATGGAATCATTCGATCAGAGGTCAATGATGCAAACCCACTGTCGAATGTGAGGAGGCCTTCCATTGAGGCATGCAGGTCCTAAAGTACTAATTAGTTTCTAAGTCTAATTCTTGGATAATGTGTTGGAGTCGACAAGAATAGACTCATCGAGGGAGGGCCTTGATGTATCCCCCATCAACGACACAAAACGGACATGGAGATGTAATTGGTAGATCAAATGGACATGGAATGACACAGGTTTTGAGGCAAGATACTTGGGATGGCTAACTCTCGAGGCAGATACTTCCCTTGAACACTGGGGCACTACAACAAAACATGACATGGAACAAAA
>ML781408.1:121296-163533 GCA_009831015.1 Picea engelmannii
CCCTAGGTCACCCCTCTTTGGACCAAATCGGCCTCCTTTTAAAAATCAATAAAATGGGGAGATTCTTTCGCAAAAATGTGTTAGAGAAGGGTTGTTAGGATGTCTACACCCTTTCACTTGATTAGACCCACCATTTTAAGCAAAAGAAACTCATAAAAACTCCCCAAAATTGCCCACCCCCTTAGGTCGTATTGCATTTTTAACATGTTTTGATCATTGTTTGGCAAATATTAAAGGGTGTGGTGGTTAAAAAGGATGATTGGTTATTTTTAGATGACATGGGCACTTTATTTTATGTTTTAAAATTCTTTTGAAAATCGCCGAAATTACAAAAACGTGGGGAATGATGAAATTCTTGATTTTTGTTTTGTAGGTGTATTCGGCAATCATGATTGAATGGAAAGAGCGGGAACACGAGATGGATGATTTAGCCGCTCTACGGAGTCCCCGTACGCGGGCTACATTGTGGGCCTATGGCTTGCTCAAGTTTTTCAAATTGCAAAAAATGAAAAGAGAGATTCTATTGCTTGAGCACATGATTGGCCTTTGGGACGTCGCGGAACAGGGATTCCGCATTGGTACATAACTCCTAACCATCGAGTTGGAATACGTGTACTTTTTGACCGACCTCTCGAAGAGAGGGGTCCCTATATATTTTACTGGACAGAGGGCATTACCTGAGCAGGTGGACGTGTATATGGCACGCCACTGCATTCCGGGAGCAAGGTTAGTAGGGGGCAGGATCCCTATCAAAGATATATGAGATCTACCTCTCCGGTCGATACTATTTGCTATCACAAGTGTGACCGGTAGTACTAGTGCTCATTTGGCATCGAGATCATAGGTGGCCTATGGTGTTCAGTGTTTAGAGCCAACACTGTTCAATTGGAGTGCAACGTTCCTTCAGAATGTGAAGGAACAAATCTCACGGTGCAGGCTCATTTTTAGTCTCATTTTTCCTAGAGCACATCCCTTAGATGCAACCTCAGATTGTGCTGGTAGTACGACTAGTGGATGAGACTCGGATGGAGAGGTGGACTAGTTTGTCTCCAAGGCTAGTTTCGGAGTCAGAGTTCCACTTTACTGGTGATTTCTTTGTGTGGTTGAGGCGGCAGTACCTCTGGATCGAGGACTTCCTATATGCCGATGTAGACTTCAGCGGGAGTATGGACTTGATTTTGCCCGAGGGGGAAGATTGGGGTGAGTCAGGTAAGAGACTAAGCCATACCTTGTCAGATTCTTGTTTTTTAAATTTTTTAATGTATATGTATTTTTTTGGGTATGTAAGAGAGTTTTAATAGATGTTTTGTTTTCAACATGCAGACAAGGGAGTAGTGCGCCCAGTGGATATACCAGTGCCAGGACGTCGTGGAGGCACCCCAGTTGTAGCAGACCTAGCAGTACCGGTGGTGGGCCTCCGAGAGGTTGAGAGGAACCTCCAAGGCCTTACGATGGGTATCCCTCCTCTACGGAGGGGGGACATGCCTTTGCATCTACAGCGGCACACTGTAGGGGTGCCAGAGAATATCAATTCTCTGTTGAGGCGTGTAGTGCATGCAGTAGTATGCTACTCACAACACAACGTAGCACGGGGAGATTAGAGTCTCCCCGTGATCATGTTTTTTGTATGCCCTGTCAGGCGATGTTGTATGGGTGGATGGACCCAATATTTTGTTCTCTTACAGACTTTTTGATGTAAAACAAACCTTTCAGTCATGCCATATATATATACAGTTTCGAGTTTTCATTATGCCAATGATTTGTACATGATGATGTCTGTGATGTGTTTTAATTTACATGCAATGTACAGTTTTCCTTTTTCCTTTAAATCTTATATGTGGGCAAGATACCGATCCATAATATAATTAGCTAATGAATCTGAAACACTATTAAGTTATCTTGGAATGTGTCTATATTCGATGTAATCGAACATTCGTTCAAGACGACGAACTTGCAAGTGTAAGTGTAGCATGATACGACTACGGATAGCGTAGATACGGTTGAGTTGACGAACCACCAGTTGGGAGTCTAAGTAAATAATGATGCGAGAAATACCTAGAGAGGAAGCTTGGGTCAGTAACCCAATGACAGCATGATATTCTGCCATATTGTTGATTGTTGGTCCTAAACAAATGCCTCCTGAACTCACCACCTGGTCAAATTGGTAAATAACCCAAGCTGCTGAAGCAATGTTCCGGGTATGTTGGCTAGTGCCATCCGCGAACCCAAAAAAGATAGGAAAGGAAGACGTCATCTGCACATGAAAACATAGGCACAGTCATGAGTGGAAACGGTAAAGACTCGAGCACGCGAAAGAAAAGACATACCAAAAATAAATACAATAATGTACAAAGTACAATATGCTAGGTGATCTAGGCATAGTATTTCTTAAGGTAAAGCCCGTTTCAGGGCTCTCCTAGGGAGATTCTGTCATGATCAACTAATTCGTAGGCAACTTTATGTAAGACATGCTTCACGATGTAGGGACCGTGCCACATGGGTTCTAACTTTCCTGTCCCCAATTTATCGTGAGCTTGGTCGTAAGTAAGGACTAAGTCTCCTTCCGCGAAAGTCCGAGGGTGGACGGTTTGTCATATTTACTTTTGATTCATTTTTGATGTGCCTCATTGGTGAGAGAAGCATCACGACACGTTTCATCTAGTTTGGACAGATACAAAAATCATTCTTCTTCAGCGGAAGTGTGGGGCAGGAGTTCTACTTTCAGTTTGAGTGATGGAATCTCACACTCGATCGGTAGGACGGCTTCAATGCCATAGACCAACTGGAAGGGAGTGAATCCAGTTGAAGTTTTCACAAAGGTGCGATAGGCCCAGAGAGAAGAGAACAGTTGTAGATGCCACGATGTTTTGTTTTCCCCTACCATGCATTGGATCATGGTTTTTAGGACTTTGTTGATAGCTTCAACTTGTCCATTCGCTTGAGGGTAGTAAGGGGACGAGTTTTCATGGCGAAAACCCAGTTTGACATGTAACTCGCTCATCATATGGTTTTTGAAGTGTGCACCGTGGTCAGTGACAATGGCACGTGGTACACCAAAACAAGTTATGATGTGGTTGAAGATAAAAAGAGCTGCAGTACGACCATCATTCAGGAAGGTAGGCATAGCCTCAGCCCATTTGGTGAAGTAATCGACGACGACGATGATGTAACCGTGCCCCTCGGCTGAGGTAGGCTTACACTGCATGAAATCAATGCCCCATTTTGCAAAGGGGCCGATGGCGATAATTGGGTGCAGCGACATGGGGTGGGTGCATACCTTCTTGTTAAAGATTTGGCAGGGTGGGCATTTCTTGACAGCCCCGATACAATCTTTGAAAATCGAGGGCCAAAAATAGCCGACACGCAAGATTTTTTGGGCTGTGGCCATTCCGGAAAGGTGACCGCCATAGGCGCCAAGGTGACAATCGTTCAAAACACGTTTAGCCTCTTTGTGATTCAGACATCACCGAAGGATGGTGTCAATGCCACGACGATATAAGGTGTCGCCGAGGATGAGGTAACGGCGAAAGTGGTGACGGATGCGTCGTAGCTCTTCACGAGAGATGTTGGGCTGAAAACGTTGTGTTTGAAGGTAGAGGAGAATGTCTCCGTACCAAGGATCATAGATGTTGATGAGGAAGAGAGATTCATCGTGTAGAGAATCTCTAGGTTCGATGTTTTCATCGGCACGAGGAAAAGCGTAGATGAGCTCGACAAACACCAGGGATTTTTTGGCTTTCGCCTTCGTAAACTCAAGATCGAATTCTTGAAGAATAACGATCCATTTCGAATATTTTCCCCCAAGTACTTGACGTGTCAGGACGTGGTACATGGGGTTGGAGTCTGCGATTACCGTGGTGGTGCGTAATAAGATGTAGTGGCAGAATCTTTGGACAGCGATGACAGCTGCCAGAACCAGTTTCTCAACATGAGAATATCTGAGTTCGGGTCCAGATAAACTCTTGCTCAGATAGTAAATCACATGTTCTTCATCGTTAGAGTCTTCTTGGACTAACACCATTGAGATGGTGGAAGTAGAAGTGGCCAAGTAAAGGATATAATCCTTTGTATATTCAGGTGGGTGTAACAAAGGTGCATGGGTCAAAGCATGCTTGAGAGCGTCGAATGATCGTTGAGCTGTGTCATCCCAGATGAAAGGGACATTATTTTGCAGTAATCGCATAAATCCTTTAGTGATCTCAGCGTAATTACAGATGAAACGACGAAGAAAGTTTGCTTTGCCTTGCAAAATTTGGAGTTGTGTTAAATTGGTGGGTGGGGGTAAGGCTAAGATGGCCTTGATTTTTAAGGGGTCCACCCTAATCCCATCTTTGGAGATAATGAAGCTGAGGAGTCGACCAGATTCGACAGCGAAAATTCATTTGTGTGGGTTCAGACGAATATGGTAGAACCTACATCGCAGGAAAATCACGCGTAAATGATCAATGTGATCAGATCGATTTAACGAATGTGCGGGTAAATCGTCAAGATACGGTTCTGCGATATGTTTGATGTCATGAAAAGAGTATGACATGGCTCGCTAGAAAGTGGCTCCATCATTTTTAAGGCCAAAAGGTAGCTTTTGGTAGGCGAAAGTTCCCCAAGGGAAGATGAAGGTTGTCTTGTATTGATCTGTAGGCAAGATTTCAATCTGGTTATATCCAAAAAATCCATCCATGAAAGAAGAGATTACGCTCCCTGCGTAGTTATCGATGATCTGGTCGATGAAGGGTGTAGGGTAGTTGTCCTTAGGAAAAGCTTTGTTGAGGTCTCGATAGTCAACGCAAACACGGATGGTCCCTTGTTTCTTGGTGACCAGAACGAGGTTGGAGACCCATTCAGTTAAAGGGACGAGATAGATAAAGCCAGATTGTAGAAGTTTTTCAACTTCGGCCTTAATAGTTGCAACTTTCTTGGGATGAACCGGGCGAAGCTTTTGCCAAACCGGTTTCGCGTCAGGGTAGGTTTTGATTTCGTGGACGATGATCGAAGGATTGATCCCTGGAATTTCCTCGTAACTCCATGCGAATACGTCGCAGAATTCCTTGAATAAAGAGGTATAAGAGACCACTTCGTCGGGTGTGCAATTAGCACCAAGGTTGATGTTTTCCACGACACCTTTTTTTATTGAAATGTCGATCGTGACAGTAGTAGATATGTTACCCATGTTCCCCTCAGAGAGAGTATCTGTCATGAGGATAGGAGATTGTGGAGCTTTGGTAACATCGGGGGGGGGAAGACAGATTGCATGTCTTGGATTTCCTCCAATGATGGAAGAAAAGAGGATTGGTGGTGGTTGTCATCCCAGGGTAGATCGTCAATGCTAAGAATTTCCATGATGGATTCATCCGAAGGAAAAATGTGGGAAATGTAATTGATGGCAGATGATAGGGAATCTAACCAAGAGGGCACCGAATAAGTATCAGGTGCCAATGAATGTGAATTATTCGACGAGGGAGAGGAGGATTGAATAGCTACGTATGCAGCCTCGACTGGGCTCAATGGAATTGTGTCACTGAGCACATCGAATTCCAACGGACTAGGTACAATCCAGGGGTCAAATGATTCCAAGGATTGATAAGGAAAAGTCGAAATCATATTGACAGCGGCAATATGATGTGAAATAGGTGGAAGTGGTGTAGGGAAAGTACCCATAAGGCTAGAATCTTTCAATAAGCCAACACTAACGCTTTCATATGTGACCGGGTGATCTCCCAGGAAAGGAATATTGTTGGTAGCAGGGATGCAAGCGTCAGGTGTGCAGAAATCAAGCTGATCAATGGTAACAATTTTGCCTTGATGAGGGAATTGTACACATCGAAACACTAACGAAGCGACGACAGTCATCGCGTAGAACCAACTTCTTCCAAGTAGCAGGTTGTAATCAAGGGGGGCATCGACCACCTTGACATCAACAGTAACAGTTTTGCCGCCCAACTAAACAGCTAAGGATTGTAATAATCCGTGAGGGTGAAAACCTCGTCCATCAAAGGCGCGTAACATGGTAGCGGATTTGTTAAGGGCATGTGACTTTAATCCTTTCCAATAGGCTAGGGACATGACACAGGTGGAGGCTCCCTCATCTAGGATAGTTCGGTGGATTTGTTGATTGTGAACAATCACATCGATTTGGAAAGCTAGCTGGTGGGAGAGTCACGGTTGATGGTCATCTAGGTTAAATGTGAGGTAGTTTGATGACTCAGGATCGAAAGCACCAATAGAAGCTAAGAGTGTTCTACGTTGGTTGGGACAGTGTTGTAGAACTTCTAAGGCGGACATAACACACGGGGCTTGGGCCAAATCTTCTACGATGTTGTAGTTTTGGGCAACCCGTGAATTAGGATTGAATGTAGATTTCTGGATGGTGCTCTTAGGAGGGCGTAGGATAGAGTCAAAAGATGGTTTCTCAATCTGGAGTGGCCCGGATGGAGGGATAACAGATGGAGGATTGGTGTAAGATGGTAACGGATCTGATGCAGAACCGTTAGCGATCTTCGGCTTGTCAGGTTTAACTGGCGTGTCGTATGTCGCAGAACGAGTGGTTAGATTAACCCCATTAAACATGTAAATGTGTGTGCTGGTCGAGGCCTCATCATGGGGTTGGTTGGAATTGCCCCCCGGCGTGGGGGTTTGTGCAACCAAAGATTGTTGTTGCGGAAAAGGCTGAGTGAGCATAGCGGGTTGTGAATTTCCCTTGAAAAGTTTGGCCACTTCATCATGATGTGGGCAGTCTCGAGTGTAGTGATCGTCACCGCAAATGAGACATGGGAATTTCAGTTTGCGTTGTGGTTGTTTTCCGATGGCATGGGTTTGTGGTTGGGTTTTGGGTTGCTCATTGTTGTTGTTCTTCTTTGGTTTGTTTCTCGCTTTTTTCTTACCCCCAAGTTGTTGTGAAGGGGTTGATTGGACTGCATTCACACCAGGGACCTGAGTTTGAGGTTGTGTAGAAGAGGATGCAGTCGAACTGGGGGCAGCCATGGAAGCAGGCCGCTGGATTGTTCCAGTAGACTGAGTAGTAGATTGAGTTTTGACAGAGCCAATAACTCCATCCGCATGTGAAGCAGTCGATGGTTTGGATGGATCGTTAGTGGCACAGGTAGCATTCGGTATCAACTCATATAGAGGACCGGATTATGAATAAACTAAGTCCAAGTATTGAGCTCTAGCGATGGCTTCTTCCTCAGTGACTACGCCACCCATGGAAACATCACGAGCGATCTGGGGTAATAGTGATTTTGTGAACCATTCCGCTAACAATTGGTCAGGAATGACTGCTTTGATTAGCCTTCGTCGTCGTCTCCATTCATGGATGTGATCGAAGATATGTATAGAAGTTGTCTGACGAAGAGAGGTTAATAGTTCAGTACCTATCTCGTATCGAATGGGTAGTTGAAAGTGTGTGAGGAAGGACATGGCAAGGGAGTTGAAATCATGAAAGGATGCGCGTGGTAATTCAATATACCATTTCGCTGCGGAACCCGTAAGTGTTCATTGGAAAAGATGCAACCGAATCGAATCGTCCATGAGGGAGTTGGATGAGAACCACAAATGGAAAGTCGTCACGTGGTTATTTGGGTCTTCTTTGGGCTTTCCATCAAATTTTGGGATATCAGAAGGAAGTTTAGCTAGAATGGCTGGCCAAACCGGAGAATGATAAATGGGATCATTTGTTAACCGAGACAAGTCTGGAAGGTCCAGAGTGGCTAGAAAAGGTAGTTGTCGGTTAACCTATGGGTAATGCTGGTGTGGAAAAGGGACACCAGTGGGGCCCAATACTGGGTTATGTGGATAATTATAACTCGTGGGCCCTCTCATGTGGGGTTGGTTTTGACCAAGGTACATAAGATTCGAGGTGTTTTGAGAAGTATTTGTGAGCGGAGGATAACCGGATGGGTTTTGTGGATTATAGGGTGGGTTTGGCATTTTTCCATAAGGGGGTTGTTGCGGAGTCTGCACATTTTGTCCTATGGAGGCATGTGGGTTTCCTTGAAAAGGGACGCTCCATGGATTAGGTGCAGCGGACACATTTTGTCCTTGTGGTTGATGGTGTACTTCGGATTGAGGTTGCCCCCCAGTATGAGGGTGCCCCTCGAATGGAATTTGTCCTCCGGTAGGAGGATGCCCCCCAGCGTTAGGTTTCCCTCCGAATGGAATTTTTCCTCCGGAGGGATGCCCTCCAGTTTGAGGTAGGGTTCCTGGGATCTGAAAGATGGATGCCAATGACTGACCAATGTTGCCGATTGGGTTAGGACCGCCAAGACCAGTCCCTCCGGGTTGTTGGATAGGTATGGAACTTCCCGGCATAGTTTGAGTAGTGGTTTGGGCAGTGATGGTAGTAGAAGCATTCAATGCCCTAAATCGAAAAGGGAGTGTAGGTCTTGGTGTTATAGGTGTGCCAATCAGGGCTTGATTAACTATCGCATTACCGGCAGGAATAGTCGGAATGTGCAAGGTCATTGTCGAATGGGTTGTCTGGAGGGGAATAGTAGGCCTTGGGCCAACAGACAATATGTTCGGACCAACGGTTGGTGTGGCTGTAAAAGTGGTAGTACCGGTGAAATGATTTAGGGGTACAGTATAGGAAAAGGATGCATCGACACCTTCTCTTGTTCCATAGAGGTCTCGCACCAAGTGTGGTGGACTTTGAACAACGTTCGTAGTCCAAAAAGGGTCACTGACTAGAGGATTCTGAGCAGACCCAGCTGGAATGTCAGAAGGATTGACGACAAAAAATTCTCCAGTGGAATTCAGGTGGAGGATCTGTCGTTCGTATCCCTCCGAAATGCGATAAACTTTCGGATATTCTGAGACAATTCGGAAATTCTCCAGGGGGATGGGAACTTCTTCCTGGGAAGTTGTAGCATTATGAACCTCGCTCTGTTGAGGAGATTCCTTGGTAGAATGAGGGGGTAAAGGGGTGTTTCCTTCCATATTTTCTGGAGGAAGTCCCTGTAGCCTCCGCGAGCGGCATGGAGGGTTGATGTTGGTAAAGAAGAGTCGTTGAAATAAATCTATGGCCAACTAACGAAAAGAAACAACACACGCTAAAAAAAAATATAAGAATCACAACCAAGCAAACATGACCTTCTTTTGATGACCATACTAGTTGGTGATGAAATCCAACATCGCATGATCAAGTCTAGAAGGGGCAGGGATAGGGTGGAACAGTTACAATGGCGACCTGCTTAACAGACTTACGCCTTGGTGCAAGCTTCCACGCAGTAATTGTGGATTTACCCTCCAAGGAGCCCGAGTGAGTTTGACCAATGTCTGCTCCAGGTACAATGAGACTTCCTGTCACCGTCACCTTGTGTAAGAACCTAAAGATTATGGCCACTAAGGTTACCAATTCGCAGTCAGCCCCTGGGTGGGAACAGTCGACAGTTCGATCCGAACGTACGGGCAGGGTATCAAGCCCGAAACCAACTAAGAGGCTTCCACGCAGTAATTGTGGATTTACCCCAAAGTGATCCCCATAATACGATCTGACCACCACAATCAGTTAAACCACGGAGGGTTAGTCCCCGTAGCTTACCCGAATGCAACCTTGTGCGTAACCCCTGTGTGAGAGGGGGATCCCAGGCAGACTTATACGATAACTGGATTTGACTCTCCCTAACTCAGGATGCTACGATTTGTTTTAGAAACTTTGGAGAGTTATGCTCACAGCCCTAATCCAAAGTACTAAGCCTAGTCTATTGTTGGTGGAGGATCCTAGAAAAGAAAAAGTTCTAGATAACTTTTAATTAGCGTTGATATTAGTGGCTGTTCTTTACGCAAAAGGGGTGCATGGAAGTGAAACGAATGGAATTATGACTCAGACCTAAAGAATGCATCAGATATGATAAGCAGTCATTTTCTTTCGATGAATATCTATCTAAGGGAGAGAGAAAGTTCTTTCACTGATCCAGCACAAATAAGGAATGCCCTCAAACGATCCTTTTCTCAATCAAATCCTAATGTAATGCAAAAAAAATTTCAAATACCTTCTGATATGCACAATCAATCATGTATATGTTCTTTTATTGTTTGCGTATGAGTGATGATCAATACAACACAATGCTTGTCTTGCTAATTATTCTCTTGGTATGAATGGAAACCAATCTAGCACAAGTAAAAATTACACAAACAATACACCTTTTCGTAGCAATCCAAATGAAAAAACGAATGATAAGAAACAATCAAAGAGAAAAGAAAACTTCACACCTAAAATCAAAAAGCTGAAGAACAAATGACCTTGACCGAAAACAAGATACAGAGGTCTGTAGGCCTTTGATGACCCTCACCAGTGTTTTTACTCAACTGAAGAGAAAAGAAAAACAATGCATAGGTTTCAAGCTTTACTCAACAGGAAAAACTCAATGAAAATGGTGAAGAAGGCTACAAGATTAAATCAACAAGGTGTTTATTCTTCATAAGACAGATGTCAAGGCTGGCAAGGAAGAACAGTTGACTCACTAGATCACTCAACAAAAGACACACAGAGGCAAATCCTGAGAAAGGCAGTTCTGGAGGGTTTTTTGGCCAAAAAGAGGCTGGCGTTCTATTTCCAAGGGAAAGGAGTGTTATAGCGCTCTGTGTATAGGTATTTGGGAGCGCTGGCACTCTGTGAACACTAGGACAGGGGCTTCAGGGTCTAAAAAGCCCAAAAATGTCAAAAAATTCCAAAAATTGGGATTTAAACTCGACAAGTATGCTGAGTGTGATAAAGTCAGGAGCCAATCAGCTCATGAAACCAATAAAAAGAGGAATGAACCAGGTCTGGAACAATCAAGGGATAGAACAAGGTCAATGAGGAGAGAAATCTAAACAAGAGGTTTCTATTTGAGGCTATCTCCCCAGTGGATTTGCCGGTTTCTGTTGTAGGAAAATCTCCCTGCGGACAAGTAGATCACCTCTAGAGCTTGACCTTAACTCTAGACAGAAAAGTTCTTATCATGGACACTGACTTCCTTTCAAATATATCTAAACTAACACATGAGAAGGAAGGATGAAAGAGGTACCTTTTAACTGACGTTTGTCCCTGCACGCTCTGAGTTGCGCTCCAATCCTTTTGCTCCTCGCTGAGTTCTGCGGACAAAACAAATTACGACCGCTTTCTACTCTATTGATGTTAGATTGAAAACAGATCTATCAACTAGTGATAAGTTCATGTGACATTAGACACAAACTAGAAAGAAATAGGCCAAGCATGTCATATTGATGAGAATAACGACAACACTACTTACAATCATAGATGCGAATGCAACAACTTCGTCAAGTCCTCTTCGTCTAACCCTTGCCTGAAAGTTCCGTAATCTGGATAACAGCAACTTCACTGATCACTGTGAATGTAAGTTTCCTCCAAGATCATAAGTTTCATAGCTTCAGTTCTTCCCTTTTCCACCATCATAGAGCTTGTTTATATAGGTTAAGAGGAGCTTAACCTCCTGAGTTATGTTTAGAACAAGTTGAGAACCTCCTCCTCAGATCAGGGATCTCTTGATGAAACCAAGAATTCGAGCACAACTTCCTCCTAATCTCGAAAGATCCTCCCCTTATTCTCCTCAACGGGCCAACTACTGCCTCATATTAGGAAGCGCTCCCTTAGAAGGGGCATCAGAGCGCTATAGTGCACCCTGGTAAGCCTTGGGGAAGTGCCAGCGCTCTCAAGATGAGGAGCGCTCCTTCAAAGGGGGTTGGGGAGCATTATAATGCTCCCTGAAGCATGATAGGGGAGCGCCAATGCTTCTGGAGCTGAAGTAGGGGAGCGCTCCCCCTCCAAACCTTTGTTTTTGGGCTCTTTTCAGGTGTCAAGATTTGTTTGACTTCAGTAGACCAGTTCTCCTCCTTCAAATTAGTTATATGAGACGTTATAAGTACCTCCTTAGTGTCGTAGTCATGACAACATGTCTGAACATCATTTGCGCACTAGTGACCAACTTGCGACACTTGCGAAATTTGCAGGGAAGATGCGACACTTACGACAACTGAGAGGGACATGTGACACTTATCCAGCTGAGCAATTTTGATGTGTAACAACAGTCTCCATAACAATCATCTGATGACAACCTGCACATAAAATATTGTTAAGAATAAACTAAATCATCTGAGCCAATCTTTCACTCACATTTACGAGATCTAAAAGAATATCTGCCCTCAGTATAGAACATCAACAATGGGCTATCTGCCCTATTCTTCTCAAACAAGGAAGAATGATTGTTTCTGATTTCTGAGCCTAGACCATTCCTCAACCTGGGACATTCTTCCTACACTAATCAAAGTGCACCCTGGAGAGAATGTATAAACCCTAAGGAATGTCTGAGTCTGGACCATTCCCCACCCTGGGCCATTCCTCCTACACTAATCAAAGTGCACCCTGGAGAGAATGTAAAACTGTAAGGAATGTCTGTCCCTGATTGCTGAGCCTGGACCATTCCCCACCTTGGGCCATTCCTCCTACATTAATCAAAGTGCACCCTAGAGAGAATGCATAACCCTAAGGAATGGATGTCTGGACCATTTCCTCTGTTAACCACAAGAAGAAAAGACTGTCTTGTATCAACCTCCAAAACATACCATTCCTCATGTTAACCACAATGAGAAATCGTTGTATGGCGAGGCAAACCAGTCTTATTAAGTAACCCTCAAGAAGAGAGACTGCCCTAGACCACTCCCCATGTTAATCACAATGGGAAGTTGTTGTCTATGATACATCAACAATCAGACTATTTCCCATGTTAACCACAATGGGAATTCACTGTCCATCAGAAATCTCAATCCACTCTCCGAACAGGAAAGAATCTGTCCAATCTTTACTATTTTTCAAATAATTATAAATGCTTCAACAATATTTTCAGTGCTCCCTCCTAACCTGGAGAGTCTTCCCTTTCATCTAAGGGAGTTATTTCCACAATCCCCATCTTCTCTCAGAAATATGCAAACTTTATTCTAGATAGAGGTTTCGTCAGGATGTCTTTTGTCTGCTCATTAGTGGGGATATACTTGAGCTTTACCTCTCCTTCCTGGAATTTATCTCGAATAATGTAGTATTTGATCTCAATGTGTTTCGACCTTTCATGAAACACTGGATGTTATGATAATCTTATACAACTCTGATTATCGCAATATATTATGGTTGATTTTGGAATCTAATCAAATAAATCAGAGATTAACTTCCTTAGCCATACTGCTTCTGTGCATGTTTCACATGTTGCCATATACTCTGCTTCTGTTGTGCTGAGTGCAACAGAGTTCTGTTTCCTGCGGCCTGAAGATATCATAATGAAGCCCAAGCTGAAACACATACCTGAAGTGATCTTTTTGTCTTCTGCACTTCTTGCCCAATCAGAGTCTATGAATCCATGAAGTTGGATATCACTGGATGCAGTATATCTCAAGCCATAGTTTATTTTCCCACAAATATATCTTAGGACATTATTTGTAGCTATCCAATGCTCTTGTCTAGGTTCCATTTGGAACTGACTTAATGTATTTACAACAAAGCAAATATCTGGTCGAGTATTTACCAAATACATCAATGATCCAATTAGCTGTTGATATAGAGATGGATCTACTGGATCAAAATCTGGGATTTTCAATTTTCTTATATCTGCATTCATAGGAGTGTCCATGGACTTACAGTCCATCATTCCAAACTTTTGAAGGATCTTTATTGCATACTTTCCTTGTCCAAGGAATACTTAATCACACCTCTGCCATACTTCTAGTCCCAAGTAATAATGCATGAGACCTAGATCTTTCATATCAAATTCATAAGTTAATTCCTTCTTTCACTGGATAATGAGATATTCTTCACCTATTATGAATAGATCATCAACATATAATAGTAGAATCACAGGTGCATTATCTACGAGTTTGTAATAAAGTTTTGGATCTGCATGACTCTTGGAGAAACCAAGTCTTGTTAGATAGCTGTCCATTTTGGCATACCAAGCCCTTGGAGCTTTCTTGAGTCCATATAGAACTTTCTTCAATATGAAAACATGAGTGTCTCTGGAATGTACCTCAAACCCTTGATGTTGTTCAATATATACTTCTTCTTCAATTGCTCCATTTAGAAAAGTTGTCTTTACATCCATCTGATGTAGATTCCATCCCATGGAAGTGGCAAGAGATATGATAGCTTTGATGGAGGTATACCTAGCCACCGGTGCAATGGTTTCATCATAATATTCTCCCTCCTTCTGGGAGAACCCTCTGGCCACAAATCTTGCCTTGTATTTATCCACACTTCTGTCTGTTGCATGTTTGATCTTGTATACCCATTTTGAGGTTACCACAGATTTTTCTTTAGGTATAGGTACAATTTCCCATACCTCATTTTTCATAATGGATTGATGCTCTTCCATCATAGCTTCTTTCCATTGTCCCTTTTTTAACTGCTTCTTCAAATGTGGTAGGTTCTTCATCTAGAAGCTTCATCATGTGTGTTGCATAACTTGAGAATCTTTTCAGTCTTTTACTCTTCCTGAATGTTCCTTCTAGAACCTTGAGTCTTTTTGTGTCTTGTAATATAGCTTCAAGCCAAGATGGTCATTTCTTGGTATTCAGTATGATATCTGAGTCATTTTTTTCACATGGAACCATAGGATGATCAGGTTGATCCTTTTCGTCATTTTCATTTTCTGTGTTTTCTTCATTAGGTTCTTCAAGCTCTTCTTCTTCTATAATTTCTTTGATGGATTTCCCGAAGGCCATCCTTTCATTGAACGTTATGTCTCTGCTAACTTCGATCTTGTGTTGTTCTAGAATATATATTCTATAGGCCTTGGATGAATCACTGTATCCCACGAATATCCCCTTCTTTCCTGAGGGTTCTAGTTTATTCCTTTTGTCCTTGGGAATATGAGAGTAAATTGGACATCCAAATATTCTCAGGTTTTCCACGTTAGGTTTCTTACCTGAGAAGGCTTCCTATAGTGTCATGTCCTTCAATATACGATGAGGAATTCTGTTCTGCACATATATTTCCGTCATTGCTGCTTCTCCCCATAAGAACATGGATAGACGTTGATCATTCAATAAGGATTTTACGGTTTCTTCAATAGATCTGTTCTTTCTTTCTGCTACACGATTTTGTTGAGGATTATGAGGAACAATCAGCTCCCTCCTAATCCCTTCCGATTTGCATAATGTAACAAACTCCTTTGAGGTGTATTCTCCTCCATTATCTGTTCTTAATGTCTTGATCTTCTTGTTCGTGAGGTTTTCTATTTGTACTTTGAATTCTTGGAACTTGCTGAATACTTCGGCTTTTGTCTTCAGTATGTATAGCCACGTCTTTCTTGAATAGTCATCTATGAAGATTATGTAGTAAAGATATCCTCCTAGGGATATGACTGGCATTGGACTGCAAACATCTGAGTGTATTAGATCTAGGATCTTCTTAGATCTGTTGTTGATGCTTGGGAATGGTTTCTTGATATTCTTCCCACGGGCACATCCCTTGCAGATTCCTTCATGTGTAGATTTCAATTCTGGTATTCCTTCAACCATTCTTCTGAGAAAAGGTAATGCTTGATAATTGATATGAGCGTACCTTCTATGAAAAATCTCATTAGGGTTTACTTCATCATGTACGAGAGATTCTTCATTTTGTTCTAGTAGTCTATACAAATTTCCTTCATGACTTCCAATAACCTTAGCATTCTCTATGCTGGAATGATAACACCTTTCCATCCACAAAGTCTATTCTATTTCCTTTGTCTTATAGACATGATATCGACACAAGATTCTTTTCTAAACCAGGTACATATAAAACATTGCTTAAGTGAACATGGTTACCTGATTTCAACTTGACGGAGGCTTGTCCAAATCCTTTGACGGGGTAAGTACTTTTGTCTCCAAGCTCCACTTTGTAAGATGTCTTCTTCTCGTTTAGGTTTGAGATTCTGGCTTGATCTCCCGTAATGTGCCTAGAATCACCATTATCGATTATCCACATGTCATCTTCAATCGTTCCAGTGACTGCCAAGTAGTGTAAGAGACTGATCGTTTTGCTCATGTCTTCAGTTGACTAGTAACTGGTCATGCCTTGATCCAAAACTTCAACTTCATCATTTCTATCTTCTAAGAGAGCCAAAAGGTGTGTTGAACTAGGGTGCATCTGAATATATTCTCCTTGAGTGAGATGCTCCATCACAAGGTGTCAGATCTGAGAATTAGGGTTTCTGCAACTGCTTCTGCTAGTAACCCTAGCTGTAGTGTTTTGGAAGCTGCTCCTGCTAGTAACCCTAGTGGCAGTTCCTCAACGAGCTCAATATCTAGAAGCTATGCTTCCCTCCATTGTTTTAGGATGAATGAAGGGGGTGTGGGCCCATAACCTGTTAGAATATAGAAGATTGTGCTCGTTTTACCATTGACGATACCCTCGTCACCCAACCATAGGCCGAAGCCACCCTTCGAGCACCTTGACCTTGATAGAGAAGAGAATATTGGTAGAAATACAATAGCCAAGAGAGGCTAATGCACCAAGAAAGAATAGAAACCAAGATGATCAGATAATCCCACCCAGAATCTAGCACACACTTTCCCAGAGACTTGCACACAAGACTGCCACTGTGTTGTGCAGATCCAGGTCTCTCTGCAACTGCTGAGATGTGAATAATGAGAACTAGCGCCCTGTATTTATAGTAGTATGGGCAGGCTTACTGAAGTCGACTTCTCCTCCTAGGTACTAACAAATTCATATTAAATATATTTTTGTAGCCGACAACTTGTCTAGGGTTTCCTTCACTTATTTGCTTCCTTTCGGAGTATTCTAATCTCTTCATAGGTCACATTAGAGGTTCATACCTCCTGAATCTACAATAATATTAACAATGGTCAATATGAATTTGTGGTGGTGCCATTTGGGCTTACCAATGTACCAACCACTTTTATGTTCTTAATGAATAATGTACTCAAAAAGTTCTTGGATCGGTATTTGTTGGTTTTCATTGATGATATCCTAATATATTCCAAGAATAGGTAAGAGCATGAACATCTCAAGCTAGTACTTCAAGTGCTAAAAGAACATCATCTCTATGCTAAGTTTAGCAAGTGTGACTTTTTATAGAAATAAATCCATTACCTAGGCCATGTTATTTTTGAGGAAGGAGTGGCAGTTGATCCTGACAAGATCAAATCCATTATGGATTGGCCTGCCCCAAGGATGTATCTGATGTCAGATCCTTTATGGGCCTAATAGGGTACTATAGAAGGTTCATAAATAGATTTTCCAAGATTGGTTTCCCAATCACCTCCCTTCAGAAAAAGAGAGTTAAATTCATTTGGACATCGAAACATGAAGAAATATTTGAAGAGTTGAAATACCTTCTAACCAACATGTCTGTGCTAAATATTGCAGACCCAAACAAGGAATTCATTGTGTGTACAGATGCCTACAAGGAAGGGTTCGAAGGATTCCTTATGCAAGGACATGTGATTTTCTACGAATCCAGAAAATTGAATGAGCATGAAGTCAATTATGTAAACCATGATGTGGAATTGGCTGCCATAGTGCATGCTTTAAAAATGTGGAGGCATTACCTCCTAGGTAGATTATTTGTGCTTATGACAGACCATAGTGGGTTGAGATATTTGTTTGACCAACCAAAACTCAATGTTAGACAAGTTAGGTGGATGGTTCTCCTTAGTGAGTTTGATTTTGAAATAAAGCATATCAAAGGAAAGGAGAATATGGTGGTTGGTGCCCTTAGTAGAAGTATAAAATTCATTCACTTGGTAGTTGTAAGTGCCATTGAATCAGACATCAAAGAGAGAGTAAAAAATGCACAAGAAACAGATTCATTTTTCAATACCGTGACATCATACCTAAATCAAGATCCCACGAGGCTGATGTATGAGGGCTATTAGATGTTTAATGATGGCCTGATAACTTACAAAGGTAGATTGTATACTCTGAATTGTGACGACTTGAAGAGGTTCATAATGGATGAACTACAAAAAATACCATATACTGGTCATCTTAGTTATCAAAAAATTATCACGAACACTAAGAGACTATTTTATTGGCCCAGACTGAAAAAGGACATATTTGATTACTTAGCTAAGTGTCTAGAATGTCAGCAAGTTAAGGGAGAGCACCAGAATCCAACAGGGTTGGTGCAGCCCCTACCAATCCCATAATGGAAATGGGAAACCATCTCCATAGATTTCATCACAGGGTTACCAAAATCAACCAAACAGAACAACACCATCATGGTATTTGTGGACAAACTGAGCAAGGATATTCTCATCGAGTGAATTTGCAAGGCAATAGATGTTGCCAATATTTTCATGAAAGAGATATTTAGATTGCATGGCATGCCTATAGACATTATATCCGATAGAGATACAAAATTTACTTCAAACTTTTGGAAATATATGTTTGTTGGTTTTGAAACAAAATTGCTATTTAGTACATCCTATCACCCTCAAATTGATGGACATACAGAGAGGTTAAACCAAGTATTAGAAGACACACTGAGGATGTTAGAATATAGAAGAGTGTGCTTGTTTTACCATTGATGATACCCTCGTCACCCAACCATCGTTCAAAGCCACCCTCCGAGCACCTTGACCTTGACAGAGAAGAGAATATTGGTAGCAATCCAATAGCCAAGAGAGGCTAATGCACCAAGTAAGAATAGAAGCCAAGCTGATCAAATAATCCCACCCAGAGGCTAGCACACACCTTCCCATAAACTTGCGCACAAGATGCTACTGCACCTGCGTAGATCCAGTTCTCTCTGCAACTGCTGAGATGTGAATAATGAGAATTGGCGCCCTGTATTTATAGTAGTTTGGGCAGTTTTACTGGGGCCGACTTCTCCTTCTGGGTACTAATAAATTCATTTTAAATATATTTCCGCAGCCAACAACTTGTCTAGGGTTTCCTTCATTTATTTGCTTCCTTCCGGAATATTCTAATCTTGTCATAGGTCACAATAGAGGTTCATACCTTCCGAAGCTACCATAATATTAACACTCCCTCCTGGATAGGGAGGTATGGTCTTGAGCACAACAGACCATTCAACTAGTAGCAACATGAGCACCATCATTATTATCCAATTGGATAATCTCCTATGACAACTGGTACAATATCAATTGATAGAACACACATGTGTTTATTTAAGGTAGTACACAACCACTCAAACTGTGACACATAGTCACAAACAGTGGAACAAATCCACCACAGTAGTATATCTCTACTGTCTGGAGACAAGCAGTCTCCATAAAAATCATCTGAAGCTAACATGCACAGAAAAATATTGTTAAAATAAACTGAATCATCTGGGCCAATCTTTCACTCATGTCTGCGAGATATGAAAGAATATTTGCCCTCAGTATAGAATATCAGCAATGGGTTATCTGCCCTATTCTTCTCAAACAAGGAAGAGGGATTGTTTTTGATTTCTAAGCCTGGACCATTCCTCACCTTGGGCCATTCTTCCTACACTAATCAAAGTGCACCCTGGACAGAATGTATAAACCCTAAGGAATGTATGAGTTTGGACCATTCCCCACCCTGGGCCATTCCTCCTACACTAATCAAAGTGCACCCTGGAGAGAATGTATAAACCCTAAGGAATGTCTGAGTCTGGACCATTCCCCACCCTGGGCCATTCCTCCTACACTAATCAAAGTGCACCTTGGAGAGAATGTATAAACCCTAAGGAATGTTTGTCCTTGATTGCTGAGCTTGGACCATTCCCCACCCTGGGCCATTCCTCCTACACTAATCAAAGTGCACCCTGGAGAGAATGTATAAACCCTAAGGAATGATTGTCTGGACCATTTCCTCCGTTAACCACAAGAGGAAAATATTGTCCTGTATCAACCTCCAAAACAGACCATTCCTCGTGTTAACCACAATGAGAAATCGTTGTCCGGCGAGGCAGACCAGTCTTCTTGAGTAACCCTCAAGAAGAGAGACTTCCCTAGACCACTCCCCATGTTAACCACAATGGGAAGTCGTTGTCTATGATACATCAACAATCAGACTACCTACCATGTTAACCACAATGGAAAGTCATTGTCCATCAGAAATCTCAATCCACTTTCCGAACAAGAAAGAATCTGTCCAATCTGGACTATTACAAAGATAAATAATATGTTAGTGCTCCCTCCTAATCTGGAGATTCATTAAGTCACAAAAATAAATGTTTTCAAGAATATTTTTCAGTACTTTCTCCTAGCTTGAACAATCTTCCCTTTCAGCTAAGGGATTTATTTCCACGATCCCCATCTTCTCTCAGAAATATGCAAATTTAATTTTGGATAGAGGTTTTGTCAGGATGTCTGTTGTTTGCTCATTAATGGGAATATACTTGAGATTTACCTCTCCTTCCTGGAATTTATCTCAAATAAAGTAGTATTTGATCTCAATGTGCTTCAACCTTTCATGAAACACTGGATGTTTTGATAATCTTATACAACTCTGATTATCACAATATATTATGGTCGATTCTGGAATCTTCTCAAATAAATTGGAGATTAACTTCCTTAGCCATATTGCTTCTTTGCATGCTTCACAAGCTTCCATATACTTTGCTTCTGTTGTGATGAGTGTGACAGACTTTTGTTTTCTGCTGCCCCAAGATATCATAGCGGAGCCCAAGCTGAAACAGATACCTGAAGTACTCTTTCTGTCTTCTGCACTTCCTGCCCAATCAGAGTCTGTGAATCCATGAAGTTGGATATTACTGGATGCGGTATATCTCAAGCCATAGTTTATTGTCTCACAAATATATCTTAGGACATGCTTTGCGGCTATCCAATGCTCTTGTCTAGGTTCCACCTGGAACTGACTTAATGTATTTACATCAAAGCAAATATCTGGTCGAGTATTTACTAAATACATCAATGATCCAATTGACTGTCGATATAGAGATGGATCTACTGGATCGGAGTTTGGGACTTTCATTTTTCTTATATCCGCATTCATAGGAGTGTCCATGGACTTACAGTCCATCATTCCAAACTTCTGAAGGATCTTTATTGCATACTTTACTTGTCCAAGGAATACTTCACCACGCTTATGCCATACTTCTAGTCCCAAGAAATAATGCATGAGACCTAGATCTTTCATATCAAATTCAGAGGCTAGTTCCTTCTTGCACTGGATAATGAGAGATTCTTCACCTGTTATGAATAGATCGTCAACATAAAATAATAGAATCATAGGTGCATTATTCAAGACTTTGTAATAAATGTTTGGATCTGCATGACTCTTGGAGAAACCAAGTCTTGTTAGATAGTTGTCCATTCTGGCATACCAAGCCCTTGGAGCTATCTTGAGTCCATATAGAGATTTCTTCAATATGCAAATGTGATTATCTCTGGAATGTACCTCAAACCCTTGAGGTTGTTCAATATATACTTCTTCTTCAATTGATCCATTCAAAAAAAGTTGTCTTTACATCCATCTGATGTAGATTCCATCCCATGGAAGCAATAAGATATATGATAGCTCTAATGGAGGTATACCTTGCCACCGAAGCAAAGGTTTCATCATAATCTTCTCCCTCCTTCTGGGAGAACCCTCTGGCCATGAATCTTGCCTTGTATTTATCCACGCTTCTGTCTGCTGCATGTTTGATCTTGTATACCCATTTTGAGGTTACCACTGATTTTTCTTTAGGTCTGGGTACAATTTCCCATACTTCATTTTCATAATGGATTGATGTTCTTCTACCATAGCTTCTTTCCATTGTCCCTTTTGGATTACTTCTTCAAATGTGGTAGGTTCTTCATCTAGAAGCTTCGTCATGTATGCTGCATAACTTGAGAATCTTTTCGGTCTTTTACTCTTCCTGGATGTTCCTTTTGGAACCTTGATTCTTTCTGTGTCTTGTAATGTAGCTTCAAGCCAAGTTGGTCGTTTCTTGGTCTTTGGTCGATATCTGAATCAGTGTCTTCACATGGCTCCATTGGATGATTAGGTTGATCCTTTTCATCATTTTCATTTTCTGTGTTTTCTTCATTGGGTTCTTCAAGCTCTTCTTCTTCTGTAATTTATTCGATGGATTTCCTGAAGGCCATCCTTTCATTGAACATTACGTCTCTGCTAACTTCTATCTTGTGTTGTTTTGGACTATATATTCTATAGGATTTGGATGAATCACTATATCCCACGAATATCCCCTTCTTTCCCGAGGGTTCTAGTTTATTCCTTTTGTCTTTGGGAATACGAGAGTAAACTGGACATCCAAGTATTCTTAGGTTTTCCACGTTAGGTTTCTTACCTGAGAAGGCTTCTTCTGGTGTCATGTCCTTCAATATACGATGAGGGATTCTATTCTATACATATATTGTTTTCATTGCTGCTTCTCCCCATAAGAACATGGATAGATCTTGATCATTCAATAAGGATTTTACAGTTTCTTCGATAGATCTATTATTTCTTTTTGCTACACCATTTTGTTGAGGATTATGAAGAATGGTCAGCTCCCTCCTAATCCATGCTGATTTGTAGAATGCAACAAACTTCTTCGAGGTGTATTCTCCTCCATTATCTGTTCGTAATGTCTTAATATTCTTGTTCATGAGGTTTTCTATTTCTACCTTGAATTCTTGGAACTTGATGAATACTTCATCTTTTGATTTAAGTAGGTATAGCCATGTCTTTCTTGAATAGTCATCTATGAAGATTACATAGTAAAGAGATCCTCCTATAGATCTGACTAGAATTGGACCACAAACATCTAAGTGTATTAGATCTAGGATTTCCTTGGATCTGTTGTTGTTGCTTGGGAAAGGTTTCTTGATATTCTTCCCAAGGGCACATCCCTTGCAGATTCCTTCATGTGTAGATTTCAATTCTGGTATTCCTTCAACCATTTTTCTGAGAAAGGGTAATGCTTGATAATTGATATGAGTGTACCTTCTATGCCAAAGCTCATTAGGGTTGACTTTGTCATGTAGTAGAGCTTCTTTCATTTTGTTCTAGTAGTCTATCCAGATTTCCTTCACGACTTCCAATAACCCTAGCATCCTTTATGCTAGAATGCTTATGCCATGATAACACCTTTCCATCCATGAAGGCTATTTTGCTTCCTTTGTCTTCTAAACATGATATTGATACAAGATTATTTTCTAAACCAAGTACATATAAAACATTGCTTAAGTGAACATGATTACCTGATTCCAACTTCATAGAGGCTTGTCCAAATCCTTCGATGGGGTAAGTGCTTTTGTCTCCAAGCTCCACTTTGTACGATGTATTTCTCTCATTTAGATTTGAGAGTCTAGCTTGATCTCCTGTCATGTGAATGGAATCTCCACTATCGATTATCCACATGTCATCTTCAATCATCCCAGTAAGTGATGAGTAGTGTAAAAGACTGATTGTTTCACACATGTCTTCGGTTGATTGGTAACTAGTCATGCTCTGATCCAAAACTTAAAATTTGTTATTTTTGTCTTCTGAGAGAGCCAAGAGGTGTGTTGGGTTAGGGTGCATCTGAATATCTTCTTCTTGAGCGAGATGCTCCATCACAAGGTGTTGAATCAGAGATTTAGGGTTTCTGCAACTGCTTCTGCTACTAACCCTAGCTGCAGTGTTTTGGAAGCTTCTCTTGCTAGTAACCCTAGCAGCAGTTCCTCAATGATCTCAATATCCTAGCGGCTATGTTTCCTTCTAGTTTTTTAGGATGAATGAAGGGGGTGTGGGCCCATAACCTGTTAGAATATAGAAGATTGTGCTCGTTTTTCCATTGACAATACCCTCTTCACCCAACCATAGGTCGAAGCCACCCTCCGAGCACCTTGACCTTGACAGATAATAGAATCCTGGTAGCAATCCAATAGCCAAGAGAGGCTAATGCACCAAGCAAGAACAGAAACGAAGCTGATCAGATAATCCCACCCAAAGGCTAGCGCACACCTTCCCATAAACTTGTGCACAAGTTGCTACTGCACCTGCGCAGATCCATTTCTCTTTGCAACTACTGAGATGTGAATAATGAGAACTGACACCTTGTATTTATAGTAGTTTGGGCAATTTTACCGGGGCCAAATTCTCCTTCTGGGTACTAATAAATTCATTTTAAATATATTTCTGCAGCCGACAACTTGTCTAGGGTTTCCTTCATTTCTTTTCTTCCTTCTGGAATATTTTAATCTCATCATAGGTCACAATAGAGGTTCATACCTCCTGAAGCTACCATAATATTAACAGAGGATACATGTAATGCACCAACCCAAGAAGTGGGAATACTAGCTATCAATGGTAGAATTTGCCTACAATAATGGCTATCAAGAGTCGTTAAAAATGAGCCCTTTTGAAGCTATCTATGGAAGACAATGCAACATTCCAATCAACTGGAACAACCCAGTAGACAAAGTTACAATCGGGATAGATATGCTAAAGGAAATGGAAAAAAAAGTGATTCAGATCAAAGAGAATCTAAAAATATCCCAGGATAGACAAAAGAGCTATGCAGATAGGAAACAAACTCCTAGAGAGTTCAAAGCAGGGGATCATGTGTATCTTCATGTTAGACTGGGAAAATCTCTTTGAGGATGGGAGCTTGTGCTAAGCTGGCACCTCAGTATTGTCGACCCTGAAATTTTGGATAGAGTGGGACCTGTAGCCTATAGGCTAGCACTCCCTCCCATAGTGAAGGCACATAATGTTTTCCATGTTTCGTTATTAGAGAAATATGTGCATGATTCTAATCATATTATTGACCGGTCTGTGATTCAAGTGGAACCAAAGGGAGAATTCCTGCCAGAACCTCAATGCATAATAGACAGGAAGGAGACCCCACTTAGGAACAAAACCATTCCACAGGTCAAGGTACAGTGGAAACACTTTGGCCCAGATGAGGCTACATGGGAAATGGAGGGTGCCATGAGACAGAAATATCCATTTTTTTTTACTTATACACATATAGATAACATTGGTAGATAGAACATCGAGGATGATGTTCCTTTAAGGGGGACGGGATTGTAATGTTTTCATTGGTTTGTAAATATAAATATAATTGGCTAAGAGACTATGGCAGACTAGATATATGTGAATGTTTGATTTGATGAACCTTTGTTTAAAAGGTCAATGTATGTATTTTATGTTATTAAAATAAAATGGAAAAGTGTTGCATAACTGTTGAAGAGGGGGGGGTTTCCAAGATAGACCATGGATGATATGAGAGAGATGGTGAGGGAAACCATGAATGGTTGAAATGACCCTCACCAAACTAGTACCTTACTGGATGTAATTCCTCAACGGTCCTCTGACCCATAAATGAATTACCAGTCAGTTTGGTAGTTTGAAGGCTCTCCTCAAGAGTTAATGAGGAGATGGGGCAAGACTGTACCCATCTATAAGGCTTCCAGACCTAACCACAATTTGGGAATTCATATCTACACAACCTTGCTGAGGAAGGCAAGAAAGGAAGTAATTTGGGGACATAGTCATATATATAAGGAAGCAGAGTGGAGAAAATGATCTCTAGAAGAGAAGAGAGCGCTTTCAACTTTGGATTTGAAAGGAAAACTGAGAAGCAATCTCATTCTGGGCACAAGAATCCATGGGAAAGATTTTCTCTACAATCTAATAAACGAGTTTGACGAGTGACTGTGGAAGTATTCGTGCAGACCTCCTTGCTTGGTATATAGAAAACCGATTGTCAAGATCCCATGGGAGGGTGAGTGTAACCTTTACCCCTGACTGTCATTGAGCAAGGATAAAGAGTCTCTCTTAGAGCATCATGGTCTAGCTCGAGGGTGGACAATGGTAAATCTGTTCGGAGTGGTTGTGCCTATGGTTGGGTGGAAACATGCACCCTTATTAGGAGTCGCTTCACAATTTATAGTTTCTATTAAGTATCTCAACACTTTGTGTAATGAAATGGATGTGATGGTTGAATGTTTGTGTTTATGGTTAAGTTTTACAGTGTTTGAATAGTTATTAAAAATACTCATTTTCTTATGTAAAATGTTATATTTACATGGTCTTCTATTTGACTCAGTTTAACAACTGGAGAGCTATGGGACATGAGTCTAAGTATAGGCTATGGTTTCTTCATTGGCTGGATATTTCCTAAGGGGAATTTTCCCCAAGATGGAATTTGTAGTGTAAGAATCAGGATGGGTTTAGCCACATTATTTTAGTGTTGTCGACCTCTTGAATTCCCTTCGCGGGAAGACTAAGTTCTAATTCGGTGGACGTAGGGCGCCTTCATCAGACCCTTCACCTGTATGACCAAGGGATCATGCCTAGGTCCTTAACCAATTCACAGCTAAGAGATCAGTGTGTAGCCCATGAGAATTTTTGGAAGACCTATGTGACCAAGGTTTGGGAACCTTGTGCTAGGCCTGAAAGGAGCTAAGTCTTTCTGGCTTCAGAACTCCAGGAGTTCGGAGCTTCCGGGTGTTATGACCTTAGCATTTTCAAACCAACTGAAGGAAACTTGTTGACACGATCAACCACGAGGCTAACCAATGTCTGGAGATTTCCCTAACCTTGGAAGAATAGACATGTCCCACCATTAAACCTTGACTCACTCACAAATTGCGAAGTAACATAAGTTGCAGATCCAAGGGTATTCGAGAGTTTATGTAGCCATTGGATCTATGCTAAAGTCAAATCTGACGTTGACCACTTCGGGGGAACATTGATGTCATGACCCAAAATTCCCTGAATGATAGAGTTGTGAATTGATTAGAGTTGCAGATATGAGAATCCATTGGGAATCACTCTCAGCTATTAGATCGAACTTAGTGGAGAGGTAGCGCTAAGTACTTTGGAGAAGTCCCACTTCGGGAGAATAGAGGTGGTTTAATGACCAAAACTTATGAATGTTGGAGTTTCAAAGTAATGTGGATCATTGATCTAAGGACCCTTAGATATCCCTCTCAACCATTCGATCAACCAAGAATAAGGACTTATGTACAACACTTTGACGAAGTCCTACTCTGGGAGGAAAGGAGTGTGGAATGGGTAGAAAACCCCAAATGTCGAAGTTACGAAATAATGTGAATCATAGATTCATGGATCTACATGGACACACCTCGACCATGGGATCTAAGGGGTATTGGGGGACAACTGGTGTGGACTTTGGACTTTGAAGCTTTGGGAGGTTTGGAAAGTAGGTGAAGCTAGGAACCCCCAAAGGCTACCAATCTCGGATTGTCGTGGCACGTCGATGTCACCTACGGTAATGTGGACCCTTGTCCTGTATTCCATGTGCCACCCTAATTTGTTCTTCTCACAAACCCTAAATTCCATTATAACGTGACATGTGTCATCTCCTAACAAGGACATGTGTCACCCCTGGCCCCTGTTGCATGTCATCCCCCTAGCGCATGAATTCTCGGTGAAAGGTTGGTGGAGTAACTGAGACTTAGGGAGTTCAGGACTTTGAAATATTGTGAGGCTGGAACATTGGGGATGAATCAACTGAAGTGACGGGCCAGACCCACATGTCCCCATCTCTATGTATAATGCGTCACCACGTGTAAGTGGCGACCCTTCGAGAGTCCGAGACTTTGAGACTCTACAAGTTTGGAGTGTAGTGTCAAGGATAAGCCAAAGAGTCAAAGGTTGGAGCTATGTGGTAGCACCTCAGGAGTTCAATATTTTAGGACTCTGAAGAATGTGTGTGCAAAAAGAAAAATGGGCGTTCAGAGCCGAACGCCAAACTTCCCTCTATCCTATGTGTTAAATAAGGAACAAGCCCCATCGTTGGTTTGGATGGTGGGTGGACTTCCACCATAGATATATAAATATGGAGATAGTATGAATGATATGGATCAACATGGTCCTTGATTAATAACACCTGAGGATATTTTGGAGGAAATAACTTGCAATCCGGAACTCATATTTCAGTATGGTGGCAATGGTTATAAAGCTTGTGGTGAGCAGAAGTCGATGGAGAGCCTGAAATTAGTATTTGATATAGTTAAGGAAAATGAAATTATGATGTCCCAT
Source organism: Picea engelmannii (assembly GCA_009831015.1). Lineage (NCBI taxonomy): Eukaryota > Viridiplantae > Streptophyta > Pinopsida > Pinales > Pinaceae > Picea > Picea engelmannii. The sequence continues at coordinate 149,219 of ML781408.1, forward strand.
CCCTTAAAAGAGTATTTAGGAGTTGGGTGTGTTACAAAATGTTTGGCATGTGGGGGCTAGGCTATGTTTTCTAAGTCATCTTTGAGGCCTCCCAAGTTTGATATCTCTCATTCAGCATGTGGGCCCTTGACATCCAACCTGTGGGCTTGTAGCTCCATGGAAGCCCGAGCTAGGCTTGTTCTCCCAAAATTGTCCACCAGCTAGGTCCTGCAAAGACAAATGAACACACCCTCCAAGGATCTCAAGTCATAACATCACGATAAGTTAATCCAATCAATAAATACGCCATCCAAGCATGTACATCAAAGATCACCATATCAAACAATTAACAAATCAAAGACACTATGCAAATTGTCAAGCTTAAGTATGGGAGGGTTGATGAGGTGTCCTATTGGGTAGGTATTTCCCTAGGTCAAGGAGATCTTCCAAGAGGTCCCTCTCTAATCCATGTAAAGTGTATGAGGTGGATGGGGTCAAGACTCAATGGGCATAAGGCTCATGACATACTAGGGGTCGTAGTGTCTCATTCATGGGTGCCTTTGTAGAGGGTGTGTGGTACCTTCGTCCACAATGCACTTTTTCCAACCCCATCATTTTTCTTTTATCTTTATTTCTTTATATTTTCTTTCATAATAACATAAGGAGAGATTGAAGATCACTGCCCTGGCATGGTGACCAGGTGATGGAAATGTCACCCACAAATACCTAATGGAAATGAGAAGGTTGGCTCATGATGAGACCCCCTTTATCTCATCCATGAAACTGAGAGTCATTTCCTTGGTTTGGTGACCAAATGATGTCAATGTCATACCACTAGATATCCATGGACGTGATAGGTCAGCTCGTGATGAGACCTCATATCCTTCAACCAACCTTTCAAGCATTTCTTTATTATATTGTGGATCCCCTTTTATTCAAAGATAAGTGTTTCATTTCTTTCTTGGGTGATCCCTGGGTGAAGCATCTGGAAGGATTATACAAGGCTTTTCTCTTTTACCCAACACCAACCCCTCTGGGCCTTTAGCCCCTCCTTCCCATAGAATGAGGGACAACTCCTTCTTGGGTCAATATACCCTAAAATCCCAAGAGATAAGGAAATGGAGGGGAATAATGATGGAAATTGGTAAGTATGGTCGGGAACGATATGATGGCTCATTAAGGGATTTCCTAGTAGCAAACTCATTCCCAAAGAAGACCACTTACTAGGGCACAATGTCAACCACCAAGGTGAAGCACGACAAAAGAAATAATGTCTAAGCACATATCATGAAATATAGAACAATCTAAGATACAACATAATCAAATGGCTTAGATATTGAAATGATGCTCACCATAATATTGATGTGTACCTCATGGAGCAAAGCCCACTACCTTCCAGAAGCCAACTGGTGTGGTGGATGCCATCTGTAAACTTGTGACCATCTATGGTGGTGAGTGGGTTTTCCATCTGTGCAAAGGGTATTGTTGGTCATGTAGTCTATCGGCACTCCATATCTGCAACATGAGGGCCTCAAGACATCATTTCCTAAGTTATCCACAAAATGGGGATAACAAGAAGGATTTGGACCTAGGTGGGGAGGATAACAACTTCTCTTCCTAACCACCCAAAATAGACTCAAATGACACTTTATATTAGATATGTGACCACATGTAACATTTAAATGTTAAGGTAAACCACCCTAACTACCTAAAAATATTATAAATGTGTAAAGTGAAACATAATAAGTATATGAGAGATGAGAAATGCACTACATGGTATCATAACAATACTTGTTTATAGGAGTCTTTTTTTTCTAAGAGAAAATTATCACAATTATGTTGATGTTAATATAATTTTTACATCCACAGTGCACCTCTACTCATGCAATACAAACTTTGCATGGAAGAATAAAAAATGTACCTCCGGTTGTAATATCTCTAATACATAACAAGGATTTAAATCTCAATATCGATATAGTCTTCCAGAAACAAGCTAAACAAACTAATATTATGGCAAAGAAAATCCCCTATCCCCCCCAAAAAAAGAAACTCTCCTCAACTGCTTAATGGATTACAAAAAATGATCCAGAGAAGAAAGGAAAACAATCACTAATAGATCCTTATATGACAAGAAGGTCCTTCCTCACCATTAGACCAGGTATAAAGCGAGATAATTCCTTCAGGAGCTATTAATGCACATTTTGATAATCCATCCGCTTCTTTGTTTAATTCACGGTAGATATGAAAAAAATGTGATTCCTCAAAACTTTTTCTTAGCACCCTGAATATTTGCTTCCAACCTTCTAAGGAGCTTACACGAAGTTCTCCTTTATAATTTATCCAGTCTACAATCACCTTAGAGTCACCCAGGATTTGTAATTTGTTGAGAGAAAAAATATTTTCCATATATAGTGTTGCCCATGCCCCAATTAGCTCTGCCTTAGTATTAGATCCTATGCCACAATTGAGATACCATTTATAATCCATCCTTGTAGATTCTCGAATGATTCCTCCTGCTCCACTGCAAGTGCCATCTAACTTGGAAGCACCATCAAAATTGACCAGAGGATACTCTAATGGGAGATTTAATTTGTTTGATCGAAGAGATGAGGAGACCTGCTTTTCCATTAGAATTTCTAGAGCGTCAATCGATATGATGACCACCTTGTTAACTAATGGGGCCTTCCCTTTGAAAATTGATGCATTCCTTTCGAGCCATATGAACCACCAGGTTAATGCAGCTAGACTAGAAGGAACAACCTTGTTATTGTTCCAATTTTTTAAACAGTCTTCAACGTTTGATCCAACCCACAATTGGTTGTACTATCTACTAGAAATTATTTGATGCCAGACGCTTTTCGTGAAATCACAGTGTATGAACATATGTTCAATTACTTCATTTGCTTCTTTGCATAGATAACATCGCCCAGGCCCCTGCTATCCTTTATGTTGAAGTATTTTCCACATTAATACTTTGTTTTTAGCCGCAAGCCAAATGAACAGTTTTATTTTCATTTGTATGTTCTAGGACCATAAATCTTTACGCCACCCTGTAGCCACCTGTAAATTATGAGTGGAGAATAAAGTTGTATGGACATTTTTTGGTAGTCAAGTAACCAGAAGAATCCCTTCTCGTCCATATAAACTTGTCTTAGTTTTCTGAAAGAGTTACTCCCGCAGCTAGAAGTTCCCGATGATACTTGTCCCATTCCTCTTCCATATTACCTTCAAGAGCCAGGTCCTCACTGCTTAGCCAAGATGACATGAAAGTCTTATGATCCAGGGGAATCCTAGCATGTGCAAGGACCGAAACACATTTTTTATTGAGAGTATTTAAAAGAGAATATGATAATATTGAATCCTCTCCTATACCCAATATTTTGTCTCTACCTAAGTCGATTAGATGAACAGATCTGGGCTTCCAACTGAGCCAATTAATAATCAACGGAACCACCTTTAAAATATTATTCCAAACTTTGGACATCGATTGGTGTTTAAAAGTCACAGAACGAATCCAATTTTGTAGAGACATTTGGGGAAGGTACTTCTCCTTGCCAAAGACCATTCTGAGTTAAAACTCTATAGAGCATTGACGTAGCCACTTCTTTTTTGAATGAGTAAATGTTTATTAAACCCCATCCCCCCAGCCTTTTTGGGTGAGCTAAGGTCTTCCAGTGGCTTAGATGAAAATGATTAGTGTCTGCACTCCCATTCCAAATAAAGTTATATAGTAATTTTCGTAATTTATGTAGAATGGATTGAGGAATTGATGCCAATGAGAACCAGTAAATTGGTCGACTCTCCAAAACAGCTTTACATAATGTGAACCTACCCCCTAATGACAACCATCTATAGCTCCAATGTCTGATTCTCTTCTCTACTTTGTTAATAATCCAATACCAGTCTTTCAATTTTTGTATTCTTGCTTTGAGATAATACCCTAGGTATTTAAATCCCACTGTAAGATCTAAAAAGTTATATGGAATGCAGAGCTTGAAAGAATCAAGTTATGTCTCTGATAGATCCAAATAATGAACAATAGACTTAGTTGGATTCACCTTTAATCTGGACGCCATACAAAATTTATTTATGATCTCCATGATCACTATCCATTCTTGCACCGAAGCATGAGTTAGAAGTAAAAAATCATCAATGAACAAGAGATGAAGTATCTTAGTGATTCTGGACACTTCAATTCCGGATAAGGAACCATCCCTTTGTCTAGATTTAATAAGAAAACTTCTCTCCATCACCAAGATAAACAAGAGAGATGATAACGTACATCCCTGACGAAGTCCACGCCCACTTCTGAAAAAATTGGTGGCCTCGCCATTTACCCAAACAACAAAAGATGTTGAGCTCACACAAGACATAATTCAGTTTGTCATCGGTACACCAAAACCACCTTGAATTAAAATCAATATCAGAAAATCCCAATTCACACAATCATAAGCTTTTTGGAGGTCGAGCTTTAGAATAAGCACTTTTTTCTTTTTCTTTTTTATACTGTATATTCATTCATGTGCAATCCCAATCGCATCATGAATTTGGCTCCCCTCCAGGAAGTTAAACTGTTCTGGTGATAATGCCCTAGAAAGAACCATTTTAATACAGTTGGTAATAAATTTTGAAATAATTTTATAAACCAAATTGCACAGTGAGATAGGTCTATAATCCCCAAGCTATTGAGGTTTATTCAATTTAGGTATCAGATCTATAAAGGTAGAATTAAAACTCCCTACTATCACCCCCCTATCCTAACATTTTCAAAAAGAGCCAAGAGATCTTCTTTAATTAGATCAAAGAAATGAGTATAAAATTCCATCGTCCAGCCATCTAGGCCGACAACAAAAGATCTCTAGCTTCCACCTCATTAATCAATCTTGGAAAAAGTCCCTCTACTAATAGTTGTTCATTTACTGATGCATTATCCACGGAGTTAAAAAAACTATTAAAATGATTCTCTACCTCCTTGATAATCTCCTTTTGACCTTTGTGAATTACACCATAATCATCTTTCATTTCCCATAAGTGTTTGTTGATTCTCCTCTGATTAGAAAATTGATGAAAGAATTTTGTATTGAGATCTCCAGATTTAATCCAGATTGCCCTACTTTTGATTCTCCAATGTTCTTCCTAATCAATTAGCAAAATTACTATATAAGTTTCCAAGTGAATCGACACTGTATATCTTTCGTGTCATTCCAGATTATAGGCACTTTGAGATTATAGTCCATTTCATGCAACCATTGTGGATTAAACTTGAAGGGATAGGCTTTGGGACGAACATGATTCTCTAGTTGTAATAAAATGGATGCATGATCTGACACAAAAGGAAATTCCACCTAAGTGCAATATAATATAACATTCAAGAGAAAGTCCTCTTATAGAAGGAATCTATCTAATCTTTTGGCAATCAAATCAGCCCCCGAGCGACAATTCCTCCACGTTGGGACTAACTTATCAGGCTGAATGTCTACTAAATTGTGCGATTGGAAGAGGGAGCTAAAGAAACTGGCCAGTGAACCTGAAGCATATGAGCCCCCCAAGATTCTCCAGTGGTTAGCGTAAGGTTGAGATCCCCCGCTATCACCATATTTTATATAGAAGGTAATCCATCATTTGCCAATTTAGTTCAAAAAGATTTGCACTCCAAAGACGACACATACACATTCGATAAGTTAATCTTCCTTTTAGTAGCTATAATCAGACCTGTTAACAATATTCCACCACAAGTAAGGAAAGGAGCCAGAATAAAATAACAAGGATCCCACATCACCAACAGACCACCAGAACTTCCCACCGAACTCACTATACTTATGACGCAAGACGAATGGAAACTCTACGCAAATGCTCAAGCTCTATGATTAGTGACCATCGTTTCCTGAAAAAATACAATATTGGGCTTGGTAGAGTCCAATACCCGCTGAAGGGAGGCTTCTTTAAGGATCCCTCCAATCCCTTTTAGATTAAGGGACAACAAAATTATTATCTGGCCCTTGCTAGGGCCTTCACTGCTCTATGTGCCCCACTAAAGAGGATGGATCTAAAATTGAAGCAATACTCGCCTGAGACTGTAAATTCTTTTTAGAGCTCCTAGTCTTGATAGGGGATCGCTCAATTGCAATTCCACGGGACCAAGAGAAATCCTTCGAGGGCTCAGCATGAGTTGGAACCGAGGAGTTAACCTCTTCATTGAAAGAGGTCGGATTTATAACTGCATTTCCGAAATAGGAAGGCAACTGAGGAGGAAAAAGAGATGGAGAGTTTCAGTCTTTGAGATAAGGAATCAATGAGTCGAGAACCCCTATTAGTAAAGACTCTCCTTCCTCGGATTCAAGATACCCTGGGATTACAGGCTCATCATATGAAGTAGAGGTAGGAACCACCGAGGAAGGCCTACATGGAATATTTCCAAGAATAATGAGACTAAACTCTATGGAAGGTCTCGACAATGTAGAGGGAGGAAGTACTCGGACAGAGTCCTTTTCAATAGGGAAAATAACAGAGTCTTTAGAACAAGGAAGAACAGGTTCCGACTGGCTAGGAGGAGTTAAAGGCTTGTTGAATAGGCCATCCAATCCCTTCCCCGATAAATGTACCTCAGAGAAGAGTAGAGAAATAAAAAATGGGGAGGCATTCAAAACATAATTTTCCAGTAATGAAAGTGAATTATATAGAGTCGGGCAGTAAATTTGTAACTTACCAGTTACAGATAACTCTCGAATCGGCAAGGAAAACGACGTTGTCCCAGGATAGATGCAGTCATTCCAAGTAGATAAACCCTCCTCCTCTGAGTCTTTTAAGTCTCTGTGCAGAGTTGTGTCTTCAGAGACTTCATCATCACCATCCCTCCCCTTACAGTTCCTTCTTAGGTGACCCGTTTTTTGACAAATACTACACCAAAAATGGATTCCGAGATAATCTAATCTCTGCGTAAATATCCTACTACACCAGTCAATCTCCATGAGCTCTGGAAGTCTCCCATGGACATCCATTTCCACCAAAATCTTTCGAATCTTTCCACAGGAAACTGTAAGTAACTTTTCCCCCAAAGATATAAAAGTACCTAAAGTATTACCAATAGAAACTAGTGCATATTCATTCTAGAACTGGAGGGGAAGCCCTGGTAGAAAAACCCATATGTGGTAAAACTGGAAATATTTAGTGTCAGGGTTGAATTCCAAGCGCCACCATTTTAACATAAGGTTGGAACCCCCAAGAGTCCACTTATGAGCCAAAATTAAATTCGTATCTTCAGGCTTGTTACAGATAATTCCTACCCATCCTTTGGTTAGTCTAACTAGCGTAGGCTTGTATCCTAATAACGACTTCCAGGTGGTATCGATCCACTCCAATAAATATACCTTACAAAGATAATTGTAAGAGAGCCTACCAACCAGTCTGCACATGGCCAAACTACAAGCTTTAGTAAGACCTACATCAGATCCTAGAACCATTTTGTGAGTGGTTTTCTTAGCCTTCCACTATCTTTTATTATCTTGAGAAGTAAAACCTATTCTTCTACCACTCTGAGGTTACTTAAGCAGTTTCTTTCCCTTCCAGTGGTCTTCCTTGCACAGTGTATCAGGAGATTTAGCAAAAGACGGTGCAACAACCGGAACTTGTGCAAGTTTTCCCTTTGAAACAGGTGAAGTAATAGGATTAAGGCTAGAGCTTGTCGGAGAGGTGAAAAACTGATGGGTAAAGGATGGGAAAAAAAATCAGAAGGTCTACAGACTTTATCAATCTTGTCAAATAAGCCTGTATCCCTCCAAATCTCCTCATCATCCACATTCATCAATGTGCTGACTTGAGCTTCCACTTCTGGCGATATTTGACTGGTCATAGTATCCACCTATATCTTCACTATGCCCTTGTCCCAAGCGAAAAAATAAAGGATTGTTTAGTACCATAGAAATTAGTTGTAGCATTTAAAATAACTTAATGACCACAATAATGACACTAGACTGTCAACCCCGAAGAACTAACTACTAGTTTCTAAAAAGGACAAAAATTGTCAGTCACTCCTTAAACAGGGAGGAGTGAAATCAAGAGATAAGCCCAAGCCAAGACAAAATCCAAGGTAAAATAAGAGAAAATAGACCAAAAAATGAAACATCTAATAAAATTGGAACGATACAGAGAAGTTTGGAAGACCCCTGTGCAAGGATGACACACACAAATCGAGAAATGGTCCAATTTTTTTTGTTTATAGGAGTCTATGAATATTATTATTAGAGTATTCTCAATATTTTGTGTAAATCCCAAAAGTTAAGAGAGACCAAATAATGTAGAAAATAAGTCATCATGAAGTTAAAAAATAATATTTTTTTTAGCTTAATTGAAATTTAAATTATAAAAAAAAAATATTTATTAAAATCATATTCATAATATATTTTTTTAATTTAATTGAGATTTAAATTATAAAAAAAATAATATTATATTAATTACAATAAAAATAAAAAGTAAAAAGGTAAAAAATATATGCCATGTGAAATATTGGAGAGTCAAAGGAGACTTCATGATAAATATTAAATATTAGAATTATGACATCATTATAAATATTTAACAATGTCACCATAAAAATGAAGAAAAGAAGAATAAACAATAAAATACAATTTTATTTAATAATAATTTTACTCTAAATATTATTATAGACAAACAAACCCACATTGTGATGATTGATAGATTCACCTCAAAATTATATTAAATCAAAACATGGCCATGTTACATCACATTCATATTGCTCAACATTTATAATATATCTACATATAACATTTTTTAAAATGTAAAATACATTGGATGAAAAAGAAAGTAAACAACATACCTCTACCTCATAAACAAAGGCAACAAGAAGTAGAATCATGTGTTTGATAATAACAAAAGCTAAGAGAAAACAATCTTGCACCTTAGCTTAAATGGAAAGACTATAATTTTTAGGCCATGTGTAGTGTTATATATTGATTTTAAAAGTGCAATATTGTTTTTACGGTTTTAATAGAAAGAAAATAAAAAATATCATCTTGATAAAATATATATAAGAATTTATTAGAGTGAGAAGTAAGTCTATAAATAATATGTTTTTCTTAATAAATCATATTTAATAGATGAGAGTTAATGATGTTTTCTTCACATTAGATACAGATTAAGTGAGTTTAATGGTTAAGAACAAGTGTTATTTCCCAAAAAATCATAAATTCAATTCCAAAAGTAAATAAGATATGTATATCTCTATAAATTTTAATAATCAAATAGATCTTAAAATTAGATTATTATTATAATATTTAAATTTAAAAAAAAACATCAAATATTAAAAATGTAAATATTTAAATTAGATTATTATTATATATATATATATATATATATATATATATATATATATATATATATATATATATATATATATATATATATTGATAAATAATGTATTACTAAGTTATATTATAAATAAAGTGTCACAGTGTTATTTTCAGATTATCAACAGAATATTTTAGTTGCTACGTCGTCAGATAGATCTGTTTAAGGGTACGAGTGTCAGAATTATATTCTAACAAGAACAACATTAGCGATTAGAGGAGGAACTTTTTGATTTAACTAAGTTTTTTGATACAATTCTTTTTTAGCAGTAAGAGGACAAGCTTTTTTTTAACGGTTATAGGAGGAGTTGCTTTTTTATTGAACAAAGCTTTTTGATACAAATCCCTTTTAGTGGTTAGAGTATGGACTTTTTTATTCAATGAAGCTTTTTTATACAATTCCAAAGGAATTGTAGCCGTTTATCCTTCATAAATTGGGGAAAAAAGCTTTATAATGTTTGTTGTATATGCTTGCACATGGACATATTCATCATACAATAGAAGAAGACCGCATAATAGGTGTAGGAAAGCAGGGTTGGGGTGCAATCACTGGGTTGTTGTTACACAATGTTCTTTTTTTTGTAGAATCCACCGCGGTGATGGTTGGAGCCTTTGTATGTTGCCGACATTAATCTTCAATTTAATTTTAAGTGTAGAATCTGTTTAGTTGAGGACTGAAAATCTTGATATGTAATGCATAATTTCTTTAGAATCTTAAACCCTTTGGAAGCATTGCATAGGATAGAACAAACTTGATCTCACAAAAATTTGTCTGTAAATGTTGTCATATCTCTGGTTGCTTTTCTTTTGTGAGATGTGGCAATACGTATTTCTCATTTAAGTTCCACATATGTTCCGAAATTTGCTAGAATGTTGAAGCCATTGTAGACCTAAAACCATGTGGGATTCATTTTCAATGAAATATAATTGAGATAGAAGGCGAAGCTTATATTTTGAGAGGAGATTCCTCCGGATTTTAACATCTGATCTCTAATTTGTCTTCAACATCTTTTGAATTTTCAATCGTATCTTATGAATAAACAGTTCAATTGTTTAAGCTCAGTGACCAAACCCTTATATGGTTCAGCTGATTTAACTATAGAACTAACAATCTTTGAATATGTGTTTTGGTGGCAACATATAATTTCTGCTCCAATTGGATATATGTTGAATGGGTTGATCCTGTACTTTCATCACGGATTAATTTATGCAACAAATTAAGGTATGCATTATACTATCCCACTCCCACGCATTGCTTCATGCAACAAATTACTGTACTCATTATATTATAAAGAAAGATCTTAATACTGTAAATAAAGGTGAAAAATAATAGGAAAGATGAAATTTTACATATTAAATGTTTGTTTTGAAAAAAACTTACAAATTATATTTTCCCTTACTCATCTTACATTTTATTTATGTATATTAATTTATTTTCCTCTTTTAATTATTTTGTTCTAGTTTTTTTAGTTTTTTTTGTTAAATTTGAATGGATTTTAGAAAATATTATATTTTATGAAGTTGTCTATTTTATTTTAGACAAAAAAAAAACTTATTTTCTATTTTATTTATTAAATGAAAGTCTCATTTACTAAAATAAAGTTTATATTAAGTATTTTTGAAAATAAATTATTGTTTTTTAAAGTATATGTGAATTAAATTAAATATATTTTTATTACATTAAATTTCATTCATAATTTTATTAATTTTTAAAAGATTTTATTAATGACATTCAAGTTTTTAAAAATTATTTTGTTTTAATTTTTTTTATTAAATTTGAATGAATTTTAGAAAATATTATATTTTATGAAGTTGTTTATTTTATTTTAAATAAAAAATACTTATTTTCTAATTTACTAAAATGAAAATCTAATTTACTAAAATAAAGTTTATATTGAGTATTTAAAAAAATAAATTATTGTTTTTTAAAATATATGTCAATTAAATTAATTATATTTTTATTACATTAAATTTCATTCATAATTTTATTAATCTTTAAAAGATTTTTGTTAGTGTGAGTGATGTTGTAAATTTCAGATTGGATCCAACTCCTGGAATATGAAGGACTTCACTTCCCCAAACTTAGTGGTGTAAATGATGACATCCCCACATCTTATAAAGTTTATATTGAGTATTTTAGAAAATAAATTATTGTTTTTTAAAGTATATGTGAATTAAATTAATTATATTTTTATTATATTAAATTTCATTCATAATTTTATTAATCTTTAAAAGATTTTATTAATTACATTAAGTTTTTGAAAAATTAAATTAAAAAGTTTTTTATAAATTAAAATTAACATATGAAATAATATATTAATTACATTAAGTTTTTGAAAAATTAAATTAAAAAGTTTTTTATAAATTAAAATTAACATATGAAATAATATATTGTAATAAATAAATAATTTTTTTAATTTTTAAAATTTAATGGCCGACTGTAGAGACCAATCCTTGTGTGCATCTCTGGTGCATTGTCCATTGTCAAACTTTATTCTTTTATCATATTTCTCAGCATGCGTTTTTGTATCTTATGTCTATGGTGCGTCTCTGTATCTTATGTCTTAGCATCATATTTCACTACTTGGAGTTGATATTGATTATTTTATCTCATACTCCTACGTTTCTTTGTATCTTATGTCTCTGTTTCTCTGTATCTTATATCTCATACTCCTTTGTTTCTCTGTATCTTATGTCTCAACATCGGGGAGACATGACACAACAACAAAACATTTAAGAAAAGAAGACCCACATGGCAGGTTTTGGCTTTGGTTATATTACTTGCAGCAAAACAGGAGCCTTAATGTGTCTTGCTAAGACCTATTTTTATAGAGGCATTGTGTATTTGTGTATCTTGGAAAAAATAAAGCAAAAGTCATCGGGAGGTTAACACCCACATGGAAGGTTGTGGCGTTAGTGTATGTAATCTCATCAGTGTAGTGTCCTGAGTATGTCTCGGCAATTGCATCCCTCTATGGATATTATATTTGGTTCTTGCACTAAAACACAACAAACAACTTTTACTACTCAAAACCTATCTAGCAGGGTTTCGAATTGGTCCTGAGTGAAATTGGGCATTGGAAAAGACCAAAAGAAGCTTGGGAAGAAAAGGGGTGTGTGTTCTGCACTTCCGAAAAAGTGGAAATAGAAAAACATTTCATTTTAGAGTGTAAAGCCTTCAAAGATAGTAGGGACAACTATATAAGTATCTTGATAGCTAGCTCTTGGAATAACTTATTCAGTGAGGGGAAAGTGGAGAAATTGGGGGAGCTCATCGTCAAGTTGAATAGGAAAAGGGCTGAACTGCAGAAATCAGTGTGTGAGGCACTCTGTCCCATAGGCTATTGTTAACCTCGTGAATGTTAAAATCATTTTCTTTCTTTCAAGAGAGGAGTCTTAGTAAGCCCTGGAAACAACCAGGCTTAGAGACATTATATTTGATTATTTGAAACTATGACCTACATGGGAGCCCAAAATTGTATCTACTATACCCTCTCATCTCGATATTTAACCTGCAAAATACATAATTTTATAAAATCATTACCCATATGACAAGTTTTAGTGTTAGTTTTCATATATCATCACAATGGGATCTTGAAAATGCCTCTGCAAAATCATTATAGTCAGGCATTTGGGCCAAAACTGTTATATGACAAGGTCTTTGTTTTTTCACAATTTCATCAGGACAAGTGTTTGTTTTGACGTCTACAACAACCACTTCTCTACGAAGATTATGTTCAGGTAACCCAAGCCAAAGACCACACAGGGATTCACAAAACCAAACCTACAAACCAGGTTTTTCTATTGGTTTTCATAATTCCTCCAGGTTTGGAACTTGTACATGTGATTGTTGATTGCAAAATCTCCTTTCTTCTTGTGCATCAAGTTTCGACTAGGTGCTTGGGATGGGGTTGGATGGTGCTACGGTGAGTGAGTTGTAACCCATATTTATATGACTTCTTGATGATAGAGTGGTTCTTTTGAAAAGGCCAAGCACTTAATTGATAGGACAACTCCCTACTTGACAATTGTAGACTTACTTTCACCGTGTATTCAAATTTAGTGGATGTATTGATTTCTCTACTACTTCCTATGCCAACATAGGTAGAGAATTAGCTACTTCACAACTCTATCTTGGTTTTTATTATTATATTAAAAATAAATCAAAAGGAATATGCATGATCTACTATGAAATATCATAAATATACTACCACCATTATCAAATCAAAATAAATTAGTATTAAGATAAAGTATTTAAATTCTATGGAAGAAGATATTTACCTGTAGCAATGGGTGAGCACAATTCACGCCCATTCACCTTGACAGCCACATATGCAAATCTTTCACTGACTGTTGGCTAGAAGATGGGCAATCCTTTCATGTAGTGGAAGATGGGCGATCCCTTTGGCCAAAATGGTATGTATTGCTAGCTTCTTTCTATTCATTATGAGTTACCTTTTGATTTCCCATTTAGAAATCTCATCTCCTCGGTCTAGCTCAACCACTTAATCCATTATGTATGTAACCCTCCTTTTCCATGTTGTATGTAATTGTTTTTTTCTTACTCAGTAAAAGAAACATTCTCCCATTTCCTTTTTCTTACAAGACTATCCTCCCACTCTACCTTGCACTCCATGGTAGGACTATCCTCCCACGGTCCTAAATGTTTACATAGTTATGCCCTAATTGTTTTTTGCTTACTTAGTAAAAGCACTGTTCTCCCATTTCCCTTTGCTTGTAGGACTATCCTCCCACTCTACCTTGCACTCCATGGTAGGACTATCCTCCCACAATCCTAAATGTTTACATAGTTATGCCCTGCATGCACTACAAGTCACCAGTATTTCTCCCCTTCTCATTCACTTCATTGTGGGTAGTCCTTCTACTTATAGGTCTGACTCCTTGTTGTGGGGAATAAATGGTTTTTAAAATTAGTCTCTAGTTCCTTTGGCTTCCTTTCTGCATATGGATCTAACT
>ML781408.1:164197-185441 GCA_009831015.1 Picea engelmannii
ATATATATATATATATATATATATATATATATATATATATATATATATATATATATATATATATATATATATATATATATTCTTAGTTGGTATATGGCTTGACCTTGCTTTGCTATGAAAGGACCTCTACTCGATACAATTGAGTTTCTTGAATGGTCTTTTCTCTTATGGAGATTAGTTCTCTTTGTCGATAATGCTATGGGTTGTCCAACCAACTCTATCATGTACATCACAGAGGTCTTATTATCTTCGAACGGTCTTGTGAAATGAGAAGACAATAGGTAGGGGTTTGTGCATATGAAGCACCTATAGAAGGTGAATAATAGTAGTCCATGTTGCCTATAGTAGGGCTTCCTGGTCACATGTTCCCTTAAAAACACCTTGAGTTAATGACAAGGGCCTCATAGTGTTGTCCTTTACAATATTTCCTTTGAGCTATTCACATTAGAAGCATTAGTAATTGAATCAATAAAATCCAACACCCACTTTGATTTTTCTATCTATTCATGTGATGTTATAATGTATAGAGAGAGAAATACCTTGATTTTCAACATGTGGGGTTTTCTCTCCAAAAACCATCGCATTGTAATCTAGTGCCTAGGGAGATCGGCTCGAGACCGAAAGACGGACCGTCTGGAAAACCCTAGCCCTGCATGCAAATACATCCTCCTGTAGACGAAGTTATCGCACCCAATACTACAATGACACACCAAGCTAGAGCTACTGATCTCTGGTGATGAACCTGGGGGGGGGGGGGAAACCCCCCTCATAGAGGAATGTGGCCGCAAACAACCAGGAAGGAACAAGAGCCAAGAGGCCAGATTTTGAACTGTTGTGCCACCTCCGGGAACAATTGTTATCCAAGGAACATGGCTTTAGCAAATAAATGGAAGTGGAACCGAGCACGTCTCATCCAAAGGCATCTCGTGGATGGGAAATATATAAATGTATTCCCTAATCGGACAAACCACCCAAGTACACCATCAACTCGACCAAGGTTGGGGAACACACCCAGTTCATGAGAGAGCATGCTCTCATAGGCAAGTTTATGGGCCTATGGCCATCAGAAAGGGACCTCATGCAATGGATCAAAGACTGGTGGAACCCCAAGGGAGACTATGAAGTTCAACTCAGTTCCAAGGGGTTTTTCACAATCATCCTCTACAGTTTAGAAGACAAGGACACGATCTTTGACAATGGGCCATATTTCTATAACTATGCAGGGATATTCCTTAGGTTCTAGATGGATCGTTTTAGCCCAGAGAAAGAGGACTTGACCATGGCACCAGTCTGAATCAGACTATATTCCCTACTTCAGGAATTTTGGCTGGAGGAAATCCTCATGGGAATAGGGAATACAGTGGGAAGATATGTAAAATCCTCATAGGAAACAAAGAAGAGGAAATACACTTCCTACGCCTGAATATGTGTATACATGGATATATCAAAGGCCCTACCAGGATCAATAACCCTAGAATACAAAGATGAAGACTAGAATCAAACCATGGACTATGAGCACATCCCCTTCTGCTGTAGAAAATGTCATGAGCATGGTCACCTCTTCCATGGTTGTCCCTTGAATGCTCAAAACTCAAAAGCAGGGGAGGGGAAGCAAAAGGATGGCTACACCATGGTTATAGGTAGGAAAAAACAACCCCCTAGAAAACAAAATCAAGAAAGCACTCAGAAAATCCCCACCAGAAATTCCTTTGACATCCTCAACCGACTCCCAAAGGAAGAAGACATAGAAAATCCGCACAAGAATGGAAACCAGGATAAGGACAAGGGAAAAGCCAAGCAATAGTTGAAATCAGCCAAAGAACAAAACCATGAAAGAATCCCAGTAGCCCAACAAAATGAGGACAAGCCAAAGGATGGGGGGGACACCCTAATGCAACTAGATGAACAAGATCTAGCGGATATAAACCTGGAGAAACTGGAGGAATCCTTTAACATAAAGGAGTTACAAACCATCCCAGTAGGACAACTCAGAAAATTGCATAAAGTTTTCATCGACTTGACCACAAGAGTCACCTCACGATTAACAATATCCTCATACCAAGCCTCTGAGCTGAGACATACCTCCCATGAAAGAAAGTGTTGGGGCCACAAATCATCACATCAACTCATCAAAGAAGTAGGAAACTACATGCTCAACTTAAGGAAAATCCACAGACTCATGGAAGGGTACCTCAATCCACCCCCCAACTTATCATGATGAAGATCATCACTTGGAATATTAGAGGGATTAATGGAAGGTCTAAACAAAGGACCCTTCGAGACAACATTTGTGTAGAGAATCTGGACATTCTCCTCTTATAGGAAACAAAATGTGTCGATGTTGTTGTGGAAGACATATTCCGACGTTGTTGGAGGACCTTCAACTCCATTCATACAAATTCAAATGGGGCCACAGGGGGACTAGAAATCTTATGGAACCCTGCTACAGTTATCACAGATCAATCTTTCTCCACAGTGGGCACACTCACGGCCCACTTCAAGGCCATAGGATCTAACAAAGAGGGAATGATTACAAATGCTAATGGACCGCAAAGTGATCAAGACAAAGAATTGTTCTTGCACAAAATAGCTACAATCAGATCATCATTGGGATCAACACACTGGATGATATGGGGTGACTTCAACATCATTCTTACGCTGGAGGAAAAGAACGGAGGCACTAAGCGGTTGGATCAGGATAGTGGTCATTTCAAAACTCTAATAGATCAACTCAACTTGATAGACATAGAAACTCGAAATGGTATCTTCACTTGGTCCAACCGTAGATCGGGGCACCAACATGTCACAAGTAGACTAGATCAATTCCTCATCTCTGAATCATTATTGTCGGATGATTTGTTGCTTGAAGCTAACAACCTCCCAAAATCCAGCTCAGATCACTAGCCAGTGTCTCTCTGGTTAGACGTAGACACCACGCCCAAACTTAAGCCCTTCAGATTTGAGAAGTTCTGGCTTACCCACCCGGACTTTCAAAACCTCTCCAAAACTTGGTGGAGGCAGGCAGAAATAGACCACAACACATTTATGTATAAATTCCAGCAAAGATTAAAAAACTTCAAAGGGCAGCTAAAGAGCTGGAATAAAAATGTGTTTGGTAATATACTACAGAAGAAGCAGGAAATTGTGCAACGACTAGAGGAACTGCAACATGAATTTATTGCGGAGGAAAGAATGACAACCTTGATCAAGGAGGAAGAGAAGTTACAGGCAGAACTAGAGGAGAAATAGAAGCAAGAGGATATACTCTAGAGGCATAAATCCAGAGTACAATGGCTTAAGAAGGGTGAAAAGAACACCAAGTTCTTCCACAGATTAATGGTGCACAGAAGATACATCAACATAATCATTCAACTAGAAGACAATCAGGGCAATGCCATCTTGGATCATGCAAGCATAGAAGAGGATTTGACAAACTACAACAAAGATCTCACGGAAACTATAAAGGATCAAACACCTATTATTCGCAAAATTACTAGGCACATCCCCTCCCTGGTCACAAAAGAACAAAATGAAACATTGATGCAGCCAATCACACATGAGGAAGTGGATCAAGCGGTTAAATAGATTCCACTAGGTAAAGGTCCAGGGTCGGATGGATTTACAACAAATTTCTTTCACTATTGTTAGTCATTGATCCAGGAAGAAGTCTAGAAAGTAGTTGAGGAATCTAGAACTTCTGTGCAAGTTCTTTTAGACTTCAATGCAACCTTCTCACTTTAATCCCAAAGGAAGAAAGGGTAACCCATCCCAAACAATTTCGGCCAATAGCACTCTGCAATGTGATCTACAAAATCATCACAAAGGTTATTTCTCTATGACTAAAACCGATCTTTCCCTTCATCATATCCAAAGAGAAATCAAGCTATGTGGAGGGACGTCAAATCATGGATAGTGTCATCCTGGCACATGACGTCATTCACTCACTTAATTCAACTCAAGCCCCATGTATGCTCATCAAATTTGACCTTTATAAATCTTTTGATAGAATAAGCTAGAAATATATGCACTCCCTCCTCGAAGCCTTTGGCTTTGATAACACTTGGGTAGCCTGGATCATGAAGCTCACATATTCAACCTTCTTCTCCATTCTTGTTAATGGAGTTCCCTCCCAACGCTTTTCTCCCACTGGGGGCATTCGACAGGGGGATCCCCTCTCCCCTTTCCTCTTTGTCATAATGGTTGAGGGCCTTGGGAGCTACATCAAAGCCTTAGTAGAGGATGGCTCCCTCAAGGGTTTACCTCTACACTACCTACAACTAGCTCCCTCCCATAATCAATTTGTAGATGACACACTATTGTTGAACACCCCCACCACCCATGAGGCTAAAAAGCTCAAAGTCATCCTCATAGACTTCACAGAAGCATCAAGAACCTCCCTAAACCTTGACAAGTCACAACTCTACTTCTTCAACACCCTAATGGAAATCCAAAACCATATCTCCAGACTACTGGGTATCCCCAAGAGCTCCCTTCTGTCTAATTATCTCGATGTCCCCCTCATGGGCACAGCTACCTGCAACATCTCTTGGGATAGCCTTTTGTTATCCATCTCTAATCGAATAAGTAACCAGACCTTCTAATCGCTAAACCTTGTTGCAAGACTGGTTCTTCTAAAATCTGTGCTTCAGGACCTGCCAACTTACCTCTTAATTGCCTTGGCGGCACCTCAGTCAATCATCAGAGCCATCAAAAACCTCCAACGAAGTTTCCTATGGCATGACCATCATCTAGATAAGAAGTGGGCACTCATAGGCTAGGACAAAATTTGTCGACCTAAATCTCTAGGTGGGTTGGGTCTTAGGGATCCAGGAAAAATCAATCATATAATGGGGGCAAAAATCTAGTGGCACTGGCTCAAGCATCCCACTAATTTATGGGTGAGATTCTTGAAACGCAAATATGCTCCCAATATCAAAGAGGGCCTTCTCATCAGACTCAATGATCTGATTGGAGCAATAGACCTCTCATATAGAAACATTTGTTTTGAGAGGTACGAAATGGAGAGCACTCCTTATTTTGGCAAGACTCTTGGTAGCAACAACCACCATTATACTCCATAGAAGAACTATGCCCCCTTCATCAATAAATGTATTCAAGGGGCACTCTACATGTAAAAGATCTATGGAAGGAAAACTCATAGCAACACCCCTGGAGCATATGCAAAACTCAACCCCATGAACTAAGCATATAGGAGGCAACTGACACGTAGGCTTGGAGGGACTGTGCTAATCAATAGAAAATCTATATCAGGGATGGTTTGGACATCCTCATATGGTGCCACTTTCCAACATGTAACTTCTCAGTGAAGGAGGCTTGTCATCTCCAGGAAAACTACCAAAAGAGCACATATGGGGCAAAATCTGGAATCCAAAACTTTGGCTGAAAATCTCATTATTTCTCTAGCTAATTGCTCATAACCGCATTATCACTTGGGACAACCTAAGAGAATGAGGATTTGTGGGACCTTCAATCTGCCTTCTTTGTCAGCAACATGAAGAGACAATGGAGCATATCTTAAATCAATGTGACCACAGTGAAGCCATTTGGGATATGGCAGTGCAATTAATGCGATGCTCTAACAGGAACAGAGCCAACATTATAAGCACCATTGGAAATTGGGATTCCATCACCTATCAAAACCCAATCCTAGATCGCATCTGGAAACTACTACCTGGCTTCTTAGTAAGGCAAGTCTGGAAAGAAAGAAACAAAATAATTTTTAGGAAACAATCCTCAACCTGGTTCAGGAAACAATCAGAGTTGAGCAATGGACTCAGGAAGACTTGAAATGCAATGTCTCGAAAATTCACATCCTCTAGGCCTGGCGGCTAAACCTCTCTGAGGGTCCCCAACAAAACATCATTCACCCAGTCAAAATTGGTTGCAGTCCAAACTCTTGGTCGCCTCCCCACTTGGCTTTGTCAAATTAAACTTCAATGGCTCCTCAAAGGGTGATCTAGGGCCAACGGGTTTTGGAGCGGTACTACGAGATAATGAGGGGTTAATTTTACATATCACGGCAGGATATCTGATATTCAACAAAAACAATGTTGCAGAACTTTGGAGCCTTCTCAAGGGGATCAATCTGGCAATTAGTCACAACATCATTCAACTCATAGTGGAAGGGGACTCCCAGGTAATTATCCATCTCATCTCTAAAATCATCCATGGCCCACACCCCTCGGAAATTTCACCAAGCTGGAGATTACTAGGATTGTTGGAAGACTTCAGTTCCCTCCTTCAACCCCATCTCACACTCATCCCCTCACATGTGAAAAGAGATGCCAACAAAATTGCAGATTTCCTAGCCAATGAGGGAGTAGACTCAAAAGAAGAGTAGATCCAATTGGATGCTTGAATCTCGCCACCCCCCAGGCTAGTGATCATATGTCTTGATATATCTCAAAGAGAGTATCCCCCCCGGATGGGGTGACACGTAGCAGAGGGGAGGCCACGCAACCCCCATGCAATCCAAGCCATAAATATGGTCATTTGCCACCCCAAGCCTCATTCTCGGATGGGGAATGGCCATAAACACACATGGAGGATGGATGGACAACTCCCTCGCGTGGGTTTAATGCCACCCTCACTTAGTCATGGCAGGGGGATGATGACAGGTATGGGAGGAGGTTGCGCGGTCTTATTATCCCCTCAGATATTACTCCAGGTTGGCCATGGAATTCATCATTATGTTTCTTTGCTCTATCGAGGCTCTTCTCTACTCATCTATCCGGCCTTGGGCCTCTCATATTTCTCTGGCCTCATTCTCATATTTCTTTGGCCTCCAGGATTTTTCATGCCACATGAGAGAGTGAAATTCGGGAGGGGATCCTCTTGGTACTATTATTTTTCAAGGTAAAGACGCATGCAAGAATTGGAGTGTAATGTTCCCAACCAAATCTGATATAAAAATCAGATCTAACTGGTTGAGAAATTTTGTTAAACACTTTGGCGGTATGTTCTATTTCCCTTGGAAGATGCCTTCTTCTTGCCATCCCGACTTTGATGAGGTTTTTTTATGTGTTTGTATGACATTTGAAAGAATTTCCACCTCCTTATAACTCCTTGATTGTGGGTTGATATATATAATTGATGGTTGTTATGTTTTCTATGTGTTGGCTGATTGAAACATTTTGTCAAACACATTGTGTGCAATGGTTGTAGCATTCATTTAAGTGTATTTTCTGATGTATTTCAGTCCATATTTCTTCATGTCATACATAAGGAAAACTCATGCAATGATAACTAAATAAATCATAAACTAATAGCTATTAAAAATCATAAGATAGTACCTTGAATCCTTGCTTTGATGAATATGCCCTCCTTTTCTATCCCCTAATGATGGCTTCCCCAAAGAGATGTTATATCATGCAAAATCCATAATTCTCATACCCGGAAATGTGCCTTCCTTGTTGCTTACGCCCTGCTGAGATATGCACAATAAATCTGATGTAAAATCTTCATGAAATGGTTGCAACTTGTAGATCTGATGATGGCTAACTCATATGTGAAGAAACCCCAACTATAGATGATAAATTTGACCTCAAACAACAAGATTACTCATCCAAAATACACCCTCCTTCAACAATTTCGCCCCTTGGTCACAATAAATCATTTTGTAGAGAAACCCCTCCAATAACAAATGAGAAAGGGTGCTATTGGCATGGAAAATCCCCTAGGAAAGAGAATCATCAAATCTCCCTTTTGTTATCCAAATCAAATTGATCTTCTCCCAATAGTGCACCCTCTATGTTGGAAAACCTCTCAACCTGTGCCTTCCTTGCACAAGTGGCTCCTCCAATGAATCTGAACTGATGTAGAATGGTGAGGGAGGAATATTTCACCTCCTTGGCCAAGCTTGGATTAAGAAAATGAGAATCTTTCACTCCCTTGTTGATCTCTATGGTTTATTCAGTCAAAACCCCCAAGTAYCATGGGCTCTCTAGCTAAGAAGCCAGACATCAAAATAGCAATCAACATAATGAGAGAATAGAGGCCCCTATTTCTCTTTTATCCTCCCTGTTCACCTTGTCTCTCCAAGTGACTTTTACTTTATTTTATTATTAATTAATTAAATCACTTTAATTAATTAATTAATCATTTTACCTCTAAAAAGTGATTTATCCCTCCTTACGGCTTCTCTGGCCACTAAAAGTCACTTCTCATCATCCTATCCTGTAGTGTCATTCCTCCCGATTTTGATGAGCTATTACACTAAGAGGTTCCTCCAAGTATTATGCCCAATATGACCTTATTAGTGAATTTAATTAACATATAGCCCATAATAACTCAAAATTACGGAAATCGTCGGAATGCAACAAAACCAAAGCCAAGTTGTGAGGAATGGATCATGATGATGAAATAAGATGAGGGATGCAATTCAGGCCCAATAAAACCCCTCAATAGCTCATGTACTTGCTATCACCCCCATCTGGCTACTCTGGTCAGCATAACACTTTGTAATATAACGGTGTCCCAATGTAGGGGCATTACAGTCCTCCTTGCTAGAAAAGTGCTTGTCCTCAAGCAATAACTGATTCAATCCACATATAATACCAGGGTCCCATGTCCACCTATGGGACACAAAGTAGGCTCCATCCAACATCGAACTATCACGCACTCTACCCCATGGATCCCATATCAAGACATGAATTGTAATACCCTATGAGGCATAATCTTGTAACATATCAACACCATGAGTCTCCTGCAAATGACACATGTCCTCAACCTGGAATGAGTCTATCCTCCAAGTCCATACCAAGACCACCACGGTCTCCATCAACTGAACATGTCGCTACCATAGTGAGGTACTACAAGACCTCAATGAATCACCCTCAAGTAATGTGCTCCCCTCAATATTGAAGCTCAATGCCTATCACATTCTCATAAAACTATAAACACGTGAAACCATAACAAGAAATGACCATCACTCAAATTCAAAAGTTCCTTCCCCACAAAATTGTTAAATTTTTGAGACTATGACAAGGGAAAAATATCGTTCACCTTCAAAAGTTTTTTGTAATGCAACGCATTTAACACAAAGAAAAGGAGAAACTTGTTGTCGCGGGATTTAGAATTTCATGCGACACACTGTGAAACCAGAAGTTTCAAAAGGCTACGATGTTAACATGATTTTGTGGCAAGTACAAAGTTGGGGAATTGTGATGATGTAAAAAGGGACCCATTGCAACTTTGGAAAGTTTCCAAGGATGCAACACACCATATAGAGCCATAATTCAAAAAATGCAAAAAGCACACTGATAGAAATATCAAAGGCTTACGACACAAGCTTATTAAAATAGCACTATGGTAACTTTATTTTCACTCTTCTTTTACTAAGGATTAGAGTGGTAAACGTGATTTCATCACGAGGCTGTTCACCCAAGGTTTCTTCACTTATAGAAACAACCAAAAGAAACACACCTTGTCAACCCAACCACTATTCACCCACTGCTAGTTGTTTACTGCAACCAAGTAGACGTTACTTTACCAAGATAGCCCAATATGAACGATGGAATTTCTTTCTTTCTTTCTTTGATATGGCTTTGATAAACACTTATATTTCAAAATTGTATTTCTACTTCGTTTGGCCCTTTTGAAACTTCTGCATCAACTTTCTTCCCTGTAGCTCAAACAAGAGAATATAATCACTTAAGTGATTTTCATTTGCACTATCAAACCCACAGGGTCTCCATTTAGTGAACTTGTTGTATAACACGTGCATATATGGGATATTAAATAATACCTCTAATTTCGCTAGATATTGATAAATACCTCCCAAAATCCTTTTGTTGAACCCCTCTCCCAATACATCTTTCCAATTTAAAAAAAAAAAAACCGTATTTTTACTAAATATCCCCTATTTTTACCATATACCCCCAATACCTATAAACCCCACTATACCCCACATCCCCCTACCACCCAATACTTACATATATTAACTCTATTTTTCACAATTTAAAAACCTTGTTTATGAATGAATGTGATAATATATTGGTCAACAAGGTGAAGCCCGGTGGTCAAACCCTACCTCAACATTGAAGCCCTAAACTCAAGAATGCTTTTGTTGCAAGCTTGGACAATGTAGGGCTACATATAAACGATTTATCAAGTGCATATTATTCTTCACACAATGAAAATGGATGAAGGCTCATGCAAATAATGAAACCTTTCCATTTGCTCACAACATGGAAAAGGGTCATGCTTAAACTTTCCAAGGCAGTTAACAATTCCATCTCTAGGATTGATAAACTTAGAAAATTACTCTTAGTCAAACTATATTGGTCTGGATGTTCCCGATTTTATTTCACTCCAATACAGAACATTAATAATTGTGTTCAATCAACCGCATAGGCACATGTGAGGTTTAATTCATAAGCCTTTAATGATTATGCCCAAGTATAGATATTTTTGAGTTCATGAATTCAAAAAATAAATGGGAAGTGAAATTTCCCCCACAATGACTAGGGAGCAAGAGCATTGTTTTAGGCGTCCTTATCATAGAATCACCAAAATGTTTTCCTCATGGCCCAACCATCAATCCCACTGGAAAGAATCTTGTTGAATCATGTAACACCAAAACAAATGGGCCTTGTAACCCAATTCCCTGAAAATCTACATTCTCTTTCTTTCTTTTAAGAGAAGGTATTTAACCACACTTGGCATTGTATTTTAATTTTGCTTTTAACCTTGCTAATGTGGTCTATTGTTGAAATGGATGAGCTATAGGATTTGAAAATGGCTTCTAAAAACTAAAGAAAATAAAAGTAAGCAATGAATTAAGTAAGCCCAGACAGAGAAGAGTCAATAGAACTCGAAGGAGATGTGGGTGCCCCAAGATCATTCTATGGAGATACCCTATGAAACTTGGATGTAGGTACTAGCTATAAGCAGAGATAATTGTACCAAATGTTCGGATAAAAAATTACCCTGAATTGTCTCTCCCACTTGGAGAAGTGAATCCTAATGTTGGTGTATGGAAAATGATTGAGAAATCAAGCCTACACAAAGTTGCAACCAAACCTATAGTGTTTCCTTGCACTAAGTTCATATCATGGTTACTCAATTAGGATGAAATTGAAAACATGTTGATCAAGAACATTAGAGGGAAAGCCATTACTTCTTTTCAATCCTCATCCTTAGATATATGTTACAAATTTCCTCAACCTCTTGTAGATCTTACAGAGAAATGGACTTTGCAGTTCACCCTTAGTTATCACAACCTCTCTCAAAGGGTGGTGGATTAATAAGAAGGCATTCCAAGCCAAGAGGTCAAGAACCTACCCTATGAAGCATGTGAGGACTCCTTACAATATCGATGTGGTGTTGATAACCATATTTTATAGCAAAGAAGACACAATATAATTAAAGGAGTCATTGGTGCCATTAATTTATCAAGTCACCCAAATCAAGCCAATTTTTAATTAGGCTTCCATACTGTCAACATCAATGACTAAAGTTGTCTCCAGAGTTAAGCACACAACCACCGGTATCCCACTAGCATTTAACATGTCAACTTATCTGTTGGATGTGGCATGTGTCATGAAAAAATTTCCATTTCTAGGACTGGAATGGCAATGGAAGCCTAGAGAGGAACCCATTCAATTTTACTGTCAAATTCTCTAGGAACGTAAGTTCAGAATTCATTACGCCAAAATTTGTGAAAACTTTTGTATAAGTGATGTACAAACTATTTTTTTGTGAACCTTCCCAATGCATGATTGAGAAAGCAACGCAGGAAATCATTAAGATTGGAGACTAAAATGTCAAAGAAAATGGGACATACATAAGAATATACAGAGCTACCAACAGGCCACATCTTGTACCCAAGTTTATCTTGGATAAGCTTACTCTCCAAGAGGTAGCTTACCAAACCTTTTTTAATGGATTTGGAGCAACCCTTTCTCAAGACAAGAAGACATTATGGTCTCCCTTTCCTTTCCACGTAGGAGCATCTGGAATGAAGGATGTAAAAGAAGAAACCATAGAACTCAAATCCTTGGTTTCTTTTCACTTTGGCGAAGAAATATTTCGAAGACATGACCCTCTGAATGTAGTTGGTTATCATTGTCTCACTTGCAAGTACATGTGGCCATTTCAAAACGAGGTCTAGCAAGAAAAATAGATCTAAATAAAATCCACATCACTAGATGAGGTGACACTTAGAATTGGAAACAGAGGATAAAAGGATAAGAAGAAAGAAAAGAGAAAGAGAGAGGCTAAGGAGAATGAATTTGTAGCAACCAACAAGGCCAAGATAAAAAAGGGAAGGGAAGTAGAAGCCTTGAGGCAACAACAAAAGGTAGAAGAAAATAAAAGAAATGAAGACTTAATATTAGCATAGGAAGAAGAAGCTCACAAGAAGAGAGAGCAAGAGGAAGTATAGAGGTAAATATATGAGGAAGATGGAAGATCGGATCCTATGGACACAGGGACCTTTGTTGATGATTACAGTTGTGTGAAACATCCTCTGGGACACAGACTGATTGAGTCGACCTGAGAGAGAGCCCATGAGTTGGGTGTGTGGTTCCTATCTGAGATAGAACTGGAACATAGTGATGGCCTCCTCCTTAGAGAGAGTTGAGAAGAAATCCAGATGATTCTCATGTGTAACACAATGAGAAATGAGATCTGTTGAGTTGGACATGCATGTGGCTGAGAAAAAGGTGAACGTGTGAATTCCCATGAGCTGGGTGTATCATTATGAGATAGAGATGAAGACGATGTATTAGCCTCCTTTGAGTAGAGAGTTGAGATGATGAACTCCAGATGACTCTCATGTGTAATACAGTGGGAAAGAAGATCTGTTGAGTTGGACATGTCTGTGGATGAGCACAAGTGAACGTGATCCTAGTGGCTTAGCACTAGTGAGTGTGGTTCTCCTATGAGATGCAGTGAGATAGAGATATGGACATCCCTATGGATTTTCCCCTAGTGGCTGAGCACTAGTGGGTGTATGAGATCCCTTGCTATATTGTTCAAGAGTCGGAATTACCTGTAACCCTATTTGTAATCAAAAGGGTACAGGTCGGCGCCACCTTAATGTAAAAGATAACTAATGTAAAAGATAATTAATATAAAAGATAGTTAATGTAAAAGATAATTAATATGATAATTATGAATTATATTTTGAGTTATTGATGTCGGCCCTATTGTGCCAATAAACACATAATTTGATGTGACAAGTCTTATATAAATAAAGGTGAATCCCCATTGAGGAAACACACTTATTATTGTGTCATCTCATGATTTCAGAAGTTGTGGTCTGAAATTATTGATGTCGGCCCTATTGTGCCAATAGACACATCATTTTATGTGACAAGTGTTTTATAAATAAAGGTGAATCCCCATTGAGGAAACACACTTATTATTGTGTCATCTCATGATTTCAGAAGTTGTGGTATGAAATTATGAGAATTACAGCACCCTCTTGTGTGCTAGGATTGGTGATGGTGTGGGAGGTCTTTCTCTTGAGGAATATAGCAAAGGATTGGCTAGGTTTTCTTCCCTTGTTGATAAGGGTTTCCCAGGATACTTCTTGTGTTCTTGTGCATGGTTATTCTTCTTGTGATCTTGGTTTGCTGCAATAGTTATGGTTCAAGTAATAGTTAAACAAAAAATTTAAAGAGGATACATGAGCCATAGCTCATAGAAAATTCAACAATATTCAATCTTAAAACTTCTTTTGGAACCCTAGGGTCATCTATCATAGGAGGCCATAGGAACTATGTGTAACAAGAACTTAAAAAAATACATTGCAAATCTTTCAAAATAAATAAATTTGATTAATTCATATTTTAGTACACACAAGAGGGGTGTGGGATCCATGCCCAAATAATTAATATCTTAAGAAGTTTCCTTTGAGCAAATAATTTTCAAGTGTATAATAGGAAATTCTTCTTAGCATGAGGTATTGTCAACTTATTGGAAGAAGGGGCATGGTCAATTATGGCTTCAACTAAAGACAAATCCTTGGAGTAGAATATTATTTGAAAAAACAAAACAACTGATGTAGGAGCATCATAAATAGCCAGCCAAGAAAACGATGTAAGAGGTGGAAGACAGCTGGAAGACCACCAGTGCACGTTTTTGAAATTTTTTTGAAGCATTATTGTAATGGTTAAAGGGAAGCGTACTTACATATTGTAAACAGATCATGAGCGATTCGCTCTCATCTGTAGAAGGTAGAGCCATTTATGCATAGTTAATGAAAGTAGGTAGGTTTGAATTAGAGACTAGATAGTTTAGAAGAACAGGAGGGAAAACGGATATAGACACCCTCGTCTTTGTATTATGACATTCATTAGATCATTAGAGCATTTGCATAGAGCTGTAGCAGAGAGTTGTAGAGGAAGACCCATGTACAGAAGCTTGAATTAATATATGGAGCTTTGAATCAAATTTCATGGTGTTATGATGTTTTCTGTTTATACATGGTGAATGGTATGCTTACAGTGGTTTTATTCTCTTTGTTATGCATTTGTTGTGATGTTATGCTATGTATGTATGATTTCATATTAAATGTTTGAAGTCTGAGAGAAGAAAGAGAATGAGTTTCAATTGTCTCTCTTCTTGAGAGAGAATTTCTTGCAAGGAGTGCAGTGAAACGTCCGCAAGGAGTGCATTGAAAAAGGTTCAGAGGTTATCTCTGAAAGATCAGGAGGGATACCATTGTTCTCATTTTAGCAGAAGTGTAAGTGAAGCACAGAAGTCGTGCAAGGTGTGTGCAGGCTAGTTGAAAGCTAGAACTTATTAACCAAGGGGAGAGTTGAAAGACTATTGTTGCAGAAGGTGCACAGAGTCGAAGGAATCAAATACTTAGAAGTATTTGAAAGTTTGTCGCAAGGAGTGCACACAAGGGTCCTTTTGAGACTTGAGTTGCAAGAGAAATCTTAGGAGGGTCAGCACCCTTGGAAATACCCAAAGGGAGACGAAGATTGAAAACATCTCGCAGAGGTTAAGTTCTAGTGAAGGAACATTTGTTTATTTCGCAAAAGATGTCAAGGAGGAGACGAGCGGTTGGAATTCTCTGTGGACAATTTGTGAAATAGCGAGGACCGTAGGATCCAAGAGTGTTGCAGAGAAGTTAAGCGTTGGATCAAACGAGGGATTATTAGTTATTTGACCCTTTGGAAGGTGCCATTTCAGAATTCAGAGCTTAGAAGTGATAGAGGGATGGAAGGTAGAGGTTCGTTCAAGTCCCGAAAGTCAAAAAGCACAGAGTGACAAGTGGCAAGAATCCATGTCAAAGACAGAGGATGATGGAGAATACAGGTGGCATACTTGTCGCCCAGCAGAGTCAAAACTTCGTTGATTATTTCAGGGTTTCGTAGGTTGGAGAGTCGGAAGCCTTGCATTAGGATTTGCGAAGTCGCGAAGTCCGAAACTCTGAATCGACAAAAAGTATCATAGGGAAGCTAGCCTTTGTTGAACACATTGGGGTTCGACATTTCAACACTTTTGAAGACAAGAGATAGGGGTTCCTTGTTCTGGGATTCCCGAAATCATGAAACGCGATACGACTGTGGAGGAGGACGCGGCCAAACATTTTGGTGAATCGACATTTTGGGTTTCAAAAGTAGAGGCCCGAGAAGCTCGACAATATGGATCACAAAATTACGAGACCCGAAGTCCCAAATTAGCGAAGGGCACGACGCTATTGTGGTCTAGGAGATTTGGGTTGGTGCTTGGTGTTTGTTCATGCATGCTCAATTCATAAGGACCAGTGGATACACCGTGAGTGTATGAGGTATTCCTCGAGGGGAAACTGAAGAGTCAATCTGACTCAAGGGAAGATTTAGAAAGATCCTGCATGGACCTCGACCCGAGGGTTCGGGGGCCTGCACTAGTTGTGGTGTCAGAGCTTGAATTTGTTTGTATATTGCAGACAGAGGAAGCGAGAGGATAAAAGAGGAACATTTTCAGCCATGCCACCAAGAGGAAGAGATAGGCCAATGCCAATGCCTGATCTAGCAGTGGAATGGGAAATGCGTGAATTACGTGCTAGGCTTGATGCCATGGAGACAACACAGAGGTGCACAGTCGACACTGGGGATATCAGCAAGGCTGATAGTGACAATGAAGCTAGACACGAAGAAGAATAAGTCGCAGTCGAAGATGCTGCAGATGAACGCCTATTCAGGGTTGTTGCAAGGATAGGTGCCAGGGAAAAAATGGAGATTCCCATGTATGAGGGGAACCTTGATGTTGAAGAGCTTCTAGACTGGATTAGAGCTCTGGATAAATACTTCGACTATGAGGATGTCGAGGAAGATAGGAAGGTCAAACATGTTGTCACCAGACTTAAAGGGAATGCAACAGTATGGTGGGATGAAATGCAGGCTGACATATGCTGCAAAGGCAAGCATAAAATCAAAAGCTAGGATAGAATGGTTGCAAAGATGAAAGCCAAATTCATACCCAAGGATTATCAAATCACTATGTTTTGGAGGATGCATAATTTGAGACAGAAGTTGATGACAGTGAAAGAATACATTGAAGAATTCTAGAAGATAAACATCAGAGCAGGTCATCGGGAAAGCGATGATGAAAAGGTGGCCAGGTACATGAATGGTCTGTGGTATGACATTCAATATGAGATGAGCATGATGATCATTTGAAATGTGGAAGATTCTTATCAGATGGCTCTGAAAGCTGAAGAGAAGATGAGCCGAAAGCAAGGTCAAAGAGGCTGAGGTAGAAGTCAAGCCAGAGGCAAAACAATTTCCCAAGACAGAACTCAGAAATCTAAAGAAGAAGGGAAGAAACCTCAATCTCAACATGAGAGAGGAGGAAGCTCACAGAGATGGCAGTATGCTAATAGAAATACTTTTCCTCGTACTAGAGGAAGAGGAAGAGGTCGAGGAGGTGAAGTAAAATGTTTTGTATGTGGGAAAAATGGACATAAATCTTATGAGTGTCCAGACAGAAAGAAAGAAGCTGGTGAAACTCACATTGCTGAAGCACAAGGATGGAATGTTGAGGTAGAAGATGCTGAGGGCGGAAGATCCTTGATGATGAGGAAATTTCTCTTAATGCCAGAGAAAGAGGCAGAGAACCCAGCCCAAAGGAACAGACTTTTTCGAACTGCTTGCAAGACCAAATACAGGGTATGCAAAGTCGTCGTGGAGAGTGGTAGCACAAACAATCTTGTTTCTACAGAGATGGTAGAAAAGATGGAGCTGGATACTATCATACATCCAAGCCCATACAGAGTTTCGTGGCTATAAAAAGGACATCAGGTAAATGTCACTAAACAATGTTTAGTTGAATTTAAAATAGGAGAATATAAAGATGAAATACTATGTGATGTCATTCCCATGGATGTTTGTCATCTATTGCTGGGTAGACCGTGGCAATATGACATAAACGTAGTTCATGATGGGGTAAAGAACACATACACCCTGAAGAAGAATGGTAGGACTCACATGTTGTTGTCAATTAAGGACAAAGAAGTAAAACCAGAGGTGAGAAACATTGTACTTCTCATGAGTGGGAAGGAACTTCTTAAGGAGGTTAAGAAGAAGGAAGACACACAATTTATTGTGGTCAGGAAGCCTAAAATTGTTTTGACCAATACAAGAGTGGATTATTTACCTGAGGAAATCCAGGAGTTGTTGGAAGAGTTAGTTGATATAGTAGTGGACGAACTACCTTTTTCGTTGCCACCGATCAGGAGTATAAGCCATCGCATTGAGCTTATACCTGGAGCCAGTTTACCAAACAAAGCAACGTACAGATTGATGCCGCAGGAGAATGAAGAAGTTAAGAGACAAGTCCAGGACTTAATGGAGAAATGATTGATTAGAGAGAGCTTGAGTCCATGTGTTGTTCCAACAGTGCTCAGCCCAAAGAAATATGGAGGCTGGAGGATGTGTACAGACTCAAGGGTGATCAATAAAATTACCATCAGATATAGATTTCCATTACCAAGGATGGATGACTTGATGGATTGCTTGAGTGGAGCAAGATTTTTTTCAAAGATTGATTTGAAAAGCGGGTGTCATCAAATTCGTATGAGAGAAGGTGATGAATGGAAGATATCATTCAAGATGAATGAAGGGCTGTATGAATGTCTTGTTATGCCATTTGGTTTAACAAATGCACCCAATACTTTCATGAGATTGATGAATGAAGTCCTGAAGGAGTTCATAGGGGAATTTGTCATCGTATATCTTGATGATATATTGATTTTCAGAAAGATATAAGCAGAGAACTTAAAGCATTTAGCTGCAGAATGAGGAGATTATAGAAAGAGAAGCTACTGATAAACATGAAGAAATCATCATTTATGAGGACATAACTCATTTATTTGGGCTTTGTTATCTCTGCAAATGAGTTGAAGATGGATCTGGAAAAGGTAAATGCAATTAAGAATTGGCCATCGTTGAAGAATGTGTTTGAAGTTCGAAGCTTCCATGTTTTGGTGAGTTTCTACAGGAAATTCATCCGAAATTTCAGTGGAATCATCGCACCCATGATGGACACAGTGAAGAAAAGACACAAATCTTTTCATTGGATAGAGGAAGCAAAGAAGAGCTTCAATCTGCTGAAGAATAAGATCACTAAGTAACCAATTTTGGTTTTGTTAGATTTTAACAAAACGTTTCAGGTCAAGTGTGACGTGAGTGGGTTTGCAATTGGAGAAATATTGAGCCAAGACAATAGGTCGGTTGCATACTTCAGTGAGAAATTGAATGAAGCGAAGATTAAATACTCAACATATGACAAGGAATTCTATGTTGTCATACAAGCACTGAAGAAATGGAGACATTATTTGGTTCCTAAAGAGTTTGTTTTGTACAATGATAATCATGCTTTACAATTCATGACTCAACAGGAGAATTTGAACCAAAAACATGTTAAATGGGTTGAATACATGCAGAATTTTACTTTTTTGGCTAAGCATAATTCTGGAACTGCTAGCAAAGTTGTTGATGCTTTGAGCAGGAAATGTTTGCTTATGCAAAAATTTAAAGTCAAAACTTTGGGTTTTGATAACCTCAAAGAAATGTACAAGGATGACCCAGATTTTAAGGAAGTGTATGAGGCGTCTGAGAATCCAATTCTCAAGGACAGAAGCCAGTGGACCGAATATATGATCCAGGATGGATTATTATTAAGGGGCAATCAATTATGTATTCCAAAATGCTCCATGAGGGAGAACCTGCTGAAGGGAAAACACAGTGGAGGATTGGACGAACATTTCGGTCATGACAAGACGTTCGCAAAGATGAATGGTGCATATTTTTGGCCAGGGATGAGGACAGATGCTAAGAAATTTGTGGACAGGTACAGAATTTGTCAACACACTAAAGGAAAAAGGCAAAACACAGGGTTGTATCAACCATTACCCATACGAGAAAGGTTGTGGGACGCAGTGAGCATAGATTTTATATTGGGACTGCCAAGGACATAAAGAGGCTATGATTCGATCTTTGTGGTAGTAGACAAATTTTCAAAGATGACACATTTCATACCATGCCAGAAAACTAGCGAATTAACTCATATTGTGAACCTGTTTTTCAAAGAGGTCATTAGACTTCACGACTTGCCAAGGAGTATAGTTTCAGATCGAGATACCAAGTTCGTGTTACATTTCTGGAGGACTTTATGGAAGAAGCTAGGGACAAGTATGTCTTTTAGCTCAGCGTATCATCCTCAAACGGATGGGAAAATTGAAGTCGTGAATAGGAGCTTGGGAGATTTACTGAGAATCCTAGTGACTAAACACCACAGTCAATGGGATCACATTCTGCCACAAGCGGAATTTGCTTATAATGATTCAATCAATAGAATCATAGAGCAGAGTTCATTCTAGATTGTATATGGAATGCATCCAAGGGGAATTTCTGAATTGAAAGTGTAAGGTAGCTAGAGAGGTAGTGGGGGGGGGGCAGAGGGCCCATAGTGATAATAGTGGAGGTCATTCAATGTAAGGTAGACTAGGTCCACTATATTATTAAATAAGGCCCACTATTGTAGTTAGATATAATAAATGGGTAATTAGATATAATAAATGTAAGAGGACTTCTTAGAAGGTTCTACTTCTAGAAGATTCCTCCTCTAGAGTGTTCTTAGGTGATGATAGCACTATATAAAGGGGTTCAAGCAATGTAATGAGATATGAAGAGAAGTATTGTATTTGAAGTGGTAGCTCAATAGGAGGATGCCCCCTCGAAGAGACAAGTGAACAGGAGAGGATCCCTTCCATAATAGGATCCATTGTATGGTGTTGCCCTACCTCAAGGGTTTCTATAATAAAGTTGTGGTTTTCTATATGGTTTCATAGATCTTGTGTGGTGATTGTATTTAGATATCTTTGGATATATTGTGATATTTTGTATTCAGGTATTTGGTTCTTAACAAGTGGTATGAGAGCACTTTCCTTGGGCAGACATTGTGGGCAAATATTTTTTATTTTTGCAGATTTTTTTTTCGGAGCAAAAAAAAGAGGGCCGTGACATTCTCGAAGTTTTTGGTATATTTCTATGAAAAATTTGCAAAAAAGGGTTGTATATATGATTTCCTCTCAGAAAAACACCCAATTTGAAAAAAAAAATCGTCCGAAACAGAGTCCGGGAAGTCAAGATATTGAAGTTTTAAAATTTGCAAATTTTTAGGATTTTTTCCGTGGACGTCAGTGATAATTTTTTTTATTTCTGTAGCATATGGAGGCCGAATTTTCCCATATAAATTACAGATCTGAGTTCCTCTCACAATTTCACCCAATTTCAAAAAAAAATCAGCCAAAACGGAGTCTGGGAAGTGAAGTTATGAGCATTTTAACTTCAACAGTTTTTTAGGGTTTTTCCAGAAAAAGCCACGATTTTCTGTCGTAACTTATTGGGTCTATTTTTGGTTTTTTTTTCATGATGGTTGAGGGACAAAAGAGTTCATAGGGTGATCAAATGGATATTTCTTCTCAAAACCTGAAAGAAATTCTTGAATCATTCAAAGCCCAATTGTTTCACACATTGGATGACAGATTGGATGCATTTGTACATGGCCTCATAGACAGCCTCACATACGGCCTCAATGATAGTTTTTGTAGTATTCAAGATTCATTGAGTAACATCCATGAGAGATTTCTTATGGAGGGCCTCAGGGATGAATATAATCAAGAAATATATGCTTGGTATGATTTTGAGGCCGGTTGTGATGATTGGTATATGGATAGTTGTCATTTCTGGGATGACAACCACTTTCATATTTTATTTGATGA
>ML781408.1:196020-211985 GCA_009831015.1 Picea engelmannii
TCGTGCAACTGAACAATTTGTATTATTGGCCAAGAATGAGGATGGATGTCAGAAAATTTGTCAACAAATGTAGGATTTTCCATCATGCAAAGGGGAAAATACAAAATACAGGGTTGTATCAACCATTGCCAATACCATAGAGGCCATGGGACACGGTAAGCATGGATTTTGAATTGGGACTACCAAGGACACAAAGAGGTTGTGATTCCATATTTTTGGTAGTCGACAGATTCTCAAAAATGGCACATTTCATCCTGTGTCAGAAAGCCAGTGATGCAACACACATTGCAAATCTGTTTTTCAAAGAAGTTGTTCAACTTCATGGTTTACCCAAGAATGTTGTTTCAGACAGAGATACCAAATTTGTTGGTCATTTCTGGAGGACATTATGGAAGAAGTTGTGGATGAATTTATCTTTTAGCTCAACATATCACCCTCAGACGGATAGACAGATTGAGGTAGTAAATCGAAGTTTGGGGGACTTATTGAGGAGTTTAGTAACTGAGCATCATAGTCAGTGGGATCAGATTGTGCTGCAAGCGGAATTTTCATATAATGACTCACCTAATAGGAGCATAGGAAAGAGCCCATTTCAGATAATGTATAGAATGTAGCCAAGAGGAGTATCTAAGTTGAGATACTTGAAGCAGAATGAGTTCAGGAGTGTTGGAGCAGAATATTTTGTAGCAGGGATGCAGGAGCTCCACAGTAAAATCAGAGAGCGGTTGCAGAATTCTAGCCAGGAATACAAGAACATAGCATATCAGCACAGGAGAGAGATTTAATTTCAAGTGGGAGATTTAGTTTTAGCACACCTCAGAAAAGAAAGGTTCCCAAGGGGAACATATAATAAACTGAAGATGAAGAAGATAGGGCCGTGTAAGATTTTACAAAAATTTGAGGAAAATTCTTATGAGATAGAATTGCCATATGGTGTGGGAATATCACCCATATTCAACATAGTAGATCTGTATCCTTATAGAGCAGAAGAGACAAGAGGAGCAAAGAATCAAGAGGAGATTCAATGGGTCAAACAGATGCCTATAGTTGAAAATTTGCAGATGAAAAATATCATTGATCAGAGAGTTAGCAAGAAGACCCGGAGGAAGATATATTTTGAATACTTGGTAAGGTAAAGTGGAAGGGACACCTGATTGAAGATGCTAGTTGGGAAAGTGAAGCAGATATCTAGAAACATGGACAGAAAATGCAGGAGCTCATAGACAAGATTACATGGATTTTTTAGCCAGAGTATGATGCAAGAGCATCGCCAACAAAGCAAGCACGAGTGAACAATTGGATATACACCAACGTGCATTTTGAAGAAATTCGAAATTCAAAAGACGAACCATTAATGTAATAGCTGGAAGGATGTAATTGCTTTTAATGTTTTGGGGATTATAATACAAATCTTGAGCACTGCTCTCATCTGTCGGTTGTAGGCATTTATTGTAATGAATGTAAAGTAGTTGTAGTCTTTAATTCGATAAGATAGTTTAAGGTTGTAGGGGGGAAACTCAAGAAGACTCCCTCGTATGTATTGTATTATTCTCATTGTTATGGTAGTAGAGCAAGAGAGCATAGGAGAGCGGAGAAGAACATAGATTGTAGAATTTGTATGAGCAGATGACTGTTGCTATTGAACCCATGTACATAAGCACTTGAATTAAGGTAAGAATGCTTTAAAACGAATTTCATGGTGTACATTGGTTACTGTTTGCATCTATTGAACGGTATGTTTACAAGTTTCTTATATTCTCTGTTATGCATTTATTTCAATGTTGTGTGTGTGTATGTGATTTCATGTTGGATGTATGAAGTTTGTTAGAGGAAGAGTATAAGTTTCAATTGTTTCTCTTCTTGAGATTTCCTGCAAGGAGTGCAATGAAATTCCACAAGGAGTGCGTTGACAGGTTTCTGAGGTTTAGCCCAGAAAACTCAGGATAGATACCGTTGGTCTTATATATGTGGAGTGTGAGTATAGCACGGAGCCGTGAAAGGTGTGCACAAGCCAGGTTGAGTCTTAACATTTTCCAACCCAAGGGAGTGGTTGAAAAATTTATGTCACAAGGAGTGCACAAAGTTGGAGTTGTCAGATTGTTGGGTATGTGTTATATCATTTTCATGTGTGTGTGTGGGCATGCCAGATATGACAACTGCGTCTAATGATCCCTCGTAGTAGTGTTATGTTTTTTCCGTGTGCGTCGGGCACTTTCCTAGGAGGGTCCCAGGGGGGGTAGGTATGCCCCCCTTGGTTACACATAGCATTTGGGGCAACGCCCCGAAATATTTTTTTGGGTGTTTTTTTCTATTTTTAGCAGATTTTTCTATTTTTAGTGGTTTACTAAAAATAATCTTGGTTTTAGGGATTAGGGTTTTGGTATCTACGGAATACCTAAAAACATTGTATATATTGTATAGTAAATGGTGAAATTCGATATAATGAATATAAGAAAGGTTTTCTCGGTTGAGGGTTTTCGGTATAAATCTCTATGTACTATGTGAATGAGCCATTGATTAAATTTTGTTTTGCTTAAGAATCTATATGCATTTCTTTACTTCACAGGTTTAAAACTTACACAGATAATCAGAGGTTATAGTGAAGGCCTCAAGGAGTGTGAGCAAGATTCCTTAGAATCCCAGAGTTTACAGCAAGAATCAAACTCAGGAAGGATAAAGACCTCGAAAAGTTCGAAAGGAGGACGAGGGATGAAGTCACCTTGTAGAAATCAAGCTCAGAAGGGCAGACGCCAAGTTATTTGGTAAGGAATGATCGAGAGTCTAAATAGACGGTGAAAATTTTTGGAGGGAGAAGTGCTGATTTCTGCGGATCGTTGGAGCCTGTAGAACTACGAGAAGGTTAAGGGCGAGAAAAACTCAACACCAAAAATCTCAAGAGAGATAGTGGTTGTCGATTGGAGGGAATATTAAGCCGTTGATCTCTTTCATGGAAAAGAGACTTCGGGAACTCAGGAATTGGGAGTTCAGGAGACGGAGGAAACCCACCTTTTAAAGCCCTGATACGCAAACTGTTGATTCACGGGAGAAGATCTAAGTTGTCATATTTGAAGGAGTGTGAGATGTTGATTTGGAACTCGTGAATTTCAGGAAGTCGGGAGTCGGGAGAGTGGAGGAAAATGCTACTCGGAAGTCGTGAGTTCAGACTTCAAGAAAAGGGAGAAGAGATGCATCATGGGTTCATGAGTCATGAAGTCTCATAGTGCTTGGAAGTTGGGCCCTAGGCCACAACGTGATGTCCCATCGATGGAGGTATAGGGAAGGTGCAGACGCTCTTTAAGCCCTAACTCGGGGTTCGGGAGTTCAGAGATTGAGCGACTCAAGATTGGCTCACAACAGAATACATGAAGTCGCAAAATCAAAAATGCCTTTTTGGGTTAAGTCTTTGGTCACGCTAGTGGTCACGTGGAGTGGAGGCTCACGCCTAGTTCTTCTTCGCATAGGTGGAGTATATGAAAGGACCCATGGCCTTTAAGTGTTGAAAGTTCCAGTAGGGACCAAGGAGCCATTTCGGCTTGGGGAATTCGAAGATCCAAAGACTGGGAGGTTAGCAGACCCTGCTAAGGTGGGGTCCTATGACACATATCCACTTTCTCTTCTTTTAATGAAGAATATCCAAATAAATTCTGAATGAAATTTTGAAAACCGTGTGGCCATTTCCGGA
The DNA here is from genome assembly GCA_009831015.1 of Picea engelmannii. Lineage (NCBI taxonomy): Eukaryota > Viridiplantae > Streptophyta > Pinopsida > Pinales > Pinaceae > Picea > Picea engelmannii. The sequence goes on from ML781408.1 coordinate 199,703, forward strand.
AAAATGATGAAATTTTGTTGATTTTAAAATGATCATAACTTCACTTCCCGAACTCCATTTCGGATGATTTTTTTTTTTTGAAATTGGATATTTTCCTAAGAGGAATTCAAATATCCAATTTTTTTTCTGCAATTTTTTCTCATAAAATATTTGAATTGAGTCTAATGTGTGTGGCTCCCTTTTTGTCTCCTAAGATTCATGCATGGTTCATGCAAAAGTGTCTCCATGTGGTTCCTGAGATGCATGCCATATATCTTCCACATTAAATTCAGAAAACAAATCTGAAATGGAGTATACATCATATTTAATTAATGGAATACAAATTTGTGCAAATAACTTTGTAGAAGACTCTTCATAATAAGAGGCTTGATCTTCTGATGGCTTCTCTTCTGGCTCTATCTGTTCAACCTCATGCATGAAATATTGACAATATTATTTATTCCCAAATAGAACCTCCAATTTGGTCCATAATTCATTTGGAGTTGATTCTTGTGAGTCATCATATACTTGGTGGAGAATTTATGGATAAATGGACAAGAAGATAAATCCTATGGCCATATCTTGTCTATTGAGAAAGTCATTTTTTTCATCAATGAAATCGTGCACTACTTCAATTGGCATGGTTATTTGGTATAAGCCTCTACTTCTTAGAAGTATAATCTTTGGCTTCCACTCCAAATAGTTATGAGGCGTGAGAAGTATTATCGGTGAGTAAAACATATATTCCATCTTTGATGCGTTCTTCAATTTTCAGTACCTGCAAAAGTAATTTGGTGTAGATTTTGCTTAGCAGTTCGTCGGCTCTGATACCATGTAAATGTGTTGAACCTGCACATAATAGATCTAGCTATAAAATACCACACACATTTGCAGAGAGAAATTGAGAAACAAGAAGCAAGAGAGAAAGAATAGAAGAATTCTCATTAATTGTATTCCACACTCAAAGAGTGAATAATTTACAATAGATATAGGCTATATGAGTAACTAATATGCCATAGTAGTGATATAGAGAGATCTAGACATTCACTGACAGATACTGGAGTGAAATGCCACCTAGTCCTAGTTAACTGATCCATGCAATCATCAGTTAACTGAGACACATGTGTGGAAGTGGGAGAGACACATGCAACTATTAGTGATAAAACCAAGGTTGTCATGCATGAGTGACTTCCACTAGTCTAACCGAGTGTAATTGACTCTAAACTAAAGAGGAACGCCCTATTTTGTAGGGGAATATTCTCTAGAGAGAATATTCTCATTTAATGAATCATTCTCAACATTGGGCTATCAAACTTAGAAAAATAATACTATGTGAGTGTGTAATATCTCCAACACGATGTACTAGCATAATAATTATAGACAACCAATCTTGTCACTGTTGGATGTCTCTCCATTTAGACTGGTTCTTTTCGAGTCTCAAGAGGATGCGCCTAGGGTTTGTATGATGTTATGAAACTAATAAGTATGCATAAATAATCCAACTAATCAACCCACAAAAAATTCCCCTTGAGATGCTCGTATGTAGTCAAGAACAAGGGTGAATTGATAATTAAATTTAAATTGCTTGAGAATATATTTTTAAGACAAATGCAAAATGAATGAAATGAATGAGGTGAAGTGAATATGTTCCTTAAGTGAATAAGAAATAAAAATCAGTGCACTACTATCCAACCAAGAAATTATAAGAGCTAGAGACAAGGAATAGTTGAATAAAATCAATGTGTTATTCAAGAGAACAATTTACATAATAAGGGAAACATATGATAGGTTGCAGTAGGTCTAGTAGTATGCAATGATGGAAGGGGTTTATTGGATCCAAAAGGTGGGAGGATGATGAGAATCCTCTACTACATCCTGCTTAGAAAAACATTATCTAATCCTTCACTATGATCTCAAATTCCTTGATATAAAATTCCAAGCTAGTGTGAATTAGCTTGCCTTAACTATCTATGGAAAGAGAAAACAAAAGATGCTAAAATTGATAATATTTATATGTATGGAAATTTTTAATTTAGTTGATGTTTGGATTATTTTTATAGTTGTTTCTCATGACAAAAACAAGTTATTCTATACCCCAAATCGAGTCCTCGCCCTCTAAATTAGAAACTGCTAAGAATAGAATTCCAAGTTGCTACTAGTTATTCATTCCCACTAATAGAAATTTCCTAAATCCATCCTATAGCCATTGTTTCTAAACTCATCCTTGATTTTCTTCATAATAATTGGAAAAAAATTCCCTACATTAACTCTTCATAGCATTGGATTTTCTATGATTAAATGTTGGAAATGCCAACACCTTGGTAATTTTTCTTATATCTCTATGATCATGACACATCCTCCAAGAGATATCCATTATTCTCACCATCACTATTAGGACTAAAAATTAACTTTTGCTTGGTTAAATAATATTTGCATCCAACATGTCCTGTACCATTTTCTCAATCTCATCTTTTGTTGATATGAGTATCTATAAGGTCTTTTATCAAGAGGTTTACTTCCTAGTATGAGCTCAATTTGATGTTCATGATCTCTATATGGAGGTATCCCTTTAGGAATTTCTTATAAGGTTCTATGATGCTTTCCAGGGTATATTTTAATTCTAATGGAATATTTTCATCTTCTTGGTTCACTTCCATGGAATAAAATCTAACATGAACTTCATTACAATACTTTTTAGGATCTTCTCTATTCTTTGTGAGTTGATTATTTGAGAGGGTGGATATTTTAACCCATTTAATTCATATTCATTTCCCTCCAGTTTTAGTCTCATGAATACATCATTATAGTTTGTAGAAACTATAATGAAGGTTATAAACCATTAAATCCCTAGAATCACATCTACACCAATAGGAATGACATACATGGGGATTGATAAGTTATAGTATCCAATATCAAGTATGATGTTATGTCATATTCCTCCAGAATCAATATTTTCCCTATTAACCACTTATACTTGAAAATTTTCCACTGGATTCACAAAACAATTGAGGCGCTTTGCCAATATTTTATCAATGATGCTATGGGTATTACATGAATCAACAAGTATAGTGACCTTATGCTTCTTAATGCATCCTCTGATATTGAGGGTTTGAGGTGTCGATACACTTGTCAATGCATGAACTTATATTTCAATCATGGTGTCTTGATATATGTTTTGCAAAATTTTACATCTTTTTCTTGTTGTTTTGGGTTCACAATTTCCTACTCACCCATTGTTTTTCCAATGTGAGCAATTTAGTTTCTTGAAATTTATTCTCTTGGACCATTTTCTATTACAACTAAAGCACAATCATTTTTCTCTTCTTTCATCCATTTCCTTTTATGATATTTGGGTCGGTTGAGGAATGGTTAATCTATGAGGAACAAATATATCTCTACTTCTTACATGTTCCAATGATAAGCTTACGTGTAGCCATATTCTTGGCTTGAATACAATGAGAAAATTTCATATCTTCATCAAAATTTTCTGGATGTCTTAGGAAAAGATCTGGTTTAATATCTTCTTTGAATATATTGTAAGTTTCAAATATATGTTCACCACTTATGTTGTCCACCCTTATGGTCCATACTTGAAATTTTGAATTATAATCCTCAATGACACCTGAACGCTTCATTCTTGTCAATTCACCAAAGTAGTCTTGTTCTTGAACTTCATTATATGAGTGCTTCTAGGTCCCTTGTAAATAAAACTCAAGTATAATTATAAGAATGAGGGTTCATTCTAACTATCCATTGATACCATATATATGGTTTTATCTCAAAATACAGAGTTGCTAAGGAAATCCTTTAGTTGTCTATTTGATTAATAATTTATTTCAACATAGGTCAAACACCTTGAGCAACCACTCACACAAATAGGTCAAAGATAAGTACACTAGTGTATTACATGGTTAAAACCATCAAAGTGGAAAAAATTTCATGGCCCTAGCCAACATGACCACTTGTAATGAAAACAAAAATAATTTTACATATGAGTTTCTCACAATTAATCACTAGCAAATGACCCTCCATGCTCTTTAAATAGAGATCATGGACCAATAAAGTGTTAATCCAAAGATCAATATAGTTGTTAGTATCGAGAAAAATATGAATAATTGGATCAATTTATGTCTAGAACATATTGTTACCATCATATTACATAACTACAAATGCACACTGATGCATACTAAAGAAACACACTTTACATAAAGACAAATTAAACCAATTTGATATTAACTAACTCCTAAGTGTCTAAATATCATAACATTATCATCCATAATATTATGAAACTCACATTCACTTCTATATTTGGTTCACCCGTCTAATTACATCTATTCCATCAAAGTTTCTTAATTCAATCGTGGGAAATTTGATTCCCTTAGGAACTCATCCATGATTACCTCCATTATTAGAGTTAAATCCTCTTGGAATTTGATTATTGGTGGAAGGTTGTTCACCCTAAATTTTTTTTTATCTTTATTTTCATGTGTTCCTAGGGTCACATGATCACTTTTAGGGAGTCTCACATCTAGGGCATTTATGAGCACGACTTTCATAAATTTATGTAATTGTTCCACCTTCTCTTTTATACTATATTTAAAAAATTTCATTTTATTTTTGGTGTCTTCTTGAAATTTTATGAAATCAAACTTTTTCAACATCATATTTTCAAACTCTTGAATTTGATTCCAATCTTGAGATACTCAGTTCCCTAACTCTTCACTTTTTTCATGAGTCATAGATGAGATTTCTAGAGGTTTTCTACAATAATTTTTTTTATGCTAACATTTGTCATGTGGGAAAATATAATATTTACTTATCACTATTTTCCATTTTATGTTTACCACACTTTTTGAATCAGTTAAAACATATTTCTCAATCCAAATTTATGAAAGTTACAAGTTAGCATACCTCTTTAAGTCATTATTTGGGGATAATTTCCCTGCTAACACCTTCAACTTATAGCAACTTCATCAATTAAAATCATCCATCAATGAAATTTTTACAGTATGTACAATATGTTATATTTATGATCCCATTAGTCCCATTCAAATTGGAGCTTCCGAGAGAAAGTTATGGTTGCATTACCTTAACTTGTTGTTTTTTTCCCTATTTTAGGCGAGAATACTTGTATGGACTGCCATGTTGCAATACTTCATCTCCAGGTATGAAATTTGGATCCAAAATACCTTGTTATATATTATTTAAAATGAAACTTCGATCATACTGTCTTATGATATACTTGTTTTACTCATAACACATGTTTACGAATAGTAAAAAAACTTAACTTCCACATACTATAACTCTAAAATTATAACAAACCAAAATTTGAAGATTTGATCCAATGTATTTCATTATTCCTGCTATGTACCCTAAAAATTGTCCTCACTAAAGATAAAAAAAAAAAAAATATTTATAGTATAAATGGTAAGATGACTTGTTTGAAGGAGCCAAACCCAAGGATCGTCTTCTCTAATATTGAATGTTTTATATCGAATACCCCAAATAACATAAGACTCCGAATTAGGGGAAATTTGAGGTCTAAAATGGACCTCCTAAGGAAAATAATAAAATAAGAGTGAGCCAAGTGGGTTAGCTTGAGTGGATGAATGTTGTGGTTATAAAGCAAAAGGTCTCGGGGTCAAGTCCATGACCATATATATTGTAGAGATTTTTGGGTCTCACTTGATGTCCCCACTAGTTTAGGCCCCATAATTGTTGATGTTTGGACAACATCAGGAATACATTCTTTCATATCTATCTATCTATCTATCTATCTATCTATCTATCTATCTATCTATCTATCTATCTATATATATATATATATATATGAATGACATGATATTTATAATACAACATATTAATATACTTAATAAATAATTAGTTACTTATTATCCAAGGGACACATCCTTTCATAGATGGTCACCATATGTTCTATATATATGAAACTCTCATCATTGTAATAACATATCAATCTAAGATAATCATTTTGTCTTAGCATTTTCTATTGTACTCGTGTCTCTATGCATGGTTATTCTTCTTGTGATCTTAGTTATTATTGTTCCTATTGTTCATGGTTTATGCTTTAATTCATGTAAATTTCTAAAGAAGATGAATGTAATTGAACAACATTAAACTCCAACATGGTATCAGAGCATCATTCTTGAAAGAAGACTATTGCACATGCATTGACCTTCTACAACAACTTGTCGTACCTTTCCTGCAATTCATTGTTTTGATGCAACTGCAACTCAGGTTAAAGTTTTTGCAATCTTCCAACAACCATGGTGAATCATATTTTGGTGGAAGATAGGCTTTATGGAACAACCAACTTCAGTTCACCGAAATCTATATTGTGCATCACTCTAGAAGAGAGTGACCTAATGAAGTACATTGAAGAAGTTGTACCAGAATCAATTGATGATGCAGAAAAATATCAATGGAGGAAGAATGATGCAAAATCCATAAAGATCATCATATATTCTGTGAGAGACCATTTAATCCCTCCCGTATCCAACTTGAAGACAACTAAGTAGATGTACGACGCCTTGAAGAAGTTGTTTGAGAGAAAAAAACACCAACAAAGCACTTGCCTTGAGACACCAGCTTCAAAATATCAAGATGATGAAGTCTGATACAATTGCCACCTTCTTCATGAAGACTTCAGAGATTAGAGGTCAGTTGGGTGCTATTGGTGAAATCATCTCTGATAGAGAACTTGTCATGATTACCCTTAATGGTCTTCCAAGCCATTGTGATCCATTCATTCAAAGTATGAGTGGGCGATCCATATTGCCCAAGTTTGATTGTTTATGGGCAAACTGTACTCAAGAGGAGACCAGTCATGTAGCTAGAGGCATGCAATGTTCCCATCATAATAACAATCAAGCCCTTGCCACTCATGCAAGGAAAACCAAAGGAAAAATAAGAGGTTTCAGCAAAACATTTAAAGGAAGGAAGTCATCACCAACTTCTGAGCAAAAAAAGAAGGACATCTCAAAGGTTCAGTGCTTCATATATGACAAGTATGGCCACTATGTGAAAAATTTTCCTACATGGAAGAAAGGAAAGCAACATGCTTCCACTACTAATTTTGGTTCAGAACCACCGCAGAGGAAGTCAAGGAATGCAAGCATGAACGATGAAGAGTTCTTATTCATTTCATACCTCTCAAGTATGGTTCCTACTAGTAATGATATTTGGTTGATTGAAAATGGTGCTTCCAGACATATGACTGGATATAGAGAACATCTTACAAATCTAGTAGAGAAATAATCTCATTTGCATGTTATACTTGGTGATGATTCCAGATATACTGTGAAAGGATTTGGATCCACTTACTTACAATTGGATTATGGAACCCCACTCCATTTGAGTGATGTATTATTTGTACCTGGGATGAGAAGGAAACTTGTCTCTATTTCATCCTTAGAGAAAAAAGGCTACAAGGTTTCTTTCTATGATGGAAAGGTTCTTGCATGGAACAAGAACTCTAGCATGGATTCTACTCTGGTGATTGGTGTTCGAGAGGACAAATTGTACAGATTGACTTTTCGACTAGTTCATGCCTTAATACATGATTCTATTAGTTTGAGCGAACTATGGCATATGAGACTTGCTCATTTACATTATAGATCTCTTCTCACTCTATCCATGTTAAACACGATGACATTTGCATAGGTTGTTCTCTTGGCAAGAATGCCAAGGGGTCCTTTCTGAGCAGCGACAATAGATCCAAGGGGATATTAGACTTGGTTCATACAGATTTATGTGGACCCGTGACAATTGCTTCCTTTAGTGGATACCTATACTATGTGATCTTCATTGATGACCACTCTCGGAAGACTTGGATTTACTTCTTGAAGACCAAGGAAGGATTCCTTGCCAGATTTTAGGAGTACAGAGCATATGTCGAAAACCTGACCGGAAAGAAGATCAAAGTGTTGAGATCATATAATGGAGGAGAATACATCTCCTAGGATTTCAATGATTTCTGCATTGAGGCAGGGATCAAGAGGGAGTACATTGTTCTTTTCAACCCTCAATAGAATGGGGTCACAGAGAGGAAGAACAGATCTATTGTTAAGGAAATCAAGGCGATGATTCATGATCAACATTTACCTATGTTTTTTTGGGTAGAAACATCCATGACTACAGTGTATGTTCAGAACAAAAGTTCTCATAAGACTTTAAGGAACATGAATCCCAAGGATGCCTTCACCAGAGTGAAGTCTAAGGTTGGACACTTCAGGATATTTGGGTGTCCAATATACATTCATATACCCAAAGAGAAAAGGACCAAGATAGACCCTTCATGTAGAAAGGGTACATTTGTGGGGTATAATGAGTCTTCGAAGGCATACTGGATCTACATCCCTGGTCAGAGACAAATTGAGGTGAGTAGAGATGCTACCTTTGAGGAGGAGGTAGCCTTCATGAGATATAGAGGATCTCACATGGAAATTTATAGTGAGAAACATGAAGAGATGGTTCCTTCTCCCCCTCAACCTCTAATGGTTCAGAGGGAGATAGTTGAGCTTATTGATCCCATTGATCTTGCTCCTCCAATTGATTTTCCCAGAGATATTGTAGTAGGTTAGAGGAGACCTACATGGGCTCGTCCAACTCCGAAGGAGGTAGAAGGACATGCAACTCCTCATGGTACCTTCCAAGAGAGAAAGAGACCTCAAATATATTCGTGTTATGCCGCAACTATGAACCACATCATTGATTATGAGCCTACATGTTATGAGGAGGCATCTAGTCAACCAGTATGGATAGATGAAATCATGGAGGATTATCAATCCATCATGAAGAATGATGTGTGGGATATTGTTTCGAGACCTAAAGGGAAGTCTGTAGTGACTTCCAAATGGATCTATAAGATCAAACATACAGTTGGCGGAAGCATTGCGAAGCACACAACAATATTTTTTGCTAGAGGATTCTCTCAGGTGGAGGAAATAGATTACGAGGAGACATTTTCTCTTGTTTCTTGATACAATTCTATCTAGACGATTATTTCCCTTGCAACATCCATGGGTCAGAGACTACATCAGAAGAATGTGAAGACAACCTTTCTCAATGGAGATATTGAGGAAGAAATATACATCGAGTAGCCAGATGGTTTCATCATACATGAGAAGGAGTCTCATGTGTGTAGGTTGACGAAGGCCATGTATGGACTCAATTAGGCACCTCGTGTTGATATTATAGTAGCTTCAGGAGGTATGAACCTCTATTGTGACCTTTGACAAGATTATAATGTTCCGGAAGGAAGCAAAGAAATGAAGGAAACCTTAGACAAGATGTCAGTTGCAGAAATATAATTAATATGAATTAATTAGTACTAAGAAGGAGAAGTCGACCCCAGTAAGTCTGCCAGAACCACTATAAATATAGGGTGCCAATATCTCATTTGACACACTTCTTAGCACTTGTAGAGAGCTAGTTCTGCGTAGTGCAGTTGCAGTCTTGTGCACAAGTCCTTGGGAAGGTATTGCGCCAACTTTTGGGTGGGACTATCTGATCAGCTTGGTTACTTCTTGCTTGGTGCATTAGCCTCTCTTGGCTATTGGATTGCTACCAGGATTCTCTTCTCTTTCAAGGTCAAGGTGCTCGGAGGGTGGCTTCGGCCTATGGTTGGGTGACAAGGGTATTGTCAATGGTAAAACGAGCATAATCTTTCATATTCTAACAAGTTATGGGCCCAAAACCTCCTTCATTTAGTATAAACACTGGAAGGAAGCATAGCCGCAAGGATATTGAGCTCGCTGAGGAACTGTTGCTAGGGTTACTAGCAGAAGCAGCTTCCAAAGACACTGTCGCTAGGGTTACTAGCAAGAGTAGTTGTAGAAACCCTAATATCAGATTTGACACCTTGTGATGGAGCATCTTGCTCAAAAGAAGATATTCAGATGCACCCTAACTCAGCGCACCTTTTGGCTCTCTCAGAAGATAGAAATTCTGAAGTTTAAGTTTTGGATCAATGCATGACCAGTTACCAGTCAACCGAAGACATGAGTGAAATGATCGGTCTTTTACACTACTTAGCACTTACTAGAACGATTGAAGATGACATGTGGATAATCGATAGTGGAGCTTCTAGGCACATGAAGGGAGATCAATCCAGACTCTCAAATCTAAATGAGAAGAAGACGTTGTACAAGGTAGAGCTTGGAGACAAAACCACTTACCCCGAGGAGGGATTTAGACAAGCCTCCATTAAAGTGAAAACAAGTAACTATGTTCACTTAAGAAATGTTTTATATGTACCTGGTTTAGAAAAGAATCTTGTATAGATATAAAAAAAATAGATTTTTTGGATGGAAAGGTGTTATCATGGCATAAAGGCTCCAGCATAGAGAATGCTAGGGTTATTGGAAGTCATGAAGGAAATCTGTATAGACTACTAGAAAAAAATGAAGAAGCTCTTGTACACAACAAAGTCAACCCCAATGAGCTTTGGCACATAAGGTACGCTCACATTAACTATCAATCATTACCCTTTCTCAAAAGTATGGTTGAAGGAATACCAGAGTTGCAGTCTACACATGAAGGAATCTGCAAAGGATGTGCTCTTGGGAAAAATATCAAGAAACCTTTCCCAAGCATCAACAACAGATCTGAGATTCTAGATCTGATACACTCATATGTTTATGGTTCGATGCCAGTAAAATCTCTAGGAGGATCTTCTTACTATGTAATATTCATAGACGACTATTCAAGAAAGACTTGGCTATATCTACTAAATACAAAAGACGAAGTATTCAACAAGTTTCAAGAGTTCAAAGTAGAGATAGAAAACCTCACGAATAAGAATATCAAGATGCTAAGAACAGATAATGAAGGAGAATACACATCAAAGGAATTCGTTGCATTATGCAAATCGATAGGGATTAGGAGGGAGCTGACTGTTCCTCACAATCCTCAACAAAATGGTGTAGCAGAAAGAAAGAACAGATCTATTGAAGAGACCGTAAAATCCTTACTAAATGATCAAGGTCTATCCATGTTCTTATGGGGAGAAGCAACAATGACAACAATATATTTGCAGAACAGAAGTCCTCATCGTATATTGAAGGAAATGACACCAGAAGAAGCTTTCTCAGGTAAGAAACCTAATGTGGAAAATCAAAGAATATTTGGATGTCCTGTTTACTCTCACATTCCCAAGGACAAGAGGAATACACTAGAACCTTCAGGAAAGAAAGGGATATTCATGGGATACAGTGATTGATCCAAAGCTTATAGAATATATATTCGAGAACATCACAAGATCGAAGTCAGCAGAGACGTAACATTCAATGAAAATATGGCCTTCAAGAAATCCATAGAAGAAACTATAGAAGAAGAAGAGATTGAATAACTTAATGAAGGAAGCACAAAAAATGAAAATGATGGAAAGGAACTACCTGATCATCCTATGGAGCCATGTGAAAACATTGATTTAGATATCGTACCTAAGACTAAGAAAAGATCATCTTGGCTTGAAGCTACCTTACAAGATGCAGAAAGACTCAAGGTTCCATAAATAACATTAAGAAAGAGTAAAAGACCTAAAATATTCTCAAGTTATGCAACATACATGAAGAAGATTCTAGATAAAGAACCTACCACATTTCAAGAAGCAGTTCAAAAGGGACAATGGAAAGAAGCTATGACGGAAGAGCATCAATCCATTATGAAAAATGAGGTATGGGAAATCATACCAAGACCTAAAGAAAAATCGGTGGTAACTTCAAAATGGGTGTACAAGATCAAACATGCAGCAGACGGAAGCATGGATAAATACAAGGCAAGATTCATAGCTAGAGGTTTCTCCCAGAAGGAGGGAGAAGATTATGATGAGACGTTTTCTTTGGTGGCTAGATATACTTCCATCAGAATTATCATATCTCTTGCTGCTTCCATGGGATGGAACTTACATCAGGTGGATGTAAAGACAACCTTCCTCAATGGAGCTATTGAAGAAGAAGTATATATTGAACAACCTCAAGGGTTTGAGGTACATTCCAGAGATACTCGCGTTTTCAGATTAAAGAAATCTCTATATGGACTCAAGCAAGCTCCAAGGGCTTGGTATGCCAAAATGGACAACTATCTAATGAGACTTGGTTTCTCCAAGAGTCATGCAGATCCAAACCTTTACTACAAAGTCATGGACAATGCACCTGTAATCCTACTACTATATGTTGACGATCTATTCATAACAGGTGAAGAGTCTCTCATCATCCAGTGCAAGAAGGAATTAACTTTTGAATTTGATATGAAAGATCTAGGTCTCATGCATTATTACTTGGGA
>ML781408.1:230212-264552 GCA_009831015.1 Picea engelmannii
GTCAAAACATTTTCTAAGAAGTAACTAGAAAGTTACTTGTCACCTAGACACACAAATCAAGTTGTCAAAACATTTTCTAGGAAGCAACTAGAAAGTTACTTGTACCACCTATACACACAACTAGCAATTTGATAACATTTAAAACTACACTCCCATTTATCCAAGTCTGGATAAATCATATTTCTCTCTGAATCTCCATAGAAGCCTCATTGCCTTGGCCAAACATATTTTCACCACTGTATATAAAGTAGAGAAATCCATCTTTGTCCTTGTGCTCCTCATATAGAGTTGACATTAGAGCAATTACATGGAAATAAATACACCATAACAAACATCAGCAACTAACACATTGGAACCAGGATAAAAATCATATGCCAAACTCCATGTCTGGGCTGATAAGAGAATCCATGGCCATAAAATAATAAAACATAAATCAGTTTGTTTGAAATTACCAGTTGGTGGCAGCACATTGTTCACAAAAATAAATAGAGCCTTCTCTGCACCAAGATTTATTCTCTTTCGCACCAGATACACAAACTGCCACACAGTAAGATCTGTTGGGACCAGATATCTAAAAATCCAATGCCGTAATCCATTTAACTTTAATTCTGACAATATTGAAAGTATAAGGACAAGGACAGACACAACACCATTTTCATCATCAAATTGTATTTCTAACAGTTAATTTTACCTATGCATGATTTTGAATAACCTTAGTAATCTCAAACCTCATTGTTTTAGTAGGATTAGACACATTTTCCATTATATTTAAACAATACTTACTTTACATTCTCAATGTTGGGTATATTACTACTTTTTGCTTTTTGAACAATAACCTGCATTTTTTGGTCCAGATGGTCAGTTCAAGAACTCCATTTTATAATACTAAAGATTAAACAAGATAATAAAACAGTCTTCTATTTACATTTTCTAATCCACCAAAATAACATATTCAAGAATAGCCTTGCCTAGTTGTTCTCAGAATCTGGGGATATAAATTTATATCAATCATTATTTTTTGTGGTTCAGAATCCATTTCTGAATGCATAAATGGATTCGGCATGCTGAAAAACTCCAAAGACACTTGGATTTTACAGAAATAATCACTTAAATCTACACTTAAATCTACTAATCCAACCATTTCTAGCTGAATTTCGGGCAAATATCCAGGAAAAAAATCTTCATTTCGTAGAATCTTTAACCTAAAACATCAAGAATTAATTATGTGATCTTACCAGTATTCTATGAGGATACTTGTCTTGTATCTTTTGAGCTTTTGCTTTCCTAGTCTCTATCACAAATCCCACAATTAACATGAGTAAGGTTTTTAAGAATGAGTTAAACAGACTAATGCATGAGTTAAACAGACTATTGCCTTTTCTTCTAAAGCACATAAATTGTGGAATATCACAATATAAATTTGGGTGAAATAGTAATTATTTATTGTTTCAATTATATTTTTGAACGCATAAATGGACTCAACCTCCTCAAAAACCATTGAGACATTTGAATTATACACACTTAATCTCAAATTTGTAAATCCAACAATTTCTTACTAGATTACTAACAAAATTAAACTGAAAATATTTGAACAAAAAAAATAAATGAAACTTATAGACTGAGACATTTAAAATTGATAACTGACATTTAAAACTGAAAACTAATATACAGAAGGCACATACCTAAAGGATGTTTCTTCTTGAAGTTATTCCTCTCCATTGCAAGAATCCTTGTTTACTAAATACTATGTACCAACACAACAAATTTCGCCAACCTAAACATAGAAGGAAAAAATTCTAAAAAAGGAGAAGACAGAAACAAAATGCACAAATACTCACTAATCATTGAACAGCTTCCCTATGGCCAAAAATCATTGAGAAATTAACATCCATGTTTGATTGAAAAATAGAATGTACAAGCGTGCGTATATACAAAGGAAGAAGGTCAAGCCAAACAAACTACTTTGCATGAAATTAGACTAAAAGGTGATCGAAGTATAAACAGTGCAGGAAAAACTAAGTGATATAACCAACAACCGAACCAACTACTTTGTATGAAATCAGACCCCAAATATTTGACTTTCTAGAGCGGAAAGCAAAGTCTCTCAGTACAAAAGTGTCCCCCACCCAAAATGAACTTACTCAGGTTAGTATCAAAAAGTATTTTGGGCTCAGTTTTTTACAAATTAGTTAAAAAAACATTTTTAAGTTATAACAATAATATCAATATTAATAATGGGCTCATGTACACCCATAAGTATATTTTTTTTTACAAATTAGTAAAAAAAACATGAAACTTCTTATTTTGAGAGATAATCAAAGATATTTTCAAGATAGTGCAAAAGATAAAAGATTGCAAGTTGATTAATTTTCATAACATTTAAAATTTATTTATAAAAAATGTATGTAATTGTATAAAATACTTCCATTAAGTAATATTGGCCTTTAAGCCTTTAATGGCCAACAATATCCCTCCTTTGTGATTTATATTTAAGATTCCTTGGGGTTAAGGTCTTAAGTTATTTGTTTTCATCCCCTAATCTTTAACAAGGCCTCAAGACCTATGTGTGGTGCATATAACCACCCAATGCCAGTCGTATTCCTAACAGGAGACCAAATGTCCCCTACATGTGTCATGTATGGTTGTTTGAGGGCTCGTTCATGGTTGTCAATCCCAAGAAGCCTCATTCAAGGCATAAGGCCCTTGTTTTTCTCCCCCAACCATTGTCAAGGTCGTAAGACTAGTTCGTGGCGCATAGTTCCTCCTAACGTTACTTGTATTCCTAGTCAAAGTCCAAACATCCTTTACAAAGGTCATGAGTAGTGGTTTAAGGCTTTGTCCATGGCCATCAAGCTTGAGAAGCACCATTCAAGGACTAAGGCCCTTGATTTAATCCATTGAACATTGTTAAGGTCCCAATACCCTTCCATGGTCCACTATACCTCCTAATGATGATCATATTCCAAGTTAGAAGCCAAAGAACCCCTATAGATGTCATATGTTGTGGTTCAAGGCCTTGTTGATGGAAATTGAGCACAAGAAGCCTCATTTAGGACCTAAGTCACTTGTTTTCATCCTCTAATCATTATCAAGGCCTCAAGACCTACCTATAGTGCATAATACCAACTAATGGAAATAATATTCTTAGTTGAAGTTTCAAACATCCCTTACAAAGGTCATGTGTGGTGGTTGTTGGCCTCATTCATGCGTTTTCTTAAGAAGCCTTGTTTAGGTCATAAGCTACTTGGTTTCAACCCCTAAACATTGCTTGTCAATTTTCACATACACTCTTATGTGACTAATTTTCATATCTGAAAACTACTTCCTAGTGATCTAATAGTAAAACCCTAATTATTATCACTGAACAATTTTACACTAAAAATTATCGACTGAATTTACATGCAGTGGAAACACAAAATATCAAAGATGAATAATCAACACATATGAGACACAGATTTTAGTTTTGTAACCTTGTTAACTTTAGAAATTATGAGGTCAAAACCAACCCTCCCAACCAGTACAATATCATCAAATATGAGGACAACCTTTTCCTCTCAACCAATACAAATATCACCAAAATTTGAGGACAACCTTGTCCTCTAATAACCATACAAATCAGAAATGAAACATGACTGCATCATGCTTCCTAAATTAATTAATTGGTATTAGAAATATGAAATTTGGAATGTACCCAAGAAGACAAATTTAGAGGTATCCACGCAGATGGGTATGTTACAGATTAGTATTAGAGAAATTTTTTGGGTTTGTTGGTAACGAGATACATTACATATTGGTATTAGAGAATTTTTCGCATCACTTGGGATGTGAAAGTTTATCTTTTTCGCAAAGGTTGAGTTGGTGGGTGCATGGGTGGTAGAACGACATTTTCTTGAAAATAGGCATTTTTGGGAATTTTGGAAAATTTTGGGAATTATTCCATATAGTGACATTATTGATGACATGCAGGCCATATGTCAAATGATTTGGCAGTGGTGATGTAGACTTCCATGATGGAAAGAACATTGTGATAGGTCCATGGTGGCAGGTCATGGTCTTAGGGTGGTAGGTCATGGTGGTAGGTCTGAATACCATATTGGTATCAAAGAATTTGTAAGTGGATTTGAAACATTGTGAATACTCCAAAATGCATGAGAGGTTGCCACATACCCCTAAGGTGATTTGGTGGTAATAGAGGTTGGTGCACCATTAACCTCCATCTACTTCAACCTATGAAATAAATCATGATAGTCGAGCATCCCCAATATCCATTGTCTAATTTGGGGTGAGGGTGAGTTGTGCACCCGAGGTAAGGTGTGGATGGGGACTCGCAAGTGGCATGGGCTAATTAGAGGGTGTTGTGTGGTAGCCAGTACAGTGGGGTCCAAATGTACATACAAACACACACAATCCAAACACTCTCTTTAAATAAAAAGAATTAATCTTGTAGAAGGAAGATGGTGGACGATAAAAGAACATCAAGACCTAGAAAGAAGAAAACATAAGTTATATGTTTTCGGTTAAACATTTCTAGTCAAAGAAGCGGAGTAACTGAATGAAAGAACTGATAAAGAAAGAAAGATGTGATCAACATAAACTCACTATGATGGTCTCTTGTGTCTTCACTAGCTTGTTGTTGTCCTTTTATTGTCTTCATTAACGGTTACATGAACTGTCTCAACTGTTTCTTTCCCTTCATTGGTCAATTTGTCTATTGATTTCTTGAACCATTATTCAATATAGTTTTTCATTGGTGTGACATTTATCTCATGATGGATTTTTATGTTGAATAACTCACCTTCCGAGTCTCTCAAACCAAGGGAAATACCATGTAGTGCTTCCTCAATATCTTGATTCTTCACGAAATACTCCACTAGCCAATTGTCTATATCATCTTCATCATATTCAATTATACCATAAAACTTTTCAACTGATAACCCTTTAAGTATCTCAACTTGTTCATCAAACCGTTGCTTTGTTAGGAATATTGAGTTGAGAATTAATTTAGGGTCGTGTACTTCATTAGTACCTCTGGCTAGGTCTATCTCTGTGAGCCTCTTGTACAATTCTTCCCTTTTCAGTATGGCTTCATTGCATGCTTGAACAATATTATTTAAATTATTAATTTTTTCCTTCCAGCACGCATTTAACTGTTTTATCCAACTTGGGGAGGGAAAATCATCCTCTCTTCTTCTTAGTTTCGTCATGCTAGAGACTTTATTTCCAAAGGGTAATAAAACATCAATGTAGAAACCTTATTCATTCTTTAGATCATCTTGCAAATATTCATGGAAGGGATGCACCCTCGAGCCAAAAGAAACAATGGTTTTCGAAACATTCAATGCCTATGTGATCAATGCCATTATTTTATTAATATTTCTTTCTACATAGCTCATGGCTAATGTAAGTAGGCTTGAAGATCCTTTCAATTTAACAATGGGTGTGGTGGGTCGGACTATTGACAAAGGACTGGAAAGAAGTGGAAGAGGCATTAAGGAGTCTTCCAGTTCCTTGATCCTTTCTTTCAACTTTGTGTTTTCTGCTTCTAGACCACCAATGGAATCATCAAGAGCATCCCCAGTTGATCTATGAATTCTAAATATTTGGTATGGCCGCGTATCTTTTAGGTCAACCTCTGAACGAGATTTTCCTTTCATATTTTTCATGTCACTTTTTTCAATAATCAATTTCTTAGATTCTTTGTCAAAGACAATGCTTTGGAAAGCAAATGACTCTGCTTCATTGAAGGTCTCATTCTCAATGATATCTAATGATGAATTTTGATGGGCCATGTTTCCTAGCTGATCAATTGTGGGAAACATTTTCTCGATATCCGCCTCGAGCTTCATGTATTCAAGAGAGAAGATATTGATGTCATTTTCCATGTGATGGTCTTCTTCCTCTTGCACAACATTCTTCCTCTTCTTTCTTAGAGGGTTTAGAAGTAACAATTGGAGACTAAGCGCTCTTCTCACTGGGACCCTTTCCTTTTTTCTTGTAAAACTTGTTAGTACTAAGTATTGTTTCCAAGTCACCAACATTGTGAGCAGGAGTGCCTAAGTTGTTGTATTATTCTTCACTCAAAATAGTATGAATGAATGAATTGTTGAATCCTACTGACAACATATGTTCCATGAATATTTTGTTAGGGTCAAACCCCTTTATCTTTTCAACATACTTCAGATTTACATCATGGAAGTGATTCACAAACTCGTCAATTTTGTTTATATTCCTGAATATGAAGTCTCAAATTTTCCAAGGCAAGGGGATGAATTGCTTTTTCCATTTTTCATGGAAAAAGTGCAACCATAAATTGTATTTCCTTTCCACTTCTATAATAAACAATTTATCAGATACATGGTATGGAAGAAAAGAAGGATTTTCCTTGGAACAAAAGATCCTGATAACACTGTGATTTTTCAACTGCTCTAGTGTTCCCTTTTTCTCCAAAAAGTTATTAGCCTAGTCAGATATCCTGGGGGTAATTTTACCAAACAACAGTACTTTGAAAAATGAAACGAAATCATTGTAAACTTTGTAAAAATGCAAAGAAGTCTTGTGTCTCCACAATGCTTGATACCATAAGGTAACTGGATCAATTTCACAGTTCACCCTCATACAAATAGTCAATTTTGGAAATTGACAACAATATACTATTGCAAATACCAAATAGGAAGCCATAAATAATTTCTTGTCCATTTTGTAATGTGACAATTGGGAGGAGATTTCAATGGAAATTAGTTTTCCCTAATCGAAAATAGCTTGCTCTTTAACTGTAAAATATAAAATATGTTTTTGTTTGGAATTTTATGAGAAAATAATATCTTCATCCTTCGAATGCACACATAATACTGGAAGGGTTTCAAAAGCGACGAAGGCATCCTTTTCAATAGAAGATAACACTTAAGGGAGTGCTTCATGACCTATTTCTTGAAAATTCTTCTTTTTCCTTAAGTTGTTAAAAATGATGCATTCGTTCTTTATCATTACCTATTTATTTTAAGACCACTATTTCACAAGGATGATTAATTAGGTGATCTTTTTAATATCAGTTGAAACTAAATGTTAATTCCAAACTATTTTATTCATAACTAATAATTCAACTTTTGACATTTTCCCTAATTTTTTTGTTTTTAAGCATGGATACAAATCTAGTTTTAATTAGTTATATTGGTTTGTTTTTAGCAGATGTTCGCAACCCTCTGAGCAACAATTTTTCAGAATCTCACATTGTTTGCATGAAGCCATGCAAAACCTCAAGCATGGGGGAGTGGTTGCTGAAATAGTAGTAGTTAGGTTCATCTTCTAATAAAAAGGAAGTGCCAATAGGAGCAGTGATCAGCATGGTTCCAAAAGAGGAGGGTTCTAAATCTCAACATATGGTCATCCAATTAAATAATATCCTCTTGTCACAGAGCTTGGAGCCCAATCACCAAATTCCTTTGCATTATTTTGATGCAAACTCAGAATTCCTGCATCTAGTGTTGGTATTTGTTCCATCTACATGGTTTTCAGTTGAATCAAATCACAGGTCCTCTTCCAGAACACTAGAAAACACCAGCTACTTATACAAGGTGCAGCCTACAAAAGTTGCAAAATCACTAGTTTTGCACTAATTCGGTATTGAACAACATTTCTGCGTTATTCTGGTACTGAGCACAACCCTGCGTCCATCCGGTACTCAGGTGATCCGGTACTGGTAATAAGGTGTTGGTAGCTCTAATCATATATTCAAGTCTTGTTGCTCGATTTAAGTATTAGGACATATAAATTCAACATTTTTCATTTTATTAAAGGAATTAGACTAATTATCCAGTAAACATATGGTTACTCTCAATTATTGCACGCTCCCTACCATGAAATTTTGCAAGCCCTCTTATACATCTCCTCGTATATTATCACTGAATTCCTTGGTGAAGTGGTTGTTTATGCCAAAAATCATCCATCATGTCACTATGTTTATGCCCCTTTCTCTGTTCCAGTACTGCTTTGTTCTGGTACTGTCATATTCCAATACTATCTATTACGGTACTCCAGAAACATGTTTGGATACCAATTACTTATCTGGTACTRATGCCAAAGTGATATGATATTTTTCATGTGCTTAACATTGTTTTCACTTCAAGTAATTAGAGGTATGGGCTAATATCTTCATGTTCTTTCTATCAAGGATCATTTAAGTCTTGTGTTGAATTGTTTTTACTCTCATGCACATCTTCCTCCTACATTTATACACTCAACCTTGAATGAATCATCCTTGCTCTCCTTTAAGAAGATATTTTCACATTTAGCTCTATATGATAATGGGTGCACTTGTCTTATTACTTCATCATTTTGAAGAAGTGATTGCTAATTGAAATATCCATTGAAAAGTGGTAACACCATTATGTCAAATACTAACCTAGTTGATTCAACAAGTTCTTATCCAAGTTTATCTTTACAAATTTCTCTTGAGAGGTATTGATGAAAACCTCATGTGGTGGACTGCCCTTGCAAAACCAAAATGAACTTTCATGAGAACCCTAATAGGATTAACTAGAGGGACCTCTTAGTCATTATCCGAGATGTTCCATTATACATTGAATAGTTGAGATTTAAGTTGAATGTGGATGATTTCACCCTTGGGATAATTGAAAACAATTAATTATGTGCCTAATAGATATAAAACACTCTCATACCACCTGCCTTCCTTATACTCTAAAACTGTCAATGAACAATATACACTATTCTAAATCTTTTGAGTAATATAATAAAAAGGAAGTATCAGGAAGTATAAGTAAACCCGTCGGGGTACTGAACAGGCCTGCTAGCAGCGGGGCCATGCTTGTATACTAAGGTAAACCCATCGAGGTACTGAACAGGCCTGCTGGCAGCGGGGCTATGCCAGGTAAAGGGAGTTGAAAAACATAAAGTGGCACACCTAAAACTGAACAAAAACCCTTGGGTCTCATTCTAAAGAAATCATTATCAAATCAAGGCTAGGAGATGACCTTTATATCTCTTGGATGATGTTCTTAAGAACCTTCAAGTATCCACTTTATAGTTCTATCTTTAAAATAAATAGGTTTGCATGAGAAGTGGGACCCTCAATATATGTAATTCACCTTACCTAAACAAGAAGAGATTCATATCTAAAAACTTGGATCAGAAATGAGTTAATCATCTTGGGATGTATTCTTTTATGTGTTCCTCTCTTCAAATGATATCTAAACTATGCTTATATCACTTTTGTTTTAAAGGTAATCTAGCCAAGGAGGCCTATTAGTCAAAGTCATTTAGAAAACTCTTGGCCACTATCCTATAATCGTATTAGAGTCACATCCATCCCTTTCTCCTAACTTTGATCGAAAATAGATTGGATAAGACTTAACGTCAAATCACTAACATATCTAATCTATTACTCATGACTCCACTTTGTCACCATAACTAATTTTCCATGAGTAAGAATGTGAAGCATAATATAGGAATTTTATATTGTTTAATAGGAACTTAGGAGCTGAAGAAGGATGAAACTTCAAGGAATGCTTGATCGAGTGATGAGTATCATCAATTGTGAAATTTTGAAGATCATTGTTGCATGAGGACATGCAATGACTTAAGCATGGGGGAATGTTGAGTCTCCATTTTGACACTTCTAATGCCCTATATTACCCCCTATCTGAGCCTATTTTACCTATGCCATGTGTATCTAATTGATTGTTTCCTCCATAAATACACTCAATGACCTTGTTCACGTGCATAAGAGGTAACTTATGATTAAAGCATGGTTTGTTTAGTTTTGTTGAGTTAAAAAAATTAAATGTTTGATTTTGCAGGATCCTAATCATTTGATTCTTAAGCAGCATTGATCTGGTACCAACAGACCCACACAACATTGATCAAGTACTTCCCTGTGCTATTCCGGTACCAGCCTGTGCTAATCTGGTACTAGACATAATTCAAAATTTTTGAATGTTTCTAGAAGAAAATCAGGCACATGATTTTTGTCCATAAAAATCTTTTCATGCGAACACGTGAGTCAGAATTCACCCAGCTCACATGTGTGAACCTCCAGCTCAGGGGGAACAATTCAGCCTAAAATTGTCAAATATTTCTAAACTGCCATATTTCACATTGATTTCCATGCCGATGGAATCATATCGTACAAACCCATCCAATGGGTTTTTATAAAATATATCCAGCTACAAAACCCATAAATCGTTTCTCCAAATTCACAACGCACAGAGAGATACCAAAGTATCTTTAACCCAAATTTGTAATATCTGGTGAAAAACCCATATTTTGTGCATAAATAGTTTGAACGAATTCTAAGTTGGGGAATTTGTTTTTATCCATCCCCATTGAATTTTTTTGTATAAATATGAAGGAAGGAATACTGGGAGAGGAGGAATTATTATGTTATAAGATTGGTTCTTGAAGAGAATGATGCAATGTTATGTTGAGAAATGAAATGTTGAATTTCTGATCTACTTAATCAATTGAAGGAATGGAGATGTTGTTTGTGCAATTCATGGGAATAAGTAAAGTGTTTTATTCTGCAATGTCTTTAGAGGTACCTTGTTGATTTGGCAAAGGCCCACCACCCCAACCAAGGTAAACCTCTATGTACATGTTTTTGTGTGATTGTGTGAGTGTGAGCATTTAACAATTGTGTGTTGTAAATGATTTCAAATGCATTTTAAGTTCAATACAGAGTTGTTTGATTTTGAATCAGTTTGAGTAATTAGACATTGAACATAGTAGATAAGTTCCATTTTCATTTCTGCAGATTGATATTTAGTTAACAAGAGTTGGATAGATGTGTGTGATTGTTAAATATGCAATTGTTATTGTTTTGAATTTATGATTGTGTTGCTCTTAGTAGGTACAAGAATCATAAGATTTCATCTCTCACCTTCATGCTTCATGTAATGAAGTCTTTCAAGCATATTGACTCCCTCGTGTATTGAAGAAGATTTGATTGGCATTGATAGGGTTATGAATGATTTATTTCTAACAGTGGATAAAGTGGATTGTTGATTGTTGTTTTAAATGTTACAGGGAACAAGATCTTAAGTTCATCTCTTCATTTCATGAGCCTCTAATGAACAGATTTGTCACCTAAGAAAGAACCTTTCGATTCATTGTTTGCTTGAGAAGTTATGTTATCAGTTTTCTCTTCTAAGTTTGGAGTGGTATTGTTGAAGTGTGCCCAGATTTTCTTAATAGTTGTTGTTAAGAGTAGTAGCTACAGATAACTAATTCAAAGTCCATATTTCCACTTCATGAGCTTGTAAATGGATAAAGCATTATCTGAGCAAAATATTTTGAGTGCATGATTGCAAGTTTTGCTTTCTAATTTCTGAATTGTGTGAAGAGTGTTATCTTTGAAAAGAGAGTATTTTGTTATTGAATGTTTCTTCTTTATGCTATACTCATCCGACATAGGAACCTATCTGTTATCGGCACATATAGTGCATCAACTCTACTGATTACGAATCCTGGTTGATAATTTATGTTTGGTAATATATTATGCAAATAATTGCACCAACAGACAAAATCAAGTCCCCATTGGGAAAATGGTTGTTCTATAGTTATAGTTATTGGTGGCATATGAGTCTCTAAAAATTTATGGCCAATCAAATCCAGCTCTTATTATCTTATGGGTGGTGGTCATAGGTCCAAAATGTCCACCACATATTCCTTCATGTAATTCCCTCCTTAGTTCTTGGGCCTTGTTTTCATCAACACATCTCAGTAATATGCCATCATAGTTCCTTCTGAACAGTATATCAACAATCAACACATATTGATTTGACTTCATCTTCAATTTTGTCCGCTCTTTAGGGTTCATAGTGACTGGAAACTGCCCGGACCTCAAGTATAATACAATTTCTCCATACCATTTTGATTCGGCCAATGGTTCTCCTAGTGAAATTGAAATCATTCCATCCACAAAATCATTATTTGCAATGAGCTTACATAAACCTTTTCCTTTGACATCCTTTAAAGGTTTAAATTTCAATACCATATTCTTGGATCTTTGCCACCTAGTTAGCCCATTTTCCTTCTCCCAAATTTTTATTCAAAAGAATCTTCATTGGCAAAGATGGAACATAAGCAATGACATGAGAGTTTAGTATGTACATTTGAAAGTGCACCACTGCTTCCACAAGATCCAGGGATTTCTTTTCCAGTTTTGAATACCTCAATTCATAATCATGAATGGTTTTTCTCATGAAATTGATTGGGAGTTATTCACCCTTGGTATTCCTCTGAGTAAGAGCAGATGCAACAATTATTTCTACAGCGAACGAGTAGATGATGAAATCCCTTTGAAAATATGGGATAATGAGGACTAGAGTTGTGGTGATTTCTCTTTTTGATATTATTGAAAGCTTCTTGTGTATCCATTGTCCATTCAAACCTTTGGTACCTTTTTAACAATAAATGGATTGGCTTCACAATACTTGCATAGTCAAGAACACATCTTTTTACAAAGTTGATCTTACCAAAAAACGATTGAAATTATTTCTTAGATGATGGAGGGTTGAGTTCATTTATATATTTAACTCTTTTTGGATCTATATAAATTCCTTCCTTGCACACAATATGACCCAATAGTTTGCCTTGAGTTACAATGAAAAACATTTCTTTGGGTTTAGGGAAACACCACATAATCTGCATCTGTCAAAAAATTTCCTCAAGTGATAAATGTGATCACCCCTTGTTTTTTAATGTTTTGTCAAGTCATCTTGATATTCTACCATGAATTTCCCTATCATCCCATTGAAAGCATGATCCATGGCCCTCTGAAATGTGGCTCCTGCATTATTCAAACCAAAGGGCATCCTAGCATATTCATATGTTTCCCAAGGTGTTATGAATGTTGTCTTTTCTCTATCTTCCTAAAAAACCAAGACTTGATTATATCTAGAAAAACCATCCAACATGTACATACAAGTTGATCCTGTGACTTGTTGGAGAAGAAAATCCATGTTAGGTAAAGGATAATTATCCTTTATGCTTGCTTTGTTAAGATCCCTGAAATCTACACACATCGAGATTCCCTCGATCTTCTTTCTTACTATCACAGGGTTTGAAATCCAATCAAAATGTCTAATGGGATATATTGTTTCATCCTTATTTAATTTCTCCAGTTCAACCTTTACCAGAGGTTTCAATTTGGGGTTCATCATCCTTATTTTTTGCTTGACCAGATTTGCTTCTTCTCTCAAAGGAATGACATGTTGAAATATTGTTTTATCATAAGCTTTCAAATCATCGTAGGTCCATGCGAACACATCAAGATATACTTTAAACAATGCACCATATTGATCAACTTCTTCAGTGGTGCAATTAACTCCCAAGTTGACATATTTTAGGAAACTGTTAGTTCCAATATTGATCTTTCTTTTTCTTGAACCTTTCAGAGTGAAATTTCTTCTAGGAGATTCTTAGCATGATCATCTTTCGTAAAGAGAGACTCATATTGAATGCAATATTTCAAGACAACAGACATGTGATTGTATTCATCATCATCATCATTCAACAATTTTTTTTTCAAATTTTCATCATTCTCAAATACTTGTAAATATTCCAAGTTATCAGGTATAAAAGGTCGAAATACTCTTTCTACTTGAAAAGATGTTTTGATTTGTATATCATCTGGGTTTGAAAATGAAGCCGCCAAAGCCAATGAATCTTTCTTCTGATTCTTGTCCCTTGGAATGAAAACAATGTTGAAAGAGTTGAAACTTTCCATCAATTCGTTAACTCTTTTGAAATATAATTTGAGTCTTTGCTTCTTGATTTTATACCTCTGGGTGACTTGATTAATTACCAACTTAGATTCACCAATCACAATTAAATATTCTATCTTCATTTCTTGTGAAAGAATCATCCCCTGAACAAAAGCTTCATATTCTACCTCATTATTAGTACATGCAAATTCAAGTCTGATAGCATGTGGATCCATAATCTTTTCTGGACTTACAAGGACAATTCCAACTCCACTCCCAGAGCTTGAACAAGCTCGATCGAATGACATCCTCCAATAACCTTCAAATGGATGCTCTTGATTCTCCGTGTCTTGAATTTTATCTCAGCTTTCAATGTATTCCATGTCTAGGATACCATAATTTCCAATCCCAACATCTATGTATTCTTCCATCAATTCATTATCCTTCTTTCTGAAAGAGAAGGGTTTCATGGGTTCACAATGCACCTTGATCATTGCTCCTTCTTTGCCTGGAAACATCATGCAACTTTTGTCATTCATTATATATCCCTCAATCATGGATGACCAATATCTTCCCAACACGACTCCATATGCCAGAGGAAGGTCTGCCACAAACTGTAATAATGTGGGGAGTCATTGTGATCCAAGCATAAAAGTCCTTGATTTCTCCATAAGTTGGCACTTGTCTAGAATCAATTGCATATATACTTTCACCAATCTCTTAATATTTGGTACAATTCATGAACAATGCCTCCATGAACACCAGTGGCATAATATTTTTGGTCACGCCAGTGTCAACTAAACAATTATGAAGTGCAACATCATGATTTTCAATTGAAATATAAAAGGGGGGAATTTTACCTCACAACTTGGTGGTTGATTTGTTCTGGCTTTGTTTTGGACTTGTAACAACAACTTTTGTTTTTTCAGAGAGGGATCATCCAACAATCACAAAATGTTTTCCCTTTGTTAGGGAATCTTCACCACTTCTGTAAAAGGAAGAGTTATCCTTAGTTTACTTAAGTCCTCTACAACATTGTATGTCATTTGAGTGGAGTGACATCGGGTGTTGCTTCTTACTTCCAACGTTATCCATCATTTTCTCATTTTCCCTTTTCTCATTCGCTTTTTCTTTATCTTTTTTCTTTTCCTTTTCAGAATCATTTTTACTCTTAGATCTATCCACAAATCCTCTTGTCTGGGCAAATTTTTCTTGCAAGTTGGGGTCATTGTCGCCTTCTTCAAATATATACATGGAAACATCCTTCCATTTTTACAGTTTCGAAACTTTCATTGGGTGAATAATAGTTCTCTTTATCAACCATTTTCTCATCATATGCATCATCTAGAACAACTACATTGGGTGTTGGCTGCCTGGGAACCCTTGGTCTTTGTGAATTATCCATGTTTTCAAACCTCACTCTGTTTTCTTGGAAAGGGGCTATGGGATCGACATTCTTGAAGTTGATATATAATTATCCCCCCTTCTTAGTCTAATTATCTTGTTTTGCATTTGCTTGATAGTTTTATTCATTTGTACAATTTCAATTCTTTGCTTGGTTTC
The DNA here is from genome assembly GCA_009831015.1 of Picea engelmannii. Taxonomy (NCBI): domain Eukaryota; kingdom Viridiplantae; phylum Streptophyta; class Pinopsida; order Pinales; family Pinaceae; genus Picea; species Picea engelmannii. Next base: position 245,494 of record ML781408.1, read on the forward strand.
TTGTGCCGCAACAGGGTATACCTTCACATCTTGTATGGTTCCCTTGAAAAATCCTCCTCCAATTGTTTGATTTTGGGTCAATCATGGCTTGAATTCTTCATTCTTTCTTGAACTAGAGGATCCTTGATTATCGATACTTAATCCTCCCAACTGCCTTTGTACTTTTCCCAGTATGATGTCGGGGTCGACACCTATTTCAATCATAATTTCTTCCATCTCAATGCCTTTAGTCATTGCTTCCTCCAAGGTATCCATTTGGGATGTTCTAATAGCATATTTCACATTCCAGGGCATTGCATTCTTATAACAGTCGAGTATGATTGGGTCATTAGGCCTTTTATCTTCTGGAATCCTACTCAAGGTTTTATTGCACCTGAGATTAAAATCTCGTATTCTTTCATTCTTCCTCAAACCAATTTGGGTGAAATTGACGAGAAGGGTATCATAAGAAATTGGAGGGGTGAACATCGTCAGGAACATGGCTTCGAGGTCATTAAACGAGCCAATTGATCTACTGTGTATTGTCATATACCATTCATATGATATTCATGATAAGGTTTGAAGAAATAACCTTACCATGACATCGTCATACTCAACACGATGAAAATCACTGATCCAGGTGGATATTGGTGGCCACCCACCTATTCCAACTAGCTCCTCTTGTCAGTTTTTAGCTCATCACGTTATTTTGTACTTCTTTGTAATTGTGGGTTATACACTTCTGGGGATGTTTGAGTCCCTACACATATTCCAGGTCGATACTGGTGGCCTCTCACCTAATCCAACTGGCTTGTTTTGTATTTTTTCATGTCAACACATCTTGTTGTACTTCCAGGGCCGTTTTGGAGCCCTAAAATATGTTTTTTTGGCTTGCCACAGTAAAAATGTAGATGGAGTTAGAGTTTGATGATGTAATGTGTAGTTATCTAAAATACCTTTCCAATGGGTGATCACGTGCCTAAAATGGAGGTCGTATGCAAAAGTTACGACACTAGGAAGTTGAGGTACCGACTTACACATAGGGGCCCACATAACTTTTGGTGTTTCATATCCTAGGGTTAGGTTTTTGGATGTCTAGGGTTTTGAAATTCATGAGTAATGTTACCAAGGCCTTTGGAGCTTCATTGTAATCATTATGATCATACAGATGCACGTAGCAGCCACATCTCTTCTCAGAGATAGCTACCACCATTCAAGCAAGTGTTTCAATTATGCAGTTTTATAGTTTCAACCTATTTCATTTATTCAATAGAAGATATTGTTCACTGAATATCTATATTGTTCTTATTATCTATGTGTTTATTGTATTCAATATGTTAATTAGTTGTTTCTTCTCCTAAATCTGGATCAGTGGTATCAGAGCAGTTTGATCTTCATTTATTTTTCTTCATGCATGTCCTCGACAAGATCTGGGTACAATAAGTTGGAACTCAAACCAATCGATCCGTTGCAAGATCTGTCGCACCGAGCCCGGAAAAAACCCATGGGAGATGAAAATAAAGATGATGGAGTAGGAGATTCTTTTAAAATGTTGCTCGAGGAAGCCCTTGCACGACAAAGGAATGAAATGATGGAAACATTTGCGCGAAATGATGGAAACATTTGCGCGAAATGATGGAAACATTTGTGCAGATTCTTCGATGACTGCCCATAGGACAAGCATCTTTATCAAGCGACCATGCAACCCCCTTCAAGGTATAAGTAAATTTTGATATTCCATTCTTTGAAGGACTGATAGATGTGGATGTTGTTGATAAATGGTTGAATGTGCTCGAAGGGTATTTTTCGGTCCATAATTTTTACAGTAGGGAAAGGATTACTTTTTCACTCCTCAAGGTCGTCCCCCATGTTAATGACTAGTGGGACACTTACTTTAAGAAAAGGGCCTTAGAGGATTCTACAATATTTTTTGTTTCCCCTACATGGGATTCCTTCTTGGATGCCATTAAAGAACAATACTAGCCTCTTGGAAACTATGAGGACTAGTACACTAGATGGACCACCTTGTGTCAAGAAAGGGACCAAACAGTACCGGATTTCACTAATATTTTCCATACCCTGCGCACCAAGTTGGGTATCAAAGACTCTGAGTGACATTTGGTGCTCAAATACCACGATTGTTTGCATAGAAACATTCAAATAGAAATGGATTTTCTGGACATTACCTCATTGGGTACAACTTATAGATATGCTTTCAAGATCGAGCAATAATTTAAGCAAAAGAGGCGAGAGTTTGGATCTGCAAAATCCTCACAGCCAAAGAAGGGAAAAGGCGGCCCCATCCCACACAACAAGGGACATAGAAAAATGGCCACTCTTAGGACAACCAGTCGAAGCTGCAACACAAGAAGGGAAATGAGAAGATGAAGAAGGACACAGGAAAATGGTGTGAATACCATAAAATTGCTTGACACAACACTGAAGAATTCCGCTCAAGAAGTCACTCATGGTTGAGCTGAAGGATTCCAAGTCAGAGGTCGATTCTGATTCTAAATCAAATCCAAAAGGAGGGAAGCAAATTATTGATGTTGAACCCAGTTCCACTATCACTACCACCAAAGTCCAACCAAGCGAACCAGAAAAACCAAAGGAAGGGGAACGACTCTTTCACTCATAGATGTGGGTAAAGCGAGTTCTGATTCATGTCATTGTCGATAGTGGCAGTCAGAAGAACCTGATCTCAGCAGAGGTCATCAAGCAACTAGACCTACTGATGACACCGCACCCATAACCCTACATGATTGGTTGGCTTCACCAAGGAAGAGATCTTCGTGTCAGCCAACACTGTCATCTTCCCTATAACATCAAGCCCTTCAAAGATGAGGTATTATGTGATATTTCTCCCCTTGAATTTTGTGATGTTATTTTAAGAAAACCATATTTGTGGAAGTGTCATGATGTGTATGAGTCTCAAACCCACAATTTTATTATTACTTTGTCTAGAGAATTGTACAGGATACCAGAGGTAGCGTTGCCTACCGCTATTTCTTTAATCTCTTCTAAGCAATGCAGTAAGGTCATTTCACAGATCAGGAATTTTGTCTTCTTTGTGATATGTGCTCACAGTAAAAAGAAGGTCATCGCCACATCCGTGGCCTCTACATAGAGCCTCTCTTTGAAGTAGAAGCAAGTGGATGATATCGTGGAAGAGTACAGAGACATCTTCTCCTCACCCATCGGGGTACCGATGCACTGCCAATTCAAGCATCCCATTGATCTAACCCCTGATTCAGCTATGCCTAATGGACTAGTATATCATCGCTCACTGATGGAAAATGACAAAATTAAGCGTCAGATCCAAGATCTTATTAAAAAGGGGCACATCAGACACAACTCCTCCCCTTGTGGAAGCTCGATTGTACTAGTGTAGAAGAAGGATGAGACCTGGCGACTCTACATTTATTACATAGCATAAAACAAAATCATAGTCATAAACCGATACCCAATTCCTAGGATTGATGACCTTCTTTACCAACTCAAGGGGAAACTTTCTTCAGCAAGATTGACCTGAAGTCTGCATGCCACCAGGTTACCATCGAACCAACCGATGTCTGGAAGACAACTTTCAAATCTAAAGAAGGTCTCTTGGAATGGTTGGTCATGCCCTTTGGCCTAACAAATGCACCAGTTACTTTCATGAGGTTGATAGATGATGTATTGAGACCCTTCACCAACTCTTTTGTGGTGGTATATTTGGATGACATCCTCATATTCAATAGAACTTGGGAGGAGCACATGTGGCATATTTAATAGGTTTTGAGCACTTTGCGGCAACACAAGCTATATTCCAACTTGGAAAAATTTTCCTTTAGAATGAACATGGTGCAATACTTGGGCTACATTATTGATGAACATGAGGTACATTTTGACCTAGCTAAGATCCAATTCATCAGTGACTAGCCCACCCCAACCACACTAATCGAGCTTCAGAGCTTCTTGGGACTAGCCAATTTCTACTGACGGTACATGTTGGGATTCTCCCATATTGCATGGGCCCTCAACCACATGACCAATGACAGTGGCAAGGAAAATTTCATGTGGGGGAAGGAACAACATCGAGCATTTGATGATCCAAAGCATCGCTTTTTCTCAGCTCCAGTACTCTCCTCTCCAGATATGAAACAACCATTCAAGATTGAGACTGATGCATTTGAATATGTTGTAGGCACATTTCTCACTCAACATGGTTATTTAGTGGCATACCATAGTGAGACACTCTTATATATTGTCCAAAAATACCCCACCTATGACAAGGAAATGTATTCCATTGTAATATCTTGTCATCAATGGAAACATTACATTTTGGGAAAGGAGATGATCATCCAACTGATCACTAGCCTATGCAGTTCATACAGACACAGGGGGAGTTGTAGAACGACTGCCATCAGAAGTGGTCCACCTACCTGCAACGGTTCCATCTCAACATCAAGTATAATACAAGGAGCAAAAATTGTGTCATTGACTGCCTCAGTCGACCTCTCGTGGCTACACTCACCACTGTGCTCCATTCCAATGGACATGAGGCATTTGAGTGGCCCCAACTTTATCAACAAGATTTGGACTTCGCCACCACCTATAAGCTCTTAGGTACAGGCACAATTGTCACCAATTTTCACATTCAGGATGGGTTGTTATGCAATATGGGTCATCTCTTTGTTCCTGCAAGCAAGCGTGCAAAGATTATTTGGGAATCCCACTACAGTTAGGTGGCAGGACATTTTGGCGTGGAGAAAATTGTGGCCATTCTCCAGAAACATTTTTATTGGCCAAAACTTCGACATGACATCAACAAGTATATCAGATCTTGCACTTCATGTGCCATTGCCAAGCCAACCATTAAGAAGAAAGGCTTATACACCCCTCTTCCTACCCCCAAGAAGCCTTGGGAATCCATCTCGATGGATTACATGTCTGGCCTATCGTCCACCAAGAAAGGAAATGATTGTGTATTTGTGGTCGTTGATTGGTTTTCGAAGATGGCCATCCTCACATCCCGCAAGAAGAAATCACAACGACAGACACTGCCAATCTCTTCTTCGAATGAGTGTGGATCCATTTTTGGATACCACGAACCATCAACTCCGACCGGGACAACAGATTCCTCAACACATTTTGCTTGAGTCTCTGGTCACTATTGGACACCAAGCTCACTAAATCCACTTATTTCCACCCCCAAATAAATGGCCAAACATAGGTCATCAACCAAATGATTGTGAACATCTTGCACATGTACAACTCTAAGCATCTGCATACATGGGATGAGAGTCTCCCCTATGTTCAACATAGTTACAACAAGGCTCTCCATAGCTCAACCGACCATAGCCCATTTCAGGTGGGACTGGGATTCCAACACTTGGGTCCCATTGTTGTTGCACTACCTATGACAACCACATAGAAAAAATCTTCCCATGTTTAGTCTGTGACCGACAAAGGCAACAGATTCATTAAGTGGATTTAGCACATCTTCCAATAGGTCCATGAGATTTTGCAGAAATCCAATGCAAAGGACAAGCAACATCATGATTAACACAAGGTACCACACTAGTTTCAGGTTGGAGACAAGGTTTGGTTACACTTGTAGAAGGAGCCTCTTACAGGGCCCCATCGGAAGCTCTGCCCACTTTGCTATGGGCCTTACACCATGACCAAGGTTGTGGGTAACAATGCTTTTGAGCTCAACACTCCACCATTCTTTGGCTTGCACCGAGTGTTCAACGTGGTCCTCCTTTGACCATATTTTCCACCATTATTGGACACCTCATAGATCGCAAAACAACTGACACCAATAGACCTCAATCTTAGCTGCACGAAACAAACATACATTGATCATATAGTGGACACACTGGTCAAGGGCACTCGCCAGCAGGGGATCCAACTTTATCGGGTTGTCAAGGCAGGGAAGCTCCTACACCAAGGCAAGTGGCTCACTCAAGGCAAAATCCAACAAAATTTTCCTCACCTGATGGGGGAACTCAACACAATGGATACCATTGCTTCCTAAGGGGGGAGGATTGATTCAGGTGGATATTGGTGGCCACCCACCTATTTTAACTGGCTCCTCTTGTTAGTTTTTAGTTCAACACGTTCTTCTGTACTTCTTTGTAATTGTGGGTTCTACACTTTTGGGGATGTATGAAGCCCTAAACATATTCCAGGTGGATACTAGTAGCCTCTCACCTAATACAAATGGCTTATTTTGTATGTTTTCATGTCAACACATCTTGATGTACTTCTAGGGTCATTTTAGATCCCTAAACAATGTTTTTTTTTGTCTCACCACAATCAAATTATATATGAAGTCAAATTTTGATGATTTAATGTGTATTTCTCTAAAATACCTTTCCAACGAGCTATCACGCACATAAAATAGAGGTCGTATGCAAAAGTTATGACCCTGGGAAGTTGAGGTACCAACTTACCCATAGGGGCCCACATAACTTTTGGCATTTCATCTCCTAGGGTTAGGTTTTTGGATGTCTATGGTTTTTTCATTCATGAGTAATGTTAAAAATGCCTCTGGAGCCTCATTATAATCATTCTACTCAGAAGGATGCGCGTAGCAGCCACATCTCCTCAGAGATAACTACCACCATTCGAGCAAGTGTTTCAGTTCTGCAGTTTTATAGTTTCAACCTATTTCATTTATTCAATAGAAAATATCAATAGAAGATATTGTTCACTGAATATTTGTGTTGTTCTTCATATCCCTATGTTTATTGTATCCAGTCTGTTAATCAGTTTGTTTCACTCCTAAATCTGGATCAATAACAAACATCAAGAAAAAAGTGAAGGCGCCTCTTTGCATCAATTGTTCTGTCTCCAGAAAATCCCTTTAAGGTACCCTTAGGGAGAACATGGAGATCATGTTGCTCACCTAGCAGATTTAAAGGGGAATCTCTTATTCTTCTTTTATTTTCTTGATTTCTTGCAGCACCTCTTCCACCTCCTTGTCTCTCCTCATGTGGTTCTTCTCATGGTTGTTCATTTCTTTCTGCCATATCTGGAGATGTTCCAGGGATATGATTTTCACTTCTTAGGATACAAATTTTCTTTCTTTTACTTCTAGTAATGGGTCCTTTGTATTCGTCCAACTTCGATCCTAACCTTGTCCGTGTGTTGTTCTATCTAGCCTTTGATTTCTTCGGTCTTGTCATTCTTCTCTCCTTTGTCTTCGAAGGATCTCTCTTTCTTCTTATTGAGCTAAGATATGCCAAGACCTTTCTAATTCTTCATGGGTCTCAACTATCATTATTACCATATTGTATAGCTGATGTAAGATGCTTCGTTGATTGTTCAATCCAATTTCCAGGTGGGGTTGATCAGTCTGGGGCAAAGTCATGTGTTTTTCAAAAAATGTTAAACCAGATTTAAAATTTCAATTCATTCCACAGTATGTTCGCCAAAAATGTTGACGCTTGAATCCGTTAGGACTGAAATGACAACCTCACGAGGATGTAAATCCCCATGCGTTTTTATAGAGGTGGTACTCCTCTTTACTTTAATATTTTCTTGGGACTCAAAATATTCAGAATATGGGACTATGTAGAAGTTTGTCGTGGTAATCAAATAAATATAAATATAGCAAGAAAGATAACAAGAAAAAATTGTTTTGTTTTATTTTTAAACAAATTTCTTGAGAATGACCATGTACTACACACTTCATACATTTAAATAAATAGACAAAATTTACTCACATCCATCATAGTTAAACTAAAGATTTATGATCACATAAAAATAAAAAGAATATGATTTGAATGGATAAGAGAACTTTAATAGAGTGGACACATGGGTAGCTCAAATAAAGATAATGATAGATCAATCTTAAATACTTTATACTCAAAACTCATATTTACAAAGCACAGTCAAAACTGATCCCGAAATAGCTCTCTTGAAATTTCTAAAATATATATAGTCTATTACATATTCTTCGAAATTTAAAATGTGTGTGTCCTTAGGACTAGGATTGGGGCTCCCACGGACCATAAAGAAAATATAAACAAGAATTAAGCTTGTAGAAGGAAGATGATGGGTGGTAAAAAAACAACAAGACCTGTAAAGAAGAAAAGAGAAGTTATCATATTTCAGTTAAATCTTTCTAGTCAAAGAAGTGAAGCAACTGGATGAAAGAACTGATAAAGAAAGAAACATGTGATCAAAATAAACTTACTATGATAGTCTCTCGTGTCTTCACTTGCTTGCGGCTATCCTTTTATTGTCTTCATTAACGATTATAGGAACCGTCTCAACTGTTTCTTTCCCTTCATTGGTCAATTTGTCGATTGCTTTCTTGAACCATTCTTGAATATAGTTTTTCATTGGTGTGACATTTATCTCATGCCAGATTTTGATGTTGAATAAGTCTCCTTTCAAGTCTCTCAAACCAAGGGAAATACCATGTAATGCTTGCTCAATATCTTGATTCTTCACAGAATAGTCTACTAGCCAATTGTCTATATCATCTTCATCATATTCAAGTATACCATAAAAAATTTCAACTGATAACCCTTTAAATATCTCAACTTGTTCGTCAAACTGTTTCTTTGTTAGGAACATTGAGTTGATAATTAATTAAGGGTCTTGTACTTCATAAGTACCTCCATCTAGGTCTATCTTTGTGAGTCTCTTGAACAGTTCTTCCCTTTTTAGTATGGCTTCACTACATGCTTGAACAATATTATTCAAATTTTTAATGTTTTCCTTCCAACACATATTCAACTATTTTATCCGACTTGGGGATGGAAAATCCTCCTCTCTTCTTCTTAGTTCCATCATGCTAGAAACTTTGTTTCTAAAGGGTAATGCAACATCAATGTAGAGGCTTTCTTAATTCTTCAGATCAACTTGAAAATATTCATGGAAGGAATGTGCCCTCGAGCCAAAAGAAACAATGCTTTTCAAAACCTCCCATGCCTCTGTGATCAATGCCATTTTTTTCTTAATATTTGTTTCTACATAGATCCTCTTTGATGTAAGTAGGCTTGAAGATCCTTTCAATTTAAAAATGGGTGTGGTGGGTCTGACTATTGACAAAGGACTAGAAAGAAGTGGAAGAGTCATTAAGGCGTCTTCCAGTTCCTTGATCCTTTCTTTAAACTTCGTGTTTTCTGCTTCTAGACCACCAATGGAATCATCAAGAGCATCCTCGATTTCTCTGTGAATTCTAGAGATTTGGGATGAACGCATATCTTTTAGGTCAACTTCTAAATGAGATTCTCCTTTCTTATTTTTCATGTCACTTTTTTCAATAATCAATTTCTTAGATTCTTTATCAAAGACATCGCTTTGGGAAGCGAATGACTCTTCTTCATTGAAGGTCTCATTCTCAATGATCAATGATGAATTTTGATGGGCCATGTTTCCTGGTTGATCAATTGTGGGAAACATTCTCTCGATATCTGCCTCGAGCTCCATGTCTTCAAGAGAGAAGTTGTTGATGCCATTTTCTATGCGATGGTCTCCTTCCTCTTGCACAACATTCTTCCTCTTCTTTTTTAGAGGAAGCTTGCGTGAGCTCTCAATTCTTCCGGAGGAGGGGGGATTTTTTTCTCCTCCGCTGCTTGAAATATTGTTGGTAAATTTCCTAGTTGGGTGGGTCGTTGGAGCATTTCTCCAAGATTTTCTATTTTTAGGAGTAACAACTGGAGACTGGGGCGCTCTTCTCACTAGGACCCTTTCCTTTTTTCTTGTAAAACTTGTTAGTACTAATTAATGTTTCCAAGTCACCATCATTGTGAGCAGGAGCGCCTAAGTTGTTGTCTTCTTCTTCACTCAAAATAGTATGAATGAATGAATTGTTGAATCCTGCTGACAACATATGTTCCACGAAGATTTTGTTAGGTTTAAACCCCTTTATCTTTTCAACATACTTCAGATTTACATTGTGGAAGTGATTCACAAACTCATCAATTTTGTTTATATTCTTAAATGTGAAGTCTCCAATTTTACAAGGCAAGGGGATGAATTGTTTTTTCTATTTTTCATGGAAAAAGTGCAACCAAAATTTGTATTGCCTTGCCACTTTCGTAATAAACAATTTATCATATACATGGTATGTAATAAAAGAGGGATTTTCCTTGGAACATAAGATCTTGATAACACTATGATTTTCCATCTTCTTTAACGTTCCCTTTTTTTCCAAAAAGTTATTAGTCTAGTTAGATATCCTGGGGGTAATTTTACCAAACAACAGTCCTTTGAAAACTGAAACGAAATCATTGTAAATTTCCTAAAAATGCAAAGAAGTCTTGTGTCTCCACAATGCTTGATACCAGAAGGTAACTCTATCAATTTCAGAGTTCACCCTCTTACAGATAGTCAATTTTGGAAATTGACAACAAAATAATATTGCAAATACCAAATAGGAAGCCATAAATAATTTCTTGTCCCTTTTGTAATGTGACAATTGGGAGGATATTTCAATGGAAATCAGTTTTCCCCAATAAAAAATAACTTTTTATTTAATTGTAAAATATAAAATATAAAGAATCATGCAGGAAATGGTGGCGGTGCTTTCTTGGCCTGTTAACCTGGTGAAAAACTGATTGATTTCCCGAAAGGGGTTTTTAAAAGAGTCGACCTGAATCCTAGTTATGTCTTTTGGAACATCCGTGGGATTCTCCAAGAACTCATGCAAGAGATCTAGACCATTTTAAATTTTTTTTAGAAAATCTCTATAATCCTCTCCTTTGAAGGTAAGTGTTGGTTCAGGGAGCTTCAACATCTTAAGAAACACTTGTGGTGAAAGAGAGATGGGGGAATGATGTTGGAGTTGTATGACTCGTTGAATCGGTATGTACTTCTCAATGCACCATGCAACTAGTTCTTTGTAATTCGAATAACTCAGGGACACACTCTATGTGAGCATTTATGGATGTCCCAATTATATATTTATGTGTAGGAGGAGATGAGTAATATGAGTATGCTCTGGACCATTGAAATTTCTAGTCCTCACGACCAAAAATATTCAAAGTATCGCCATAGAACTATTGTCTAGTTGTTGTTTCCATAGGTTGACGAGAATTTCTTTCAACTGGATAATAACTTGCAATGAATCCTTTCAGAGATATAACAATAATATAACCTTTGGATAATCGTACTTTAATGCAATTTATTGACAAACATTCTCGATCCCTTCACTTATTAATGATGATATTTACAGAGCATGCATGATCTATTGTTATCATTAAACCATACTAAATTCACATTGGGAAAAGCATGAAGATGGAGGGGATGGACAAGAGCAATTTGAATTTGGGGCCTTTTGTGAACTTGCCAACCTGGGAACCCTTGAACCCACGGTTATGAATGATAGAAAATAGGCTAAGTGTTACACAGTGGTCGGTCAAACTTGGATACAGGAGAAATGAGATACTTGGGATCTCAATACCCGTGACAAGTTTGACGGTCATAATGTAGATCACGGGTGTTTGGGTGCAAAATGGAGATTGCAAAATTTGGAAGATGAAAGCTTGAACCCATGAACCCACGGTTTCAAGAATGGTTAAGTGTATTATAACAAAGCGATCGATTAGACTCATGATGTAGGAGCATGGATAGAGGTGAATACCCATGATTCTGACAACCAACGAACCTGCTGATTTTTTGAAATACGACTAAATATGGTAACTAGAAAGGGAAAAGAGAAGGGAGAAAAGAAAAGGGGAATGAGAGTAGGTATAGAAGAGGGAAAATAAATGGAAAAAAATAAGTTGGGAAAATAGAAAAGGGAGGGAAATTTCGGAACTGAGAATTGATCTCAACAAGAGGTTTCTGCAAGCCTTGCTCTTGAGATGAAGAAAAATCTACATAGCCTCTCTTTATTGTTATAGAGGATTCTGATGGTTCTAGAGCTGTAGTTGACACGTGTTGTAATCGTTTCTCTAAATATTTATTTTTCTTTGCACAATTTTGCAATTTCTCTTGCAATCTTGTTGTATCTTCTGCTTGCTTTTTCAACATTTATGTGTTCTTCTTATACTTCTCGACATTGTCCTTTTTATTCTTTTCAAGTTCTTCCTTTTCTAATTTTAGTTGGGATCAAACTTTAACCAATTGACCCCTAAGTTTTTGTACTTCATTCTCAATCTCTTGTTCCCTCAAATATCATTTCTTCAATGTAGTAAACAAAATTGGCACCACCTCAATTATTGTTGTACTTTGTGATTTCTGTTGCAAATCAACAATTCAGAATTTCAAATTTTGTATCTCCATGTCACATCCCAAATGTTCTTCCTTTCAATTATGCAAGAGTTCATTATTGATATCTTTAATCTTTTTATCTCTCTCATATATATTCATCTTCAATGATTCCACCATTGGTGATGGGGCATAGAGATCGGCTAGAGAACTACTTAATGAGACATCTTCCCAAGACATGTTATCTTTTCTTTGTGTGGACTTTTCCAAGTCAATTGAAAGCATTCATTTTGCTGGGCTTCCCTGACTTGTATATTTACCCTTACCCATACCTTGAATTTAACCTATATCTTGATATTTGTTAACTCATTTGCTTTGACTTTCTATTTCCTCTTCAAGTTCTGTAATCTTATATTTTGTTGCACTTCCCTTACTTTTACCTTTTCCCTTACCCATACCTTAGCTTTTACCTTTTCCTTTACCCATACCTTGAATTTTACCTTTATCCTTACCATCGCTACTTTCTTTAGTAAGCATTTTAATTTCCTTTTTAAGTTCTTTAATCTTCCCACTTACACTGACAATTGCCATATTTCTCGAATTCAACTTATTACCTTGGTTAACATTTTCTTTCTTCAAATTGGTCACTATGTTCTTATATTTGTCAATCTTTGATTTATGCTTCTCACGTTCCTCTATCACTTTTTTTTCAAATTCAGCCTTTAAAATTTCAATAAATGCTTCTTTCTCCTTCAAAATATTTTTAATTCATCCACAGTTGGATTACTTGCAGTTTGAAATGGAGGTATATTCAAAACATTTGGTCTTCTTTTCAATTCTCCTTGAATATTTGAAATAGTGTTTTGATATGTAGTCAATGACATTTCGAACATTGCATTGGTATTATCAATCTCCCTCTTACATTCCTCTGTAATTTCAGATATCACACTTCATAATCCAACAATAACATGATCTTTTTCCTTCATTGTGTTACTTGATTCTTCTATTTTCTTCACATTTGTTGATTGCAGAGTTGCAATGTTCTTCAAGCATTCAATATTATCCTTGTGATTTAGTTCACACTTTTTTTTCCAACTGTATATATAGGAAGAATCCTCCATTACGACTAATTTACAATGGATCATTCTATCAAATACTGAGAAAACAAATCTGTTATCAAAAATTTATGTTGGATTTTTCACATTTGAACTTGGAGAGGTAGAATCAACGCCCATAATAGGGACATTATACTCAAGTAATTCCATTTTAGGAGGAATTCTATCAATTATAGTTTCTAAAGTAACACAAAAATCACAATTGTTTGTTTCCATATAATTTTCCATAGCTCCCTACTCCTTAACTTCATTCATAGATTCATGTAGGTGTCTTAAAGTTATGACAACATTAACTTCATCTTGGGAAACTATATCAAAATTGATTTCCACACCATCAACTATAGTCTATTCATGTACTTCCTCAATGGTTTTATTTGTTTTTGATCTCCTAATGTAAGTTCTAAGTGGGCTTGTTTGGTCACCAAGTCGATATAAATCAATAATTTGTTGTAGTGTTCCTGGGAAACTGAACTTAATATTCTTCTTTTTACTTTCTTCAAGGGAATAATGTAATTTTTTATCCAATAGATGAGGGACATATATGGCCCTATCTTCAACCCAATAAATGACTAGCCTCATGCAGTCACCGGAAATATCTTTCTTATGATGAATCATAATTGTCCCAAGGATAAGTTGAATAAAATATTTGTATAGTGCATGGGGAACATCTAACATTCTTAAACCGTTCTTGGGAACATATAATTTTTTCTTGCATATTTTACTGGTCATCTCAATATTTTCTACCTTAGGTTTGTTTTTGGAGTTAAATGTTGCTCCCCCTCTGCATGGAATATTTGTTTCTCTTGCAAGAAAATCAACATGTAGGTAAGCGCTCTGGCCAAATAGTTTCATTTCCATAGCTATATCATCATAATTAGCTATTTCATCATCTATATCCTCATTTTTTAAATTGAAAGGTCCAATCATAAAGTCAAAAACCTCTGCTCTTCTCAAGATATTTAGCATACCTATAGGAAAATTCATTGTGTCTCTCCATGCATCATCACACTCCTGGAATTTGTTGACAATGAACTTTTCATCATGGGAACCCTTTGTTTCAATTGTTTCACCTATGGTAGATGATTCCCATGTTTCAATTGTGGCCATGATTTTATGGGTTCAAAGTTGAAATGGTTTTTTGAGGAATGCATGCTAACAGGAATGGACACTGATGAATGGAAGTCGAGGAATGAAAACTCACACTAAGGAAACCCTTGGCAGTGAATTGATTTTTTTTTTAAATGATTTAGGGTTATATTGGTATATTTTTCTATAAATCACTTTTATTAAGAAAAGTAAATTAATATTTATACATAAGATATAATTTATTAAAAATAACACTTTTACAAAAATTGTCGTGCATTTTTATAAGCACATTCAAGTAGATTTGTAGTATTTTTTAACAATGCACTTGGGATTTTTGAGACTTAATGAAAACTTTCCATCCTCTAAATGAGGGGAAGTACTTGGAGTTTTTCCCTGGGTGTTGTAAATTGGAAAAAAAATGATTGTCAGAATGTGTTAGGGTAATTTTGAAAGAAAAGTTACAAACGTTGACAATTATAATACAAACACACACACTCAATCTCAAATTAAATGGTAAGCAAGATATCTTGCATGCATTTGAAATCAATCATAGGTGTGGGAGACTTACAAGTACTTCGAGTTTCTAAGATTCTGGGACTTGGGCACCAACTCAACATACAAGTTTAACTGCATATGTATGCTTACAAACAACTTGTCAAACATGGGTTCAAGGTTGTTATAAGATATGCCATAGTAGCATCGATCATAAACAATGGATCAACATCCATTTTAATTCATCTTCCTATGAAAACCATTCATATGAGATAAGGAAGAACCATTTAGGTTTTAGGCCACCATAGGGTTGCATAACATGTCAAGGGCATGCATTTGTCATTAACAATGTGTTCATGTTCCTCCTTACTATGTAAACATGCAATCCCATACCCTTAGCCTGCAATTTCAACTTGAGGCATGCATTTTTCCCTTCAAAGGCATGAATTTTCCTCAATACCTTGTTTTCATGTAATTTCATAAGGTCAACATACAATTACCAACACAAGTCATGCATTTCTCTTCCTAGGGCGTGCATTTTTCATCTGCCCTATTTTCATGCATTTTATGCATTTTCCCTTTTTAGGGCATGCATTTTTCACCATGGTGTGCACATAATTTATCTGAAGGAATGGATGTTTCATAAGCCTATATATCCCTGGTATAATCATACCAATTTCACCAATGGGCGTGCATTTCCCTCAGTCTAGCATGCATTTCAACAAGGCCAATTTTAACAATTTGACCTCTTTGTTTTACAAGGCAGTTTTTACCATTTATGCACAACAACAACAAAAAAATGTCTAAAAATTCCCACTATGTCCTCTAAAATGCAAGCCTAAGGCATAACATATTTTATGCCTTATTATAGGATGGGTATGCTACAATTTCCTAGCCATCCAATCCTCATTGTTTCCATTACTAATTTTTTATGCTAACCATTTGGAAAATAATGGAAATATTTGGGTTTCTATTGTTGCATATAACCCTAATTTAAGGTTGTTATAGTCTCCACATCTAAAAATTCACACTCACACATAAGAAATACATGTTTTTCTTTTAAACTCTAATTTATGCCCTTGTGCAAAATGCACTCCAAGATTCACAAAAATGAATGCCTATGTCTTAAAACACCTCCAATTTGAGTGATTAAAGTTGTTGAGAGTGTATTAGATAATTTACACTTATGTACATATTTTTATTTTTATTTTCAAACATAAATGTGGCTACTCTGTAAAAGAGACAAAATATGCCTTTTAAATTGAAAGACCAAAACAATAGAAAATGACCTAATGGAAATGTGCACCCATGTTCCTATATAGCTCCAAATTTAGTTATAAGATATTTGGGGTGAACATAATAACATTATAAATATATATGTATCACCCTAAGTGCAGTTTCAAATGAAATATGACCTCTACATTGAACCAAGATTGACGACTTTCTATAAAATGGAGGGTAAAATTGTCTTTTTGTAAAATGCACACCCAAGACTCATATGACCTCCAAATTGAGTGATTCAAATTGTGGAGTTTGTATTCTATCATTTTAAATCTTGTGATACATTTGGTTTTTCATTTTAAAACCAAAAACCCTCTTCTGTGCATAGAGGCTAAAAATTGCATTGTAAATGCAAAATAATGCATAAAGAGAAAAATGCATAACAAAGAATGAAAACAGGGCATGATAAAAATGCATGCCCTGCCAAGAAAAATCCATGCATGGTGTTGGTAATTGACATGTTACAAGTTACAAGACTATGAATATGTTGGAACCTTAAGATTGTATACTAGGGTGATATCTCAACTTTTTTCCCTTCCCTAATTTCAACAATATTGGATTTTGACATAGTGAAAAAGGTTGGAGGATGCATGCCATCCATTTAACAAAAAGGTTTATAAATGTTGGAAGGATGTTCCCCAAATATTTGATGAAATGGAAACCAAAAAATAGTTTTCCTTTCCTCTAATTCCTGTCACATGGGGTCAAAGCTCCTCTTCCTCTCTATTATATGTATTATGTTTTTTGGCCTATAGAAATGAATTTACATGTGTGAAATTGGTTGAATATATTCGTATATTGTATGTATAGTGTTTCATTGGAATTTTTTGTAATAGTTAATTACACTATCATATAACATTACTCGAGAGGAAAATAATAGGATGCTTCAAAGGTTATTTGCGGCATTGGAAGCAAAGGGTGATAGGAAATGTTATTTCCCTTGCAATCAATGTAGGGGATTCAAAAGAAGAAGATTTTTAATAAAAATAGATGAAAGGCATTGTAGACAGTTTGAACATGTTGAAGGGGGATATGAATATTGTCCCTTGGTAAGTTAGTACTCAAAATATGTTTTTGTATTGATTGTATTTGTAGAAATTTCTATCCTTTTAATATTTATTACATACACTAATATTTTTTTATTGTTTGTAATTATAAAGGAAGGGCGTCCTAGGTGAGATCTTGGGAATATGCCAAGTAGTAGTAGAAATCTTGTTGTACACAATGAGGAAGATGGAGCGAATATTGGAGATCAAGTTAGTCATATGTAAGAATATGACATTCTTAATAGTATAATTGAGAATTATGGTATAAATAGATTGATCCATGACACCTTTTCTCCAATAGATAACAATTTTGATGATATTCGCGATGTACCTCTGATTGAGAAGTCACAAAAAACCCCTTTACGAAGGCTTGAGGAAAAATCTCCTCTTTGCTATATTGTTGATGGTGAAATTGAAGGTATTTAATGGTTTTCCAAACACTTGTCTCACCGATATCCTAAGTTATGTAATATAATTTTTCACATACACATAAAAGGTCTAGTTTTGTTTCTCTATTCTTAGTGTTATTCATTAATGCATAAATTAAGGATGCAATATTTAGTATTAATATTCTTTACATTAACTAGTTATATTTTGCATTGTAGATTGTTAGGTGAATTTATCCTACCATCATCAAATACTTTACCTCGCACATACCGAGAATTATCTACCATTATGAAAGATATTGGAATGGAGTATCAAGCTATTGTTGCATGTCCTGATGATCATATTATATATTATGGACAATATGATTTAGAAACAAAATTCCCACAATGTCAAATCAGTAGATATCGAACCGATCAAGTAACACAACATGTGCCTCACAAGGATCTTCGTGATATTCTCATAATTCCACGTTTGCAGTGACTGTTTAGGTGCCAAAGCATAGCACCAATTTATTGATTACAATGCATGGAACATAAGTGAAGATGGTGTTCTTTGAATTCCTGCAGATGGTTCTGCAATTTAGGAACATTGAATAAAGATGGCCAAATTTCAAAGAAGAACCTAGTAATATTAGGCTTCCATTGGCAGTTGATGGTGTCAATCCATTTGCAGAGGTCAATTCTATTTACTCAGTGTGACCTATTTTTGTTATAAACAATATCCTTCCTCCTTGGATGTCAATAAAGAGGGAGCACACAATGTTGGCAATGATTGTTTCGGGTATTTGTTTACAATAATTTTTTGAACATAAAATTTCATTTGTCTTGTTCGTTGCATAATTTATTATATATACATATATACAAAGTACTAATGATGTGTATTTTCAATCAATTAGGTAAGTACCAAGTTAAATATATGAATGTATATATTGAGCCTCTTATTGATGAGCTACTAAATTTATGGGTCGACATCACTATGTTCGACATCTCTAGAGCAATAGGGAAAAAGCAATTTCAATTCCATGGGATACTTACATGGAAAATTCATGATGTTCTAGTGCTAACACATTTTTTTGGTATGTAATGTACTACTGCACTTTAATAGTATATAATTTTTGGAAAATGTCATGCATGTTTTTTAAATAATTCCTTGGTATGTGATTGATATCGACATTAATCCATATGTTGTAGGCCTTCAAACAAAGGGTAAATTTGCATGTCCAATATGCGGTCCTAGGATGAAATCTCATCATTCAATAAGTTTAGGAAAGGATGTGTTTGATGAGTATAGGCACTTCCTCCATAAGAACCATAGGTATCGAACTATAGAAAAAACATATTTTCAGTTTGAAAGAAGAGACTAGACTAAAACCATGAAGAATGAAACCTCATCTATGGAAGTTGGAATATAATATAAATTGTCAAGGTAAGAAATCAGTCTATGTATCATATATATTAATGTTTTACAATTTTGATTTGTATTGAATTCTTTTTACTATATCTAACAATTATTGTTGC
>ML781408.1:276641-294922 GCA_009831015.1 Picea engelmannii
GTCATTGTGGTGGATTGGGCAGTGAGGTCTATGCCAATTTTTTAGCATTCAATGCATTCAATTATAGATCTGAAAATTACTTCCAAGTGACCTCAAAAAGTAAACTAGGGCTATTATCACTAAACAATTTTACACTAAAATTATGACAAAAATTTATAGTGAAAGTACAAATATCAAAGAGAAATCATCCATACACAAGGGACACAAAATTACTCAAAAATATTTTTCAGATTGAGGATCCCGAGGACAAAAATAGTCCACACAAGAAAATTACAAACTCAGAAAAATTCCAAAAAAATCTTCCAACTTAAAAATATGCCAAAAACCCTAGCTAACATCATATCCATGCGACTGACATCACCCTGTACGACTTCCCACGTCATCCCTGTAGTTTTCACATGTGGCGCGCTGCTATACCACTCGCACATGCGACCTGTTGTTGTACAACTCACATGTGTGGTTGTCCCTGTATTGACTTGCAACTGTTGTATGTTTCACACGTATGGTATGACATGCAATAAATGTTTCATATAGATCCCACATGTGTGACCTCTCTTCCTCTCTCTCATGACCTCACACATGCGGCTCCTCCTCCTTGGCCAAAAAATGAGAAAATAAAGATCAGAAACCCTAGACCATATTTTCCAAAGTGAAGATCCTCCTTGTTGAAATTTGCCTCCTCAATATCCTTGGCAAGAGTGCTCACTTACTCATGGAAAATACATGATAACAATAAGATGTGTAGTGCCTCCTCACATTTCATCTCCTTTTATAAGAGTCTAAAAGTGAGTTTAAAATCCCCTAACTTACCTTAGAATCCCTCTACTAAACTCAACATTAAATTAGAATTGTTTATTCTTCCAAGTGGGTGCAAAGCCCCAACAACAACAATTCCAAGGATCAACTCTATACAAAAGGGGTTTTCACAAAGTAAAAATGCAATGTGAGTGTCAACAAATATTCCCACATTCCCAACACTAAGGCCAATGTGAGAATACCTCCTCAATGCTACAAAACATCAACACTCCCTCTTAGCAAGGGATGTATTCTCCACCACTTCTAGCTTGTCTCTTAAGTAGACAAACTTCCCCTTCACTAGGGGTTTGGTGAGAGTATCCTTCATCTCGAACTCTGAAGCCAAATCCCTCTTGCAACTGGCGATGAGCTTCTTTGTACCCGTGAGGAATAGATCAACAACATACAACACCAATATAAGAGGATCCTCACCCACCTATATGAGACATAGGTTAGGATCTGTTGAATCACTTTTGGTGAAGCCCGTGCTCTGACAATACCCATCGATCCTCAAGTACCATGCCCTGGGTGCCCACTTGAGTCCGTACAAAGCTTTCTTCAGCCTACAAACATGGGAATCCCGCCCATGTACCTCAAAGCTCTGAGGTTTCTCTATGTACACCTCCTCCTCAATCATACCATTGAGGAATGTTGTTTTCACATCCATCTGATGTATCCTCCACCCCATAACTGAAGCAACCCTGATAGAAGTATACCTGACAGTTGGAGAAAAATTCTCCTCATAGTTCACTCCCTCTTTCTGGGAGAACCCTCTTTCCATGAACCTCGCCTTGTACTTCTCGACCCTATGATTTACAACATGCTTGATCTTATAGATCCACTTGGAAGTGACCACATAATTCTCCTTTGATCTTGGAATTATGTCCCACACATCATTCTTCATGATGGATTGATAATCCTCCATCATGGCATCCTTCCAAACATGTTGCCTCCTCAAAAATGGAAGGCTCAAAATCAATGATGTTACTCATAAGCGCCACATAGATCGAAAACCTTCATAGAGACTTCTCTCCTTGAAAGTTCCCCTGGGTTCAGCATGCTTCTCCACATATCTCAAAGTATCCTAAAGACATCTAGGCCTTGTTTCCTTGTCACTCGAAGGGTCCATTGGATCCACTAACTCCTCCTTATGGTCAGAAGGTTGAACCCCTATATTGGATGGACATGTACTCTCCTCAACCTTCAGAGGCTCCTACTCCTCACCATTTATCTTTGATGAGGTCTCTCAGGGTCCCTTGAAAGCCAACTCCTCAAACTTGACATCCCGACTAACCTCAATCTATTGTTGTCCTATAAAGTAGATCTGATAGGCCTTCGAAGTCTTGATATATCCCACAAACATGCCCTTCCTCCCATGAGGTTCTAACTTCGTCCTCTTCTCCTTAGGAACATGGATGTAAAATTGATAACCAAAGATCCTAAAATTCCCTATCTCTCATCTCACTCATGTGAATTCCTCCTTACGAGTCTTGTCCTCCAAGATCCTATGAGGACTCATGTTTTGAACATAGACTATTGTGTTACATGCCTCTTCCCATAGCAACATAAGTAGATCCTAGTCATGCAACATTTCCCTACCAGCCTCAACTATGGTTTGAATCTTCCTCTTCGCAACCCCATTCTACTATGGGTTGAAAATCATTCTCAGCTCCATGTTGATCCCTACCTCCTTGTATAAATATCTAAAGTTGTTGGAGGTACACTCACCCTCGTTATCTGACTTCAAGACCTTGATCTTCTTCCCTGTCTGATTCTCCACCTGAGCCCTGAACTCCTTGAATCGACTGAAGACCTCATCCTTGGTATTCATGAAGAAGATTCATGTCCTCCTTGAATAATCATCAACGAAGGTAACATAGTACAATTAACCACTCAAATATTGAATCGACATCGGTCCACACACATTTGAATGTACTAGATCCAATATCCCCTTGGACCTACTACCACTACTCGAAAAAATATCCTTGGCATTCTTTCCAAGTGCACAACCCCTGCATACACCCTAGTGCTCTGCTCCAAACTCTGGAAGACCTGTAACCATCCTCCTCAACACTAGAAAATCCTTTTAATGCAAGTGTCTAAATATTTTGTTCCAAAGCTCGCATAGACTATCATTGTCATGTACCAAGGCCTGGGTGTGTTGTCATGTCAACCTGTAAAGACTACCATCACAAACACCAATGACCCATGTTGAGTCAATGCTTGATCCTCTCGACCATGCAAGAGCCTGTCCACTTGAGAATGCCATTGCGTACCCTCTGTCCTCCATAACTAAGATAGAAAGTATGTTCTTCTTTAACCCCAAGACATACAACACATCACTCATCCTGAGAGGCTTCCTGGACTCCAGCTGAAGCGAAGTTGCCCCAACTCCCTTGAATGCATACTTGGCATTATCACCAAGCTCCACCTATAATCATGAGTCCTTCACTGATAAATTGGTGAGTGACTCCCATGATCTTGTCATATGACGAGAAGCTCCACTATCCACCAACCAAGTCCCACTACCATAAATTATACTAGAAAGGGAAGAGACCAATAAGAACTCCCTCTAAATCTTGTCTCCAACTTCATCCACCTTTGTTCATGGTGCATGTTGCTTCCCTTTCCATTTCTTCCATTTTGGACATTGTGAAGCATAGTGGCCTTTCTTATGACAAGAAAAGAACGTAACCTTTCTAAGTTCCTTCTTCTTCCACTCCTCTAGAGATGCCTCGCCCCCTGTGGAACATTTTCCTTTTCCCTTCCTAGCATGAGAAGCTAGGGCCTAGTTCCCATTATCGCTACATATCTGCTTGTTCCTGGACTCTATCCAAGACTCCTCTTGGATGAAATCGATCCACAGTCTTTCAAATGGTGCCATATTCTATCATGCACAAATCCCTTACACAAATGGTCCCCAAGATTCGAGTAAACCATTCAATGCCACATTCACCAACTCTATGTCATAAACTTCCTCACTAATGGCTATAAGTTGATCACAAATCTGAGCAATCCTCATGAGGTATCTATCAATTGTCTCTGATTTAGACATCTCAATTGATCGGAGCATATGTGTCAAAATCAACTTATGGTTTGTATTCCCACTTTGGTACAAGCCTACCAAAGCATCACACATCTCCTTGGATGTCTTCTTCTTTGAAATACGAGGAATCAAGTGATGCTTCATAGAATCCAACAACACCCGCTTGGCCTTCACTTCCTTCTTATTATGAGCTTCCAATTCTTGTGCATAATTAGGATCTGGAATCACCATGTCAATGTAATCTTTGAGACAATTCTCTTCCAAGAGCAAAAGAATCATAGCCTTCCAAGCCCTAAAACTTGTGGCCCCCTCCAACTTGTCCTCTACTCTAAGAGTACCCACCATCGTTTCCAGTCTTGAACAAGAACACAAATATGCAACAACTTGTGTCTCAAGAAGAAGAACTCTCTCTAGAGCCTATCCTCTAATACCATGTCATTTTTTGAGAATTCAATGCATTCAATTTCAGATATGAAAATCACTTCCAAGTGACCTCAAATAGTAAACTAGGGTTGTTATCACTAAATAATTTTACAATGAATCTATGACAGAAAATTATAGCGGAAGCACAAATATCAGAGAGAAATCATCCATACATAAGAGACACAAAAATTACTCATAAATATTTTTCAGATTGAGGATCCCGAGGACAAGAACACTCCTCAGAAAAAATTTACAAACTCGACAAAATTCTGGAAAAACATTTCAACTTACAATTTGCTAGAAACTGTAGATGACATCACAACCGTATGAGTGACGTCTCCATGTACAGCTTCCTGCATCAACCCTGCAATCCACATGTGAAACCTGTTGTTGTACGGTTCACATGTACAACTTGACCTGCAGTTGTTGTACAATTCACACGTGTGGTACGACCTGCGATAAATGTGTCATACAGATCTGTATAGATCCCATACATGTGACCTCTCTCCCTCTCTCTCACATGTGAGGCTCCTCCTTCTTGTCTAAAAAATAAGAAAAGAAAGAACAAAAACCCTAGACCAGATTTGCCAAATTGAAGATCCTCCTTGATGAAATTTGCCTCCTCAATCACCTTGGCGAGAGTGCTCACTCACTCGTTCCAAATACATGATGACGATAAGATGTGTGGTGCCTCTTCACATTGCCTCTCCTTTTATAGGAGTGCCTCCTCACATTGCCTCTCCTTTTATAGGAGTCTAAAAGTGAGTTTATAAACCCCTAACTTACTTTAGAAACCCTCCTCTAAACTCAATAGTAAATTAGAATTGTTTATTCCTCCAAGTGGGTGAAAAGCCCCAACAATAACAATTCCTAGCCCCAGTGCTATGCAAAAGGGATTTTCAAAAAGTAAAAATGCAATGTGAGTGCCAACAAATATTCTCGCATGCCCGACACCAAGGCCAATGTGAGGATACCTCCCCAATGCTACAAAACATCAAGATTTTGTACATGCCAAGTTTGAGAGGATAAATGAGGTGCCATGGTGTTTGGTGCCTTAGACACATTCACTGGGTCATGTAATGACTTGACAGTCACAACGACCATGCCAGAGTTAGGATTCTTGTAGGAGTATTCTTAGAGTTTGGATTCTAAGAGAAGGATGGAGTCAACAAAGGAGTTGACCAAGAACTGTTGGCAATCAACCTGAATGGGTAGAACACAAACCAAGTGACTTGGGTGGTGTTCTCTCACCTTTGGTATGGGACATTGGATGATGCAGAGTGCACCTTGGTGACTTGTCGATTATTGTGCGATGACTCAAATATCTGGGGAGGTTTGTTGGTTGAGATTGGTAGAGTATTGGTTCAAACGTGCCTAAGGCATGAAAGTTCTTTGAGGTGACTCATTCTACTTGGAGCACTTTGGATAGTTCATTGGGATTTTTGAGGAGTGAGGGCATGTTGGTCACACTCATCGCAGATGTTGAGTTGCGGAGGGGTGACTTGATGAAAGGAGGTGAGTTGAGGACTTTCCTTCGTTCAGAGGATTGTGTGGATAGAAAAATTGTAGCATGAAGAGATTACTTGGGCATGAGCATGTATTTTTATTTGGGAAGCATGGTTGAGGGTGAAGCCTAATCAACGTAAAGGTAGATGCAACATCATGGATAAGTGATGAATTAATGAGACAAAGGTAGTCTGGACATGAAACTCTTGATGCAAAGATTGGCTAACTGTGCCATGAAGTTGAGAGTGGAGTCAAGTTTCTACGAAAGACTTTGTTTTGGGGTGACTTCATACTGAAACAAGGTGAGGGGAGACCTTACCTTGGTCCGAGGGTTGTGTGGATGGACCAAATTGTGAAAGGAAGTGACCAGTTTGTGCATGAGGGTGTGTAGTCTCAAGGAGTGCAATAGTTGGACTAGCCATTCAACTAGCTCATGGCTTGGACAAGAACAATAGCAAACAAGGGGGTCAAGAGTACAGACGCACCAATAGGTTTGAAGTGCATCACTCAGACATTGCATATGATCTCCTTGATGAATATTGGATGATGGTAGCAATAGTGAGGTAAATGTGGACACTTGCCTTAGTCTTTGGAGTTGGACGAAGTGATGAAGATGCAACTGAAAAGACTAAATTCAAGCATGGGGAGGCACATCTCAAGACTTGGATGTGACAGTTGGATTGATCACTTGACTAGTATAGGACTTGAGGCATGGAGTGTGATCCAGGTGGATATTGGTGGCCACCCACCTTTTCCAGCTGGCTCAAAACAACTTTCAAGCAATTTTGATAATTTACTATTTTTAGCAGTTTTTTGGGTCCTGAAATTTTGGAGCCGTTTTGAGGCCCTAAATGACGTTTTTTGGCATATGTGGTGGTCATCATGAAATTTTGTGCAACTATTGTAGACCTTGGATAGATCTTTCCAATGGGCTATCATATGCCTAAAACAGAGATCGTATGCAAAAGTTACGACCCCGGGAAGTTGATGTACTGACTTACCCAAACGGGGCCCACATGATTTTTGGCACTTCATCTCCTAGGGTTAGGTTTTTGGATGTTTAGGGTTTTTGAAACTTCTCGAGATTTTTTCTCTTGAGGACAAAATCTCTTACACACCCAAGTGACCTCTCATGGAAGGAGAAAAGAAAAATGGCGGGACAGGAGATCCTTTCAAACTGTTGATTGAGGAAGCCCTCATGCAACAGAGGAACGAGATGATGGATAATTTCGCACAAATCCTTCGGCAACTACCAACAGGCGATGCATCTTCTTCGAGCGGAGGCACCGCCCCCTTCAAGGTACAAATAAACTTTCAGCCCCAGTACTTTCACTACCAGACCTGCAATAGCCCTTTGAGATTGAGTTGATGCTTCAGACTATGTTGTGGGTGCCATTCTCACGCAGCACGGCCACCCCGTGACCTATCATAGTACAACACTATCAGATGTTGTCTTTAAGTACCCTACTTACGACAAAGAAATGTACTCCATTGTGCAATCCTACCACCAGTGGAGACATTGCATTCTTGGGAGGGAGACAGTCATCCACATTGATAATAAGCCACTGCAGTTCATGTTGACACAAGGAAAATTGCAGAATGACCGCCATCAAAAGTGGTCCACATACTTGCAACAATTCCACCTCAACATCAAGTATAAAACAAGAATCACCAACCGTGTCGTTGATTGCCTCAACAGACCACCAGTCGCGGCACTCGCCACAGTGCTAGACTCCTGCGGCCATGAGACCTCTAGATGGCCCCAACTCTATGAGATAGACCCAGACTTCGCCACCACCTACCAAATGTTGGGTGCAAAGGTAGTTGTCGATAATTTTCATCTTCAGGGGGGTTGTTTTGTCGTCTGGGTCATATATGTGTTCCCTCAAGTGAGCGAGCGAAGCTGATCTAGGAAGCCCACTACAGCCGGGTGGCAGGACACTTCGACGTCGAAAAGACAGTGGCGATGCTACAAAAACATTTCTACTGGCTGAAACTTCAACAAGAGGTCATCAAGTATATCAGATCTTGCATTGCTTGCGTTATTGCCAAACCAACCACTAAGAAACAGGGCATTTACACCCCTCTTCCTACTCCTGACAGACCATGGGAATCCATCTCAATGGACTACATGTCGGGCCTCCCATCCACCAAGTGGGGAAATGACTGTGTTTTTCTGGTTGTCGATCACTTTTATAAGATGGTGATTATGGTTGCTTGCAAGAAGAGCATCACAACAGAAGCCACTTCCAATCTCTTCTTTGAAGGAGTCTGGGTACATTTTGGAATCCCACAAACCATTGTCTCAGATCGAGATAGTCGATTTCTTAGCACATTCTGGTTGAGCCTCTGGTCACTGCTGGACACCAAGCTCACCAAATCCATGGCCTTCCACCCCCAGACAGATGACCAAACCAAGGTCATAAATCGAATGATCGTGCATATCTTGCGCATGTATAATTCCAAGAACCCTCTCACATGGGATGAGTGTCTTCCCTATGTCTAGCATAGCTACAACCGAGCCCTGCATAGCTCAATCGACCACAACCCCTTTAAGGTGGGGTTGGGATTCCAACCAGTGGGTCCCATAGATGTTGCACTTCCCCTTGCGGTCACCTCGACCAACTCCTCTCCTACTCTAAATGAGGCTAACAAAGCCATCTGATTCATTGAGAGGATCCAACACATCCACCAACAGGTTCAGGATATCCTACAGAAGTCTAATGACAAGTATAAGTAGCACCATGATCAACATCCAGTTCCACATAAGTTTTAGGTGGGCGACAAGGTTTGGTTGCACTTGCAGAAAGAACACCTTACAGGACCCCATCATAAGCTTCGCCCACTCCGATATGGGTCGTTCACCATCACCAAGGATGTGGGGGATAATGCTTTTGTGCTCAACATTCCTCCTTTCCTTGGCCTGCACCCAGTGTTCAACGTGGACCTCCTTCAGCCTTATTTCCCACCATTATTGGACACCTCAGACGTAGCAGAATAGCTAACACCAATAGAGCTCAACCCCGACTACATACAACAGGCATCGAGTGATCAGATTGTGGACACATAGATCAAGGGCACTCGACAACAAAGGATCCAACTTTATCAAGTCATCAAAGCAGCGCAGCTCCTGCACCAAGGCAAGTGGCTCACCTGAGGCCAAATTCAGTAGAAATTTCCTCATCTGATGGGGGAACTCAACACAATGGAGACCATTGCTTCCTAAGGATGGAGGATTGATCCAGGTGGATATCGGTGGCCACCCACCTTTTCCAGCTGGCTCAAAACAATTTTCTAGCAATTTTGATAATTTACTATTTTTGGCAGTTTTTCAGGTTCTGAACTTTCGGAGCCGTTTTGAGGCCCTAAACGACATTTTTTGGGGCATACGCCTAAAATGGAGATCGTATGCAAAAGTTACGACCCCGAGAAGTTGATGTATTGACTTACCCAAACGGGGCCCACATGAATTTTGGCGATTCATCTCCTAGGGTTAGGTTTTTGGATGTTTAGGGTTTTTGAAACTTCTAGAGCTTGTTTCTCTTGAGGACAAAATCTCTTGCACACCCAAGCGACCTCTCATGGAAGGAGAAAAGAAAGATGATGGGACAGGAGATCCTTTCAAACTGTTGATTGAGGAAGCCCTCATGCAACAGAGGAACGAGATGATGGATAATTTCGTGCAAATCCTTCAGCGACTACCAACAGGCAACGCATCTTCTTCTTGCGGAGGCACCGCCCCCTTCAAGGTACAAATAAACTTTGATATTCCTATATTTGAAGGTCATGTAGACGCAAATGTTGTAGACAAGTGGCTGAATCTACTAGAAGGGTATTTCTCTGTCCATAACTTTTCAAATAGACAAAAGATTACTTTTGTTCTCCTCAAAGTTGTTCCCCATGTCAAAGATTGGTGGGAAACTTTTTGTGAGCAAAAGGAAATAGAGGAACCGTCATTATTTACAATCACGACCACTTGGGAATCCTTCAGGGATGCTATTAAGGAACAACACTACCCTGTCGAAAGTTATGGCGACTTGTATACCAAATGGACCACACTGCGGCAAGAAAGAGACCAAGCAGTGCTAGATTTCACAAATATATTCCATACCTTGCACACCAAGTTGGGTATCAAAGATTCGGAGAGACATCTGGTGCTCAAGTATTGCGATGCTCTGCATAGATACATCCAGACCGAAATGGAATTTCTGGACATCTCATCCTTGGGCATGGCCTACCAATATGCCATCAAAATTGAGCAGAAGCTCAAACAAAAGACGTGACAATTTGGGTCGGGGAACCCCTCACAACAAAAGCCAGGAAAGGGCGGCACCAACCCACAAAACAAAGGACAGAGAAAAGCTACACAATATCAGGACAACCAGTCCAAGCCGTAAGCAAAGTAGGACACCGAAAAGACAAAGAAAGATACCGGGAAGTGGTGGGACTTCCACAAGAGCCCTTGGCATAACACTGTTGAATGTCGCTCAAAGCAGACGTTGGTGGCTGAAGTGAAAGCCTCTGAATCAGATGCAGGTTCTGACTCTGAGTCAGAACCAAAAAGGGGAAGATGGATCATTGACGTGGAACACAATGCCACTGTTTCTACCACCAAGCTCCAGCATGGTGAACCACATGAGCCAGAAGAAGGAGAGCACCTCTTCCATTCCCAGATGTGGGTAAAAGGCACCCCACTGCACTTCATTGTTGATAGTGGTATCCAGAAGAACCTCATCTCAGTAGAGGTTTTCAAGTGGCTAGCCCTGCCGACAACGCTGCACCCACAACCCTACACCATTGGATGGCTCTGCCAAGGAAGCAATCTCCATGTCAGCCAACAGTGTTGACTGTCGTACGACATCAAGCCCTTCAAAGATGAGGTATTGTGTGATGTTGCTCCTCTCAAAGTTTGTGATGTTCTTTTGGGCCAACCTTATTTATGGAAAAGTCGTGTTGTATATGAGTCTAGGCCTCGTAGTGTTATTATTACTTTGAACAGGAAATTGTACAGGATAGTCGAGGATGTCCCACCTAGTGCTATTTCCTTGATCTTTGCTAAGCAATGCAAGAAGGTCATCTCTCAAACAGGGAAGTTTGTCTTCCTCGTGATTCGCTCTCAGAATGAGAAAAAAATCATAGCCACATCCAGGGTCTCTGCAGTCGACCTCTCCACACAGGAGAAGCAAGTAGATAAGGTCGTGGAAGAATACTCAGATATCTTCGCCTCGCCTACCAAGGTACCTCTGCACTCCCTGGTCAAGCACCCCATCGATCTGACCCCCGGCGCATCGTTGTCCAATGGACCAGTCTATCTGTGCTCTCTGTTAGAGAATGAGGAGATCAAGCGACAAATCTGAGAATTGCTCCACAACGGGCACATCCATCCTAGGTCATCACCTTGTGGAAGCCCAATCATGTCAGTACAGAAGAAAGATGGAACCTAGCGACTTTGCATTGATTATCGGGCTCTGAATAAAATCACTTTCATAAACCGGTACCCAATTCCCCGAATCGATGACCTCCTTGATCAACTCATGGGGGCCAAATACTTCAGTAAGATTGATCTGAAGTCTGGCTACCACCAGGTCTCGATAGAAAAGATAGATGTATGGAAGACCGCCTTCATGTCAAAGGAAGGCCTCTTTGAATGGTTGCTCATGCCCTTTGGTCTAACAAACGCTCTAGCCACTTTCATGAGGATTATGGATGATATCCTGCGACCATTCACCAATACTTTTGTAGTGGTGTATCTTGATGACATTCTCATTTACAAAAATACTTGGTTCGAACACTTGCAGCATATTCAACAGGTTCTGCACACCCTGCGACAGCACAAGGTATATGCCAACTTGGAAAAATTCTCCTGCGGCATGGACAAGGTCCATTACCTAGGCTACATCATTGATCAACATGGCATACACGTGTATCCAGCCAAGATCCAAGTCATCCGTGACTGGCCAGCCCCAACCACACTCACTGCGCTTCAGAGCTTCTTAGGCCTTGCCAATTTCTACCGCAAGTTTATGTTTGGATTCTCCCATATTGCATGGGCCCACAGCCAAATAACCAGGGGTGGTGGTAAGGCGAAATTTGCATGGGGCCATCCCCAACAACAAACGTTCAATGATTTGAAGTAGCTCTTGTGCTCAGCCCCAGTACTTTGAAATGTACTCCATTGTGCAAGCCTGCCACCGGTGGAGACATTACATTCTTGGGAAGGAGACAGTCATCCACACTGATCATAAGCCACTGCAGTTCATGCAAACACAAGGAAAATTGCAGAATGACCACCATCAAAAGTGGTCCACATACTTGCAGAAATTCCACCTCAACATCAAGTATAAAACAGGAATCACCAACCGTGTCGTTGATTGCCTCAGCAGACCACCAGTCATGACACTCACCACAGTGCTAGAATCTTGTGGCCATGAGACCTCTAGATGGCCCCAACTCTATGAGACAGACCCAAACTTTTCCACCACATACCAAATGTTGGGTGCAAAGGCAGTTGTCAATAATTTCCATCTTCATGATCGGTTGTTGTGTTGTCTAGGCCATATATGTGTTCCCCCAAGTGAGAGAGCGAAGATGATCTGGGAATCCCACTACAGCCAGGTGGCAGGACACTTCGGCATTGAAAAGACAGTGGCGATGCTACAAAAAAATTTCTACTGGCCGAAACTTCGACAGGAGGTCATCAAGTATATCAGGTCTTGCACTGCTTGCGTTATTTCCAAACCAACCACTAAGAAATAGGTCCTATACAACCCTCTTCCTACTCCTGACAGACCATGGGAATCCATCTCAATGGACTACATGTCGGGCCTCCCATCCACCAAACAGGGAAATGATTGTGTTTTTGTGGTTGTCGATCGATTTTCTAAGATTGTGATTCTGGTTGCTTGCAAGAAGAGCATCACAACAGAAGCCACTGCCAAGCTCTTCTTTGAACGAGTCTGGGTACATTTTGGAATCCCACAAACCATTGTCTCAGATTGGGACAGTCGATTTCTCAACACATTCTGGTCGAGCCTCTGGTCACTGCTGGACACCAAGCTCACCAAATCCACGGCCTTCCACCCCCAGACACATGGCCAAACATAGGTCGTAAATCGAATGATCGTGCATATCATGTGCATGTATAATTCCAAGCACCCTCGCACATGGGATGAGAGTCTTCGCTATGTCTAGCATAGCTACAACCGAGCCCTACATAGCTACAACCGAGCCCTACATAGCTCAACCGGCCACAGCCCCTTTCAGGTGGGGTTGGGATTCCAACCTTTGGGTCCCATAGATGTTGCACTTCCCCTTGTGGTCACCTCGACCGAATCCTCTCCTACTCCAACTGAGGTTGACAAAGCCACACGATTCATTGAGAGGATCCAGCACATCTGCCAATAGGTTCAAGATATCCTACAGAATTCTAATGACAAGTACAAGTAGCGCCATGATCAACATCAGGCTCCACATAAGTTTCATGTGGGCGAAAAAGTTTGGTTGCACTTGCAGAAAGAACACCTTACAGGACCCCATCGAAAGCTTCACTTACTCTGATATGGGTCGTACACCATCACCAAGGCTATGGGGGATAATGCTTTTGCGCTCAACAGTCCTCCTTTCCTTGGCCTACACCCAGTGTTCAACATGGACCTCCTTCAGCCTTATTTCCCACCATTATTGGACACCTCAGACGTAGCAGAACAACTGACACCAACAGAGCTCAACCCAAACTGCATACAATAGGCATCCAATGATCATATTGTGGACACACAGATCAAGGGCACTTGACAAAAAAGGATCCAACTTTATCAAGTCGTCAAAGCAGGGCAGCTTCTGCACCAAGGCAAGTGGCTCACCCGGGACCAAATTCAATAGAAATTTCCTCATCTGATGGGGGAAATCAACGCAATGGAGACCATTTCTTCCTAAGGATGGAGGATTGATCCAAGTGGATATCGGTGGCCACCCACCTTTTCCAGCTGGCTCAAAACAGTTTTCTAGCAATTTTGATAATTTACTATTTTTAGCAGTTTTTCGAGTCCTAAACTTCCGGAGCCATTTTGAGGCTCTAAACGACGTTTTTTGGGGTATGTTGTGGTTGCAAAATTTCTTCATGAAATGTTGTGCAATTGTTGTAGTCCTGGGATAGATATTTCCAATGGGATATCATACGCCTAAAACGAAGATCGTATGCAAAAGTTACGACCCCAGGAAGTTGATGTACTGACTTACACAAACGGGGCCCACATGACTTTTGCGCTTCATCTCCTAGGGTTAGATTTTTGGATGTTTAGGGTTTTTGAAACTTCTAGAGCTTGTTTCTCTTGAGGACAAAATCTCTTGCACACCCAAGTGACCTCTCATGGAAGGAGAAAAGAAAGATGATGGGAGAGGAGATCCTTTCAAACTGTTGAGTGAGGAAGCCCTCTCGAAACAGAGGAACAAGATGATTGATAATTTTGCACAAATCCTTCGGCGACTACCAACAGTCGACGCATCTTCTTTGAGCAGAGGCACTTCCCCATTCAAGGTACAAATAAACTTCCATATTCCTATATTTGAAGGTCAGATAGACACAGATGTTGTAGACAAGTGGTTGAATCTACTAGAAGGGTATCTCTTTGTCCATAACTTTTCGAATAGAGAAAATATTACTTTTGTGCTCCTCAAAGTTGTTCCCCATGTCAAAGATTGGTGGGAAACTTTCTGTGAGCAAAAGGAAACAGAGGAACCTTCATTATTTACAGTCACGACCACCTGGGAATCCTTCAGGGATGCTATTAAGGAACAATACTACCCTGTCGGAAGTTATGACGACTTGTATACCAAATGGACAACACTGTGGCAAGAAAGAGACCAAGCAGTGCCAGATTTCACAAATATCTTCCATACCTTGCGCACCAAGTTGGGTATCAAAGATTCAGAGAGACATCTGGTGCTCAAGTATCGCGGTGCTCTGCATAGATACATCCAGACCGAAATGGAATTTCTGGACATCTCATTCTTGGGCGCGGCCTACCGATATGTCGTCAAAATCGAGCAGAATCTCAAACAAAAGACACGATAATTTGGGTCGGGGAACCCCTCACAATAAAAGCTAGGAAAGGGTGGCCCCAACCCACAAAACAAAGGACAGAGCAAAGATGCACAGTATCAGGACAACTAGTCCAAGCCGAAAGCAAATAAGGACATCGAATAGACAAAGAAAGATACCGAGAAGTGGTGCGACTTCCATAAGAGCCCTTGGCATAACACTGCTGATTGTCACTCAAAGAAGACGTTGGTGGCTGAAGTGAAAGCCTCTGAATCAGATGTGGGTTCTGACTCCGAGTCAGAACCAGAAAGGGCAAGGTGAATCATTAACGTGGAGCCCAGTGCCACCGTTGCTACCACCAAGCTCCAGCATGGTGAACCAGATGAGCCAGAAGAAGCAGAGTGCCTCTTCCATTCCCAGATGTGGGTAAAAGGCACCCCACTGAACTGCATTGTTGATAATGGTAGCCAGAAGAACCTCATCTCAGCAGAGGTCATCAAGTGGTTGGCCCTGCCGACAACGAAACACCCACAACCCTACACCATTGGATGGCTCCGCCAAGGAAGCGATCTCTGTGTCAGCCAACAATGTCGACTATCGTACGACATCAAGCCCTTCAAAGATGAGGTATTGTGTGATGTTGCTCCTCTCGAAGTTTGTGATGTTCTTTTGGGCCAACCTTATTTATGGAAACATCATGTTGTATATGAGTCTAGGCCTCGTAGTGTTATTATTACTTTCAACGGGAAATTGTACAGGATACCCGAGGATGTCCCACCTAGTGCTATTTCCTTGATCTCTGCTAAGAAATGCAGGAAGGTCATCTCTCAGACGGGGAAGTTTGTCTTCTTCATGATCCGCTCTTAGAATGAGAGAAAAATCACAGCCACATCAAGGGTCTCTGCGGCTGACCTCTCCACACAGCAAAATCAAGTAGATAAGGTCGTGGAAGAATACTCGGATATCTTCTCCTCACCTACTGGGGAACCTCTGCACTGTCAGGTCAAGCACCCCATTGATCTGACCCCCAGTGCACCGCTGCCCAATGGGCCAGTCTATCGTCGCTCTCTGTTATAGAATGAGGAGATCAAGAGACAGATCCAAGAATCAATCCACAAGGGGCACATCTTTCCTACGTCATCACCTTCTGGGAGAGCAATCATGTCGGTACAGAAGAAAGATGGAACATGGTGACTTTGCATTGATTATCAGGCTCTGAATAAAATCACAGTCAGAAATTGGTACCCGATTCCCCGAATCAACAACCTCCTTGATCAACTCATGGGGGACAAATACTTCAATAAGATTGATCTAAAGTCTGGCTACCACTAGGTCCCGATAGAATAGACAGATGCATGGAAGACTGCCTTCAAGTAAAAGGAAGGCCTTTTTGAATGGTTGGTCATGCCCTTTGGTCTGAAAAACACTCCAGCCACTTTCATGAGGATGATGGATGATATCCTGCGACCATTCACCAATACTTTTGTAGTGGTGTATCTTGATGACATTCTCATTTACAGCAAGACTTGGGCCGAACACTTGCAACATATTCAGCAGGTTCTGCACACCCATCGACAGCACAATCTATATGCCAACTTGGAAAAATGCTCCTTCGACATGGACAGGGTCCATTACCTAGGCTACATCATTGATCAACATGGAGAACATGTGGATCCAACCAAGATCCAAGTCATTCGTGACTGGCCATCCCCAACCACACTCACTGAGCTTCGGAGCTTCTTGGGCATTGCCAATTTCTACCACAGGTTTGTGTTGGGATTCTCCCATATTGCATGGGCCTTCAACCAAATAACCAAGGGTGGTGGTAAGGCAAAATTTGCATGGGGCCAGCCCCAACAACAAGCGTTCGATGATTTGAAGCAGCGCTTTTCCTCGGCCCCAGTAGTTTCACTATCAGACCTGCAACAACCCTTTGAGATTAAGACTGATGCTTCAGACTATGTTGTGGGTGTCATTCTCATGCAACACGGCCACCCCGTGGCCTATCATAGTGTGACACTATCAGATGTTTTCCGTAAGTACCCTACTTACGATAAAGAAATGTACTCCATTGTGCAAGCCTGCCGCCAGTGGAGACATTACATTCTTGGGAGGGAGACAGTCATCCACACTGATAATAAGCCACTGCAGTTCATGTAGACACAAGGAAAATTGCAGAATGACCACCATCAAAAGTGGTCCACATACTTGTAGAAATTCCACCTCAACATCAAGTATAAAACAAGAATCACCAACTGTGTCATTGATTGCCTCAACAGACCACCAGTCACGGCCATGAGACCTCTGGATGGCCCCAACTCTATGAGATGGACCCGGACTTCGCCACCACCTACCAAATGTTGGGCACAAAGGCAGTTGTCGATAATTTCCATATTCAGGATGGGTTATTGTGTCGTCTAGGCCATATATGTGTTCCCTCAAGTGAGCAAGCGAAGCTGATCTAGGAAGCCCACTACAGTCAGATGGCAGGACACTTCAGCGTCGAAAAGATAGTGGTGATGCTACAAAATCATTTCTACTGGCGGAAACTGTTAGAAAAATAGGACCGCGGAGCAATAAAATAAAACAAATGCAGAAACAAAAACATAGAAGACACACAATACAAGAGAGACACAGATTTACATGGTTCACCCAGTGTGGGCTACGTCCACCAGAGAAATTTCTAGGTCCTTCCTTTATTATTATCCAGCAAATGAAGGGATACAACCTACAGCAAAAACCCATTGTAACTTCCTCTTCTTTCTCTCACAGTCTCCTCTCTCAGAATACAATATTCACACTCGTACATAGCCGCAATACATTTCCCTCATAAAAGAGGGTTGCCTTCTAGGGAAAAAACCCTAACATAATCTCTACCGTTAGATCTGCGACCTTATAATGAACGGTCCAGATTTACAATGAAATTACAATATACTTTTATAAGGCAATTTTTGCTTCGGGGGCTTCACCCCCGAACCCCCGCTGGGGGCCCGCTTGCCCCCAGACCCCCCAGCCGAGGGGATGGACCCCCCAGACCCCGCAGAAGGGGTACCCCCCCTCTGCACTCCCCCGCGTGGAAGAGTGTACATACTTCTGGGGTGTAAATACTTCATGGGGTATAGACACGGCTGAAAGCAAAGGACCTCTGCATCAGGAAGATAATCAGGCTCCACAACCAACAATCTCCCACTTGGAGACTGATCTCAACAACTCCACTGCTGTTGTATATGTTGGACTTTCAACCTTCTTGGACCTAGAAAATTTCTCATCTTCATCTTCAATCTTGAAGACCAACTGAAACTGAGCAAGAACTCAGTTTCTCCCTGGTTATTCCCTTTGTTAACATGTCTGCAGGATTCTGGCTAGTGTGTATCTTTTCCAGCTTCAATTGTCCATCTTCCAAGGCGGATCGTATGAAGTGGTACCTCAACTGTATATGCTTAGTCTTTGAATGGAAGGTTGAGTTCTTTGCAA
>ML781408.1:301999-329944 GCA_009831015.1 Picea engelmannii
GTATTAAATTCATTTAAATGATCTGCAACAGACCCACCTTCTGACATATTCATATTAAATAATCTCTTCATTAGAAATACCTTATTCGATGCCGAGGGTTTTTCATACAATTTGGCCAGTGCATCCATCAAATCCTTCGTTGTCTTTTCTTTCGAAATATTGAAAGCCACCAATGCTGCCAGGCTCAGCCGTATCGTTCCTAGAGCCTTTCTGTCAAGAATCTCCCATTCTTCGTCCTTCATGGCCGCCGGCTTCTTTGCTACTCCACTCAATGGTAGGAATAGATCCTTCTGATATAAATGGTCTTCCATCTACATCTTCCATAACTGGTAGTTTTGGCCGTTAAATTTATCGACCCTAAATTTTCCATCTTCTGACATTGCTCCCACTCGAACCAGGAACCCTCTTTTCCTGCGAGTTACCTTATGCTCTGATACCAGTTGTTAGAAAAATAGGACCGCAAAGCAATAAAATAAAACAAATGCAGAAACAAAAACACAGAATACACACAATACAAGAGAGACACAAATTTACGTGGTTCACCCAGTGTGGGCTATGTCCACCAAAGAAATTGTCAGGTCCTTCCTTTATTATTATCCAACAAATGAAGGGATACAACCTACAGCAAAAACCCACTGTAACTTCCTCTTCTTTCTCTCACAGTCTCCTCTCTCAGAATACAATATTCACACTCGTACATAGCCACAATACATTTCCCTCATAAAAGAGGGTTGCCTTCTAGGGCAAAAACCCTAACATAATCTCTACCGTTAGATCTGTGACCTTATAATGAATGGTCCAGATTTACAATGAAATTACAATATACTTTTATAAGGAAATTTTTTCTTCGGGAGCTTCACCCCCGAACCCCCATCGGGGGACGCTGCCCCCGAACATAAACTTCGACAGGAGGTCATCAAGTATATCAGGTCTTGCACTACTTGTGTTATTGCCAAACCAACCACTAAGAAACAGGGCCTGTACGCCCCTCCTCCTACTCCTGATAGACCATGGTATTCCATCTCAATGGACTACATGTTGGGCCTCCCTTCCACCAAGCAGGGAAATGACTGTGTTTTTGTGGTTGTCGATCGCTTTCTAAGATGGCGATTCTAGTTGCTTGCAAGAAGAGCATCACAATAGATGCCACTACCAAGCTCTTCTTTGAATGAGTCTGGGTACATTTTGGAATCCCACAAACCATTTTCTCAGATCCGGACAGTCGATTTCTCAGCACATTCTGGTCGA
Organism: Picea engelmannii; assembly: GCA_009831015.1. Lineage (NCBI taxonomy): Eukaryota > Viridiplantae > Streptophyta > Pinopsida > Pinales > Pinaceae > Picea > Picea engelmannii. The sequence continues at coordinate 303,248 of ML781408.1, forward strand.
GACTTTGGTCACTGCTGGACACCAAGCTCACCAAATCCATGGCCTTCCACCCCCAGATAGATGGCCAAACTGAGGTCATAAATCGAATGATCGTGCATATCCTGCGCATGTATAATTCTAAGCACCCTCGCAGATGGGATGACAATCTTCCCTATTTCCAGCATAGCTACAACTGAGCCCTTCATAGCTCAACCGGCCACGTCCCCTTTCAGGTGGGGTTGGGATTCCAGCCATTGGGTCCCATAGATGTTGCACTTCCTCTTGCGGTCACCTCAACCGACTCTTCTCCTACTCCAATTGAGGCTGACAAAGCCACCCGATTCATTGAGAGGATCCAACACATCCACCAACAGGTTCAGGATATCCTACAGAAGTCTAATGACAAGTACAAGCAGTGCCATGATCAACATCGGGTTCCACATAAGTTTCAGGTGGGTGATAATGTTTGGTTGCACTTGCAGAAAGAACGCCTTACAGGACCCCATTGAAAGCTTTGTCCACTCCAATATTGTCCATACACCATCACCAAGATTGTGGGGGATAATGCTTTTGTGCTCAACATTCCTCCTTTCCTTGGCCTGCACCCAGTGTTCAACGTGGACCTCCTTCGGCCTTATTTCCCACCATTATTGGACACCTCAGACGTAGCAAAACAGCCGACACCAACAGAGCTCAACCCCGATTGCATACAATAGGCATCCAGTGATCAGATTGTGGACACATAGATCAAGGGCACTCGACAACAAAGGATCCATCTTTATCGAGTCATCAAAGCAGGGCAGCTCCTGCACCAAGGTAAGTGGCTCACCCGAGGCCAAATTCAGTAGAAATTTCCTCATCTGATGGGGGAACTCAATGCAATGGAGACCATTGCTTCCTAAGGATGGAGGATTGATCCAGGTGGATATCGATGGCTACCCACCTTTTCTAGCTGACTCAAAACAACTTTCTAGCAATTTTGATAATTTACTATTTTTAGCAATTTTTCGGGTCCTGAACTTCCGGAGCCGTTTTGAGGCCCTAAACGACATTTTTTGGGGTATGTTGTGGTCGCAAAACTACATAATGGAATTTTGTGCAACTATTGTAGTCCTTGTATAGATCTTTCCAATGGGCTATCATACGCCTAAAATGGAGATCGTATGCAAAAGTTACGACCCCGGGAAGTTGATGTACTGACTTACCCAAACGGGGCCCACATGACTTTTGGCACTTCATCTCCTAGGGTTAGGTTTTCAGATGTTTAGGGTTTTTGAAACTTCTCGAGCTTGTTTCTCTTGAGGACAAAATCTCTTGCACACCCAAGCGACCTCTCATGGAAGGAGAAAATAAAGATGACGGGATAGAAGATCCTTTCAAACTGTTGATTGAGGAAGCCCTCACGCAAAGGAATGAGATGATGGATAATTTCACGCAAATCCTTCGGCGAATACCAACAGGCGACGCATCTTCTTCAAGCAGAGGCACCACCCCCTTCAAGGTACAAATAAACTTCAATATTCCTATATTTGAATCTACTAGAAGGCTATTTCTCTGTCCATAACTTTTCGAATAGAGAAAAGATTACTTTTGTGCTCCTCAAAGATGTTCCCATGTCAAAGATTGGTGGGAAACTTTTTGTGAGTAAAAGGAAACAGAGGAAACTTCATTATTTACAGTCACGACCACCTGGGAATCCTTCAGGGATGTTATTAAGGAACAATACTACCCTGTCGGAAGTTATGACGACTTGTATACCAAATGGACCACACTGCGGTAAGAAAGAGACCAAGCAGTGCCAGAGTTCACAAATATCTTCCATACCTTGCACACCAAGTTGGGTATCAAATATTCAGAGAGACATCTGGTGCTCAAGTATCAAGGTGCTCTGCATAGATACATCCAGACTGAAATGGAATTTCTAGACATCTCATCCTTGGGCAAGACCTACCGATATGCCGTCAAAATCGAGCAGAAGCTCAAACAAAAGACGCGACAATTTGGGTTGGGGAACCCCTCACAACAAAAGCTGGGATAGGGTGTCCCCAACCCATAGAACAAAGGACAGAGCAAAGATGTATAGTATCAGGACAACCAGTCCATGCCGCAAGCAATGAAGGACACCAGAAAGACAAAGAAAGATACCGTGAAGTGGTGCGACTTCCATAAGAGCCCTTGGCATAACACTGTTGACTGTCACTCAAAGCAGACGCTAGTTGTTGAAGTGAAAGCCTCTGAATCAGATGTGGGTTCTGACTCTGAGTCAAAACCAGAAAGGGGAAGACGAATCATTGACGCAGAACCCAGTTCCACCATTGCTACCACCAAGCTCCAGCATGGTGAACCAGACGAGCCAGAAGAAGGAGAGCGCCTCTTCCATTCCCAAATGTGGGTAAAAGGCACCCCACTACACTTCATTGTTGATAATGGTAGCTAGAAGAACCTCATCTCAGTAGAGTTTATCAAGTGGCTAGCCCTGCCAACAACGTCGCACCCACAACCCTACACCATTGGATGGCTCTGCCAAGGAAGTGATCTCCGCGTCAGCCAGCAGTTTTGATTGTCGTACGACATCATGGCCTTCAAAGATGAGGTATTGTGTGATATTTCTCCTCTCGAAGTTTCTGATGTTCTTTTGGGCCAACCTTATTTATGGAAACATCATGTTGTATATGAGTCTAGGCCTCCTAGTGTTATTATTACTTTGAACAGGAAATTGTACAGGATACCCGAGGCTGTCCCACCTAGTGTTATTTCCTTGATCTTTTCTAAGCAATGAAGGAAGGTCATCTCTCAGACGGTGAAGTTTGTCTTCTTCGTGATCCACTCTCAGAATGAGAGAAAAATCACAGCCACATCCAAGGTCTTTGCGGCGGACTTCTCCACACAGCAGAAGAAAGTAGATAAGGTCGTGGAAGAATACTTGGATATCTTCTCCTTGCCTACTGGGGTACCTCTGCACTGTCAGGTCAAGTACCCCATAGATCTAACCCACGGTGCACCGCTGCCCAATGGGCCAGTCTATCATCACTCTCTGTTAGAGAATAAGGAGATCAAGCGATAGATCCAAGAATTGCTCCACAAGGGGAAAATCTGTCCTAGGTCATCACCTTGCGGGAGCCCAATCGTGCCGATACAGAAGAAAGATGGAACCTGACGACTTTGCATTGATTATCAGTCTCTGAATAAAATCACAGTTAGAAACTGGTACCCAATTCCCCGAATCGACGACCTCCTTGATCAACTCATGGTGGCCAAATACTTCAATAAGATTGATCTGAAGTCTAGCTACCACCAAGTCCCGATAGAACAGACAGATGTATGGAAGACGACCTTTAAGTCAAAGGAAGGCCTTTTTGAATGGTTGGTCATGCCCTTTGGTCTGACAAACACTCCAGCCACTTTCATGAGGATGATGGATGATATCCTGTGACCATTCACCAATACTTTTGTAGTGGTGTATCTTGATGACATTCTCATTTACAGCAAGACTTGGGCCGAACACTTGCAACATATTCAGCAGGTTCTGCACACCCTGCGACAGCACAAGCTATATGCCAACTTGGAAAAATGCTCCTTAAACATGGACAGGGTCCATCACTTAGGCTACATCATTGATCAACATGGCGTACATGTGGATCCAGCCAATATCCAAGTCATCCGTGACTGGCCAGCCCCAACCACACTCGCTGAGCTTCGGAGCTTCTTAGGCCTTGCCAATTTCTACCACAGGTTTGTGTTGGGATTCTCTCATATTGAATGAGCCCTCAGCCAAATAACCAAGGGTGGTGGTAAAGCGAAATTTGCATGGGGCCAGACCCAACAACAAGCGTTCAGTGATTTGAAGCAGCGCTTGTGCTCAACCCCAGTACTTTCACTACCAGACATGCAACAGCCCTTTTATATTGAGACTGATACTTCAAACTATGTTGTGGGTGTCGTTCTCACGCAGCACGGCCACCCCGTGGCCTATCATAGTGCGACACTATCAGATGTTGTCCATAAGTACCCTACTTACGACAAAGAAATGTACTCCATTGTGTAAGCCTGCCACCAGTGGAGACATTACATTCTTGGGAGGGAGACAGTCATCCACACTGATCATAAGCCACTATAATTCATACAGACACAAGGAAAATTGGAGAATGACCACCATCAAAAGTAGTCCACATACTTGCAACAATTCCACCTCAACATCAAGTATAAAACAAGAATCACCAACCGTGTCATTGATTGCCTTAGTAGACCACCAGTCGCGACACTCACCATAGTGTTAGACTCTTACAACCATGAGACCTCTGGATGGCCCCAACTCTATGAGACAGACCCGGACTTCACCACCACCTACCAAATGTTGGGTGCAAAGGCAGTTGTCAATAATTTCCATCTTCAGGAAGGGTTGTTGTGTCGTCTGGGCCATATATGTGTTCCCTCAAGTGAGCGAGCGAAGCTGATTTGGGAAGCCCACTATAGCCAGGTGGAAGGACACTTTGGCGTCAAAAAGATAGTGGCGATGCTACAAAAATATTTCTACTGGCCGAAACTTTGACAAAAGGTCATCAAGTATATCAGGTCTTGCACTGCTTGCGCTATTGCCAAACCAACCACTAAGAAACAGGGCCTATACACCCCTCTTCCTGCTCTTGACAGACCATGGGAATCCATCTCAATGGACTACATGTCGGGCCTCCCATCCACCAAGTGGGGAAATGACTGTGTTTTTGTGGTTGTCGATCGCTTTTCTAAGATGGCAATTCTGGTTGCTTGCAAGAAGAGCATCACAATAGAAGCCACTGCCAAGCTCTTCTTTGAACGAGTCTGGGTACATTTTGGAATCCCACAAACCATTGTCTCAGATCGGGACAGTCGATTTCTCAGCACATTTTGGTCAAGCCTCCGGTCACTGCTGGACACCAAGCTCACCAAATCCATGGCCTTCCACCCCCAGACAGATGGCCAAACCGAGGTCATAAATCGAATGATCGTGCATATCCTGTGCATGTATAATTCCAAGCACCCTCGCACGTGGGATGAGAGTCTTCCCTATGTCTAGCATAGCTACAACCGAGCCCTGGATAGCTCAACTGACCACAACCCCTTTAAGGTGGGGTTGGGATTCCAACCATTGGGTCCCATAGATGTTGCACTTCCCCTTGCGGTCACCTCGATCGACTCCTCTCCTACTCCAACTGAGGCTGAAAAAGCCACCTGATTCATTGAGAGGATCCAACACATTCGCCAATAGGTTCAGGATATCCTACAGAAGTCTAATGACAAGTACAAGCAGTGCCATGATCAACATCGGGTTCCACATAAGTTTCAAGTGGGCAAGAAAGTTTGGTTGCACTTGTAGAAAGAACACCTTACAGGACCCCATCGGAAGCTTCTCCCACTCCGATATGGGTCGTACACCATCACCAAGGCTGTGGGGGATAATTCTTTTTCACTCAACATTCCTCCTTTCCTTGGCCTGGACCCAGTGTTCAACGTGGACCTCCTTCGGCCTTATTTCCCACCATTATTGGACACCTCAGACGTAGCAGAACAACTGACACCAACAGAGCTCAACCCCGACTGCATACAATAGGAATCCAGTGATTAGATTGTGGACACACAGTTCAAGGGCACTCGACAACAAAGGATCCAACTTTATCGAGTCGTCAAAGTAGGGCAGCTCTTGCACCAAGGCAAGTGGCTCACCCGGGGCCAAATTCAGCAGAAATTTTCTCATCTGATGGGGGAACTCAATGCAATGGAGACCATTTCTTCCTAAGGATGGAGGATTGATCCAGGTGGATATCGGTGGCCACCCACCTTTTCCAGTTGGCTCAAAACTGCTTTCTAGCAATTTTGATAATTTACTATTTCTAGCAGTTTTTCGGGTCCTAAACTTCCAGAGCCGTTTTGAGGCCCTAAACGACGTTTTTTGGGGTATGTTGTGGTCACAAAATTTCATCATCAAATTTAATCATGAAATTTTGTGCGACTATTATAGTCCTCGGATAGATCTTTCCAATGGGCTATCATATGCCTAAAATGGAGATCGTATGCAAAAGTTACGACCCGGAGAATTTGATGTACCGACTTACCCAAATGGGGCCCACGTGACTTTTGGCGCTTCATCTCCTAGGGTTAGGTTTTTGGATGTTTAGGGTTTTTGAAACTCCTGTTTATTGTAAAAATGCATTGAGAGCCTCATTGTAATCATCTTCTTGCGAATGAGCGCAGTCGTCACATCTCTTCTCAGAGATAAGTTGCCACCATTCCAGCAAGCTTGTTTTTCGCTGCATTTTACAGTTTTAGCTTATTTCCTTATTGAATAGAAAACCAGTTTTACTGTATCTCTGTTATTCTGTGTTAAGCATTTGGTAATAATTTGTAGTCATTTCGTTCTGCTCATAAAATCCAGATCAGAATGTAAGGAGACATGGAAAATTTGGTTGAAGTATGATCACAATAATGAGACATGAGTAGTTCAACACTCGGGCAAAATTTTGCAGTAAAGTGGGCAGTAGTCCGTTGTAGTAGGCAAGGATAGCAACAACAAAACCAAACAGTAGCAAGGCAACAACATCGCAACAAATTGTGTGGAGTTGAGTGCAGTACAATTGGGTTTGTGGAAAACTTGGGGTTTCCACTTCGCAATGAAACTTGGGGTTTCCACTTTGGAAAAATTTGGGTTTCCAACTGAAAATAACTTGGGGTTTCCAATCGACTTAGTTGCAGTGGAGGCACAAGTTTGGGTGGAGACTTGGAGATAACATATTTTGTGGTTGTTGTTGAGGACACCAACAACTTGAGGTGGGGGATGATGTAAAGTCTTCGGCTAGATGGGCACAAAGACCCTCACCCAAGTCCTCAAAGAGATGGAACTTGGGGTTGCTCTAACACTGAAGTTGGGCAAGTGGATGCCTTGGGCTTGCAAACGTGCCAAGGGGATTTCCCAAGTATGAAGCGACCAAGAGATTGGAGCACGTCAGTCCGAAGGGGCACAATGGTTACGAGCGTGACAATTCATTTGGGCAACTAGGTCCGCAAAGGGGCATGACGATTCATTTGGATGGTTGGGTCTGTGAAGGGGCGTGACACACATCGGTTCACAAAGTGGCGCCACACCCCCAAAGGACATGATGGTTCATGGTGGTGATCTTTGGAGTGCCTATAAGAGAACAAGGGAACACAACCAAGGGACGCAGATTTGAAGAGAAGGAGAGCAGGAGGAGCTTTGTGGTTCTAAGGCAAGCTTAGATGAAGAGGGGCAAGCTCCCTCTAGGATCCAAGTCACTCCACATGGAAGGAATTGTGTTTCCTTGAGGTGGATCCGGTGGATAGAGTGGGGCAACCTCCTTTTAGGCCGATTTTGGGAAGTCTGGAAACACAAGTCTGTTGGAGGCATGTGTGAGGCAGAACCAAAATATGTGAAGTCTGTGGAAACTAGCCCCCAAGAGTCATGCCCAAGTCCAACCTTGGAATCTCATGTACGTGTGGTACCACGACTGTTCTCACTTGGCAGTTTGGCTCAACCAAGGATACTTCATTCAGACTACTCCTCTTCACCTAGAGCATACCATACTCTATTCTAGTCTACAAACGAGTCACATCCTTACTCTATGCAACTCAGTTGTATACTTATACATTTTTTAATATTATTTAACACTTGGTCAATTTGGAATACAACAAAAAACATGTGAAACACAAGAGACACATATATAGTGCGAGTGACACTAGTGGTGCCTAATACCTGGCTTCATTTATTATATTGCAAAACATAAAGAAAGCTTTACAAAGAGGGTGCTATTGTCCCAATTACATAGATGGGAAGAGTATCACGACTCTTCCTTCTACATCAAAACTATCCATACCTGTGTTTCTATCATACCAAGACTTCCCTTGTCATTCCTCCTTGCCTCGGCCTGAGGTGCGCACCACTTGTGTGCCCAGCCTTAAACCTCCATGTATCCTTCCTTCAATTTCTTCTTGTCTTCCTTTGGTTGTGTGTCCTTACTCTTATAAGGACTCCAAGGGTCACTTTTGCGAAACCTCATGTCTTTTGGGTGTGTCGCACCCCTTCGTGAATCGTCATACTCAACCAAATCATCATGCCCTTGTGTGGACCCAATGCGCCCAAGCGAGCCCATTCACCCATCAACCATCACATCTCTTGGATCGATGTCACACCCCATCCTTTGGCGCACACCCCTTGCCTTGTGCTCTTCCTTGTGTCGATCATCATGACTCTCTATGGGTGTGCCAATGGGGTCATCCAACCTCTCTGGTGTGCCCATGCTTCCAAGGGAAGACAGGTCCACTACTTGGGAGTGCTCCCAAGTTTCCCCACCCTCCCCCAAATGCAACACAAGTCTTCTTCGTCTGTCGCAAGGGAAAAAGGGTGTTTGCCCCCTTGGGATCGCATGTCACTGTCATGCCCCAAGGTGCCCTTGCCCACACACATAATACAAGTTCTTACCCAACCGATCACTCCCTCCTTGTGGTCTTCATCCGTCCCATTTTCGAATCTGTCCAAGGAGCACGCACACTTGGTGGGTGTCATGGAAGGCCTCACATCCTCCCCCACTAAACTTGTTGTTGTCTCGACAACTTTCATACCACTTGCAATCTGTAGCGACCTCTGTCAAACCCTTAAATCATGTCCTCATATTTTCGTAAGGGCTCATATCTTTCCCAAATGTCCTCTTCATCAAGCTTGTCCTTCAAATGGATGAAGTACTCATTCACTCAACCTCTTCCCTGCCCAAAGATGCGATGTTCCAAAAACTTTGTTACCTCCAACTCTGGCTTATCTGCAACTATGGTCAATGCTCTAGATGGATCAACTCGACTTGTGTCATCCAGGTCTCTTTGGCACAACTTCAATTGGCCAATGTGGAAGACAGGTTGAATATGTCGCATGTGGAACAACAACTCCAATCTGTAGGTGACATTGTCAATCTTCTCAAGAACTTTGAACGGTACCTCATACCTCCGCAGGAGATATGGAGAATTGATCTTTGTTCAACTTGAGTAATACTAACTCTCCTACTTGGAATTCTAAGTCGCACCTGTTGTGGTGTGCCCACTGCTTCATTTTGTTTGTTTTGTTTTTCAAGTGTGTGCGAGCTATCTCCAAATGATTATGCCAACTCTTCACGAAACCCATGGTTGATGGATTCGTCCCATAATAACCTTGTGTCACAAAATGAAGATTTGTGGGTTCCTGTGCATTCATCAAATCAATTGGATTGTAGCTCATCGTTGAACTCTTCTACAAGTTGTAGCTAAACTGGGCCATGTCGAACAAGTCCAACCAATTCATTTGATCCGCCTATACACAGTGACACAAGTAGTCCTCCACAAGTGTGTTGATTCGTTCAATCTTCCCATTTGTTTGCAGATGGTAGGATGAACTCTTCAACAACTTCCTCCCCACAAGCTTGAACAATGTTGTCCAAAACTTACTCGTGAACCTTGCATCCCTATCCGACACAATGTTTAGAGGAAGACGCCAATACTTCACTATGTGCTTGAAAAACAACTTCACAACTTCTTCCACATTTTAAGGCATCTTCGTCGCAATAGAGATGACACACTTGGAGAATTGATCTACCACAACCAAAATCACATTGTATCCCTGCACCATTGGAAGCTATGTGATGAAGTCCATTGAGACACTTGTCCATGGTCTCTTTGGAATTGGTAAAGGTTGCAACAACCCTTCTCTCCTTCTGGTGTCTATCTGATTCTGTTGACATATAATGAAAGTGTGAACATACTCCTCCACATCCTACTTCATCTGCTATGAAAAGTATCCTTTCTCCAACAACACCATCATTCTCTGTTGTCCTAGGTGGCTAGCCTAGGGTGAGTCATGAAATTCCTTCATAAGTTCCCTCTTGAGGTTGGACGACTTAGGGAGCTAGTCCAAGGAAGACTTTCACAACGTGAACTATCTACGACTCTTCCCAATCTTCAGTTTCCTTGACCTTCACAGGGTCCATGCGAATACATCCTTGTCTAGTTCAATGCTCCAAGAACAGTATCCCAGTCTGCCCAAAAACACACTTAGACTTCTTCAAGGACAATTGGTTATGTCGTACCATCTCAAATACCTGTGCCAAATGTTTCTTGTGCTCCTCCATACTTTCGTTGTACACTATGATGTCATCCAAATACACCACAACAAACTTGTCCAAAAATGGTCGCAACATCATTCATCAATGTGCAGAAGGTTGTAGGGGTGTTGCACAACCCAAAAGGCATCATTAGGAACTCATAGCTCTCGTACCTTGTCACCGTGGCTATCTTAGCCTCATCTCCATTCGCAATCTGCACCTGATAATACTTATGTTGCAAGTCAAGCTTTGAAAATACTTTAGCCTTGGCCAGCTTGTCAAAGTAATCATCAACTAAAGGCAACGCTTATCGGTTCACATTTTGTTTGTTCAATGCTCGGTAACCCAAACACATCCTCAACTCTAAAGTCTCCTTCTTTTTTCTGAAAGAGAACTGGGGTGCCATATGGTGACTTGGATGGACGAATGAAGCCAACATCAATCAATTCTATCAACTGTCACTTCAACTCTTCCAACTCAAGTCCAGACAATTGGTAAGGAGCTCTTGCCAGTGGTTGCAGCCCAAGCTCTAGCTCTATACAATGGTCAACAAAGCATCGTGATGGGAGCACTTTCAAAAACTCATCCAAAATTTTGTCTGTAAAATCACCCAAAAAGTCAGTGAGCTCAGGTGGAACAGGCATCCCCACTCCATCCTCTTGAACTTCTCCAACAATTTCTACATAAATATGTGGTCCATTATGCCTTGCTACTCTCTTCCTACTCAGTGCAAACACAAGTTGCACCTTTCCACCAGACTTCCTTGTGGTTGTGTGCACAACCTGAGCCTTCTATTCACCAAGTATAACCATCTTGTCCATCCATGGCATGAGGACTGAATGCGTCCTCCTTAGGAACTCTTTCCCAAGAATCACCTTGAAGTCATCCATAGGCATCATCGTGAAGTTAGCCCGACCTTCCCACTTATCAAGTTGAATGTGAAATGAGGAGGCAACACTGACTGCTGCCTTTGCCTTATAATTTAATTCCTTCATGCATCTCTGCATGGGGAGACTCTAAGTCCCAACTCCTTTGCTACCTCAATTTTCAAAAAGTTGTGAGAGGTGTTAAAGTTTCTGCTATTATTAGGTTACTTTCAATTTACTAGATAACAATAGCATAGATAGGATCACTGAGAGAAACACAATCACAAGAGTACACAAGCATTTATCCTGGGAAACCCTAAAGGGGAAGAAAACCCAGCAAAACTTCCTTAATATAGATAGCCAATACAATGCCAAGACAATGAACCAAGCAATACAGAAATTCCTCTCCCAAGGATGCGCCTCTCTCTCTCTCTCTCTTCCTTCTTCCGGCAACTGGTAACTGCAGCTTCCTTCAATACTTGTGCACTAGATGAGTGAGCTGAGTGTGTGTCCAAATGAGGCACTGGCCTCTCTTATTTATACAAATTGGCAGGTGTTGAACATGTGTCTTTTCACTGGCAGGGTCGACTTCTCATTCTGGGTGGTTATAACCACTTTAATATATTCTGGGGCTGTATTTTCATTTAGCCTATTACAATTACGGTTTGACCAATCCGCAAAAGAAGATTTGGTCAATTACAATGCCCGACATGATCAATCCATAAAAGGGGATTGATCTAATCAATAATAAATATATTTTATCTTTATCCACAAAAGGGGATAAGAATATTCTTTGCAGTTATGCAATATTTTAACAAGAGGCACCTGAGTCGACCATAGCTTGCACAGTTTTTCTGTTGATAACCAGATTCACAAAACACAACTGATGGTCTTGGCTACCAAGCTTTACACCCAAGGAACCCAATGCACCAACCCTTCGTAGCTTGCTGCAAATCGAGCCTTGCCACTCTTTCTATGTTAAGTGAAAAAGACAAACAAAATCACAATACAACATACCTACGTTGTGCTCGTCTTCCACAATCTACGTGGGAGTGCCCCTTGGTCCACCACTTGGTTCCAAGGTGCTTAGTTGCAGGTCCATGTAGATCTTGGTTCGTTGCACAAACCAAGTCTCTTATGGTTTAGGTTGCACGGCGAGGCACTTAACTCGAACTGCTTTGAGTCATCTGCAGTCTGCTTCCATCATACGACTTCATCCGCCTCTATCCAAGGAGTCACACCACCTTGGGTCGCCCCTCTTCCAGACTATGAAAACCTGTCATATTGTGCATTGTGTCTCCATAAAGCTCTCCATTGCGAAAGTGCTCTAATACCATCTATCACATGCCCAAGAGTCATGCCCAAATCCAACCTTGGCATCTCGTGGACATGCATCACCATGACGGTTATCACTTGGTAGTTTGGGTCAAACAAGGATACTTCACCCGGACTATGCCTCTCCACCTAGATCATACCCATACTCTGTTCTAGGCTACAAAGAAGTCACATTCTTACTCTATGCAACTCAATTGTATACTTAGACATTTGTTAACATTCTTTAACACTTAGTCAATTTGGCATACAACAAAAAACATGAGAAACACAAGAGACATAGATATAGTGCGGGCTACACCAATGGTGCCTAATACCTGGCTCTGTTTATTATATTGTGAAACAAAAACAAAGCTTTACAAAGAGGGCACTACTGTCCCAGTTACATAGATGGACAAAGTCTCACGATTCTACCTTATACATCAGAACTATCCAAACTTGTGGTTCTATCACACCAAGACTTCCCATATCGTTCCTCCTTGCCTCACCCTGAGGTGCACCCCACTTGTGCGCCCGACCTCAGACCTCCATGTCTCTTGCCTTCACTTTCTTCATGTCTTCCTTTGGTTGTGCGCCCTTGCTCTTATAAGGACTCCAATGGTCACTTGTGTGAAACAACATGTCTTTTGGGTGTGTCACACCCCTTCACGATTTGTCACACTCAATCGAACCATCACACCTCTTTGTGGACCTAGTGCACCCAAACGAGCTCATTTGCCCATCATCTGTCACATCTCTTAGATTGGCACACCCCATCCTTGGTCGCACGCCCCTTGCCTTGTGCTCTTCCAGGTGTCGATCATCGTGACTCTCTATGGGTGTGTCGATGGGGTCGTCCAACCTCTCTGGTGCACCCATGATGCCAAGGGTAGACGAGTCCACTACTTGGTCATGCTCGCAAGTTGCCCTGCCCTTGCCCAAATGCAACCCAAGTCTCCGTTGTCTATTGCAAAGGAAGAAGGGTGTGTGCCCCCTTGGGCTTGCATGTCACCATCGTGCCCCAAGGTGCTCCTACCCATGCCCATAATACAAGTTCTTACCCAACTGATCGTTCCCTCCTTGTGCTCTTCGTTTGTATCGTCATCGAATCTACCCAAGGTCCGTGCACGCTCGGTGGGTGTCACGAAAGGCCTTACAGATAAGAGATCAACCATTATGTTAGTAGGAGGCATCACTCCCTTGTGGCTACCCTCATTAGCAAAGGGATCATGGTATATTGAAGCTTATATGTTGATTTGAACTACATCTCTCAACCAATGTGGAATTAGTTTTTGCATAAAAATATATTTATATTATAGAAACAATTCCAAAACTTGCATATCCAAATTAGTAATACATATAAAAGGGATACTCCAAATAAAGAAATACTCCAAATAAATAAATCTTTTATATTTTTACATGGAAAAAGGGGAAGAGACCAAGTAACAAACATACTCACCCTACAACTAATCAGCCATCATTCTAATAAGATGCACCACTCCCCTATACAGCCATCATTCTAATAGGATGCACCACTCCCCTATAGTTATCCCATTAACATAAGCATGGTATATTGGAACACATATTTCCAAATATCAAACATAATAATGTTTTTTTCCCCTAAAGGTGGCCGAAAGGATTTTAACAGTCACAATCAAAGAAAAGCACGAATATATGCTCTACAAACTGCATGTTCAAACTTTTCACTCGAGAATAGGAAGAAACCCTAACTGTTACAACCGGTTTTAGATTTTTCCCTAACCCTAAGCGTAATTGCATTGGTATTATAATTCTTAAACCACATGCCACGAATTTGTCGTTTCTCTCTTAATAGAACATGGGCAAGGATCATTGATGAAGCCTCGCAGGTGTGCAGGAGGGCATGGAATTTCATACCCACATATTAACATAAACTTAAATGAGAACTGGATTCCTTCCTAGAGTCATGGACTGGACTGGAGGAGTGGAGGGAGAGCAGAACAAAGCCAAATGAACGAATGATGTGGATCATGAATCTCTATGCCTGCTTGTAGATCTGTTAGGTTTTTTATGCCTTGCTTCTTCTTCTCTGCTTCTCTCTCTGGGTACTTTGCAAACAAGGTAACAGAAGACGAAATGACGAATGAGGTCATACAGCTCAAATCAACGGCATGCCAGATAGAGACCCCCTGAAGTTCATTATAGGGTGAAGATAGGCGAGTATATGCAACAATTGGCAAAATCACTCTTTCCACCGACGGACAGGTACAAGTCTGCTTTTTAATTTATTTCTGTATGCGTTTTGGTTGGCCTTTCGCTCGATGACAGGTACAAGTCTGCGACCTTTTGTTTTTTTTCTGGCTGTGTCTTTGTTTGTCTTCTACTGACTGAGAGGTACAAGTCTGCGACCTTTTGTTTGTTTTCTGGCTGTGTCTTTGTTTGTATTCTATTATTTCAATTATTAATATTAAAATAATTTTTGCATATATTTAAAAATATCTAAAAATTTCCATTACACCATCTTTATTTAGATTTTTTTTCTTCCATTTATTAGTGCCAAGTTACTTGCATTTAAAGTTAATTATTTTAATGCTTTGGGAAAATAAGTCTATTTATTTATATACCTCCGAGAAAAAGAGGGCATGCACTGGATATCTAAAACATAACCCTTTTGAGTTTCAGTGCATGGATACATTCCGTCACAATCAATGACTGGACTAACCATTACATACTTACCAACGGAGAGATCTATAGAGTTACACATAATAGACTAAAAAAACATCATGGCTTGTTATTGGAATCAGGGTCAGGTTGTGTTCCTCCTATAGAGCTCTAGGTGTTTCTGAATACTTTGTTCCTGAATTTTTACATTTTGTATCTCCAAAATCCAACACTTTTCTATATTTGCTTCTCCAGAATTGATGAACTTGACCAAGGAGTTTGCAAACCAATCTCTGGTATCGAAGAAGTCCAAGAAGTCCAAGACTATTGCCCTTATGTAACCATTTTGGTCCCTAAATAGTCATCATCATGCCCCTGCTAGTCCATCATTCTCTTTAGATGCTCCACCAAAGTTACCTTTGAGCCAATTATTACTTGGTCAATTCCTTACCTATTGGCAAGTCTCCTGGCTTAACCTCTGTCTATTAATGCGAGGTTAATCTAGATGGAAATAAATTGCATTAATTTATGGAGGCATTTGTCTGCGGTTGTGGAGTGGTGTTCAAGTTCAGCCAAGGATGACAAGGAAATCCACTAGGCTCTAGGGTTTCATTTATTGCCAAGTTTTTTTTATTTAGTAGGGTTATAATTTTATTTCTTGGAGCTTTTTAGTAGATGTATTTGCTACAAATTTAATCATACTAGAGCAAATTGCATTGGAAATGGATTTGTACAAATCAGGGGACTGGTGGATTTGGTAATCTAGGTAGTATGTTTTGTATCTTTGTGAGTAATAAATGTTATAAATGAAATGTGAAAGTGTATCCAATTCAAGTCTGATTTAATAATTTTACAAGACCGTATGAAGGCTATTGGAATTTGTGGGCCAAGCAAATTTGTTATTTTACATCAATTCATTTTTAAATTTTGCTCATGGTTGTCTTCTTTATAGTTATTCATGTGATAGAAACCATTTAGACTTCTCTATTAAAATGTTTTAGAATCAAGTTTTTTTTTTTTTCTAGTTTAATTGCTAGTTAAGATACAATGTTAGTTGATTCCAATATTTCATGAACCCTGTTTAAGTGAAATGTTTCATTCTCAATGTTGATGAAATGTTGTTTTATGATTGAAGCATCAATTGGTTTGTGAAACAATTATAGTGTTATTTATTGCATTTTGGAGTCATTACCTGATAAATGGGTCATTTTGGAGTCATTGCATTGTCTGCATGTTAAGTTGTTTCAAATCATTTTTGAATAATGTAGTTTCTTTTAGGTATGTATTGCTAAATTCTAAGTGCTTCTCACAGTTACCAGGTGTGAATTAATTCCTGACTTTCTACGAGGAAAACTTCATACAACAGATACACTTAGTAACAGGACAAGCCTTTTCTTCACGGGGCCACCTTATCTCTTTGTAACAATAAGCTGACATTGTATAATAGTTAGTAACAGGGCAAGCCTTTTCTTCACGGGGCCACCTTATCTCTTTGTAACAATAGGCTGACATTGTATAATAGAATCCTTGCTACGCTCCATTTTTTTAACATGTACCGGTTTGTCACTCTTGCAATTAGAAGAAATCTGTTTTTGAACTTTGTTCATATCACCTCTGATTTTGTTGCTTATTCGTGTGTGCGGATCATGGTAGAATATTAGATGTGATAGGGAGAATATATGGAAGATTTTATGGATCGTTAATAAAAATGGAATTTATATTTATGATTATCTTTTTTTTAACTTTCAGTTACAAGTTCTTCATTAATKATGTGATCTGTATGAAGATGTRATAACTAATTTATATTTAGTTATGAAGATGTGATAACTAGTTTATATTTAGTTATGAAGATGTGATAACTAGTTTATATTTAGTTATTTGGTTTAGATCATTAAAGGTTATGGTTTAATGTTGACATTTTTGAAAGTTTTGAAGTAGAAATAAACATAATACAAAATTTTCTCTTTGACTTACAAAATATAGTGGAGTTTACTATCAATATTTTAATGCTAAAAATTAATATTTTTTGTTCTTTTGAACTTAAAAAWTTTAATTAATGCTAGAAACCAATATTTTTTGTTTTTTTGAATTTAAAAATTTAAATTGAAAATCTAAATATTTATCTAAACTTATAGTGTTTATATGTTGTGAAGCTCACAATGGGTGCATATTTGTTAATCCTACCTATATTTTCCCTATTGTGTTTTCAAATGGGCAACATTGTTTTGCCACACTTACAACTTGTAATCTATGGAAGATGGATTCTCTTCTTAAGTACATCATATATCTTCAAAAAATGATGTCAGGGCATCACCTAACCATGACCAATTCTTTGCACTTCCCCATCCATATATTTGTTTCAATCTTGAAGCAAGGACCTTCTTACTAAGTTTCCAATTGATGGATTCTAACCACACCTCGACTTGTCTATACATCTAGTTTGGAGGCAGTGCCTTGTATTACTATCCTTGACAACATGCCTAATCATTGTAAAGCAAACATCTCTTTCCGCTCTCATGTCTGTCTCCTTTAGTTGTGACTTCAACATAAGGGAATCCATCTAATCTCTTATCTCCTTTAACCATGGCTCTAACACAAGGGAATCCATTCCAAAACATTAGTCTCAAATATTCCTTGGTTTGACAACAATTTTATTTATGGCTTGATGTTGATTAGTCTAATTCAAGTATGATTCTTTTCACCTATGTTTTTTCCCCAGGAAAATTTCGCAAGGAAACTCAAGGGATGCCTCTCCACATTTGTGGATGGCATCACTAGTAAACTTGTTGGCACAGAGCAGTGTTCCTTGCCAAGGGGGATTCGAACATTGGTGACAACCAATTGAATTAACTCCTCAGGCTTCTTTTTTTTCACTATTTTATATAGATGTTCTCAAAAGTTTATATGTAGTTTGTCGTTAAAATAAATTAATTGTATTTCTTTTTCTATAATTTTTATAGTCATGATTTTTGTATTTCTATATTACTCACTTGTAAGTTTGGTTTTGAACTAACATAAGTTTGTTTGAAAACTACTTGATTTCATGGCTTTAAATCGAAGATATGTCTTTTAATTCTCAAAAGCTATTTTCATATTATCAGAACACATAAAGAGTTGTTAGAACTAAAAATAAGTTGTTAGAACTAAAAATGTAACAATTGATATATCATGAGCTTGGAATTTACTATGATGGCTACATTATTGTGTGTACATAAACTTAGTAATGACCCATTAAGCAATTTGGATTGTAAAGAGGGATACAATTTAAATTTCACGGCCTTGTTATTTTGTCTTATATATTATTATTTTGTCTTTTATATATCATATATTATAGATTATTATTGTCTTTTATATATCATAGATTATTACGAAGTGATAAATATGGAGGCATGGTTGTCTTGTTATAAGGTCTTACTATAATGATAAATCTATTTTTTTAATTGTGTTCACAATCTTACCCCTGAATTTGCATCATGGACGTTTGTTTGAGTTTGCATTCCGGGAATCGTGTTTATGAATAAAATCATATGATCAGCAACTACTCTTTTATCCTTGGCTTATGAGAGTGAACTTACTTGGTCCCTTTGTTTGCAAAGAGAACGTCTTCAATACGATAATTGTTAGTCTATGCATATATAATTGAGTTACCATGGTTTGCATGGTTTGAAAGAGTATATGTTTATTATAATTGAGGTACCATGGTTTGAAAGAGTATATGTTTATTATAGGGTATTGTAAATATTTTATTTTTATCAATCTTCTTAAAACGTAGCATTATATTTTGACAATATTTTTTTTTATTAAACTTTTAAAAAATACCGTTGGCATTGCATTTTGATTTATTTGTATGATTTTTGTTTTTTTAAAGAATGTAATAATAAACTTTCATTTATTACATTAACAGTTAAATGTTAAGATACTAATGTGTTACATTGAAATATGAGAATTGGAACTTTTTCTGTTGGAATATTTTTATGGTTAAAATGTGATGTTTGCTCTCCTATGAGATAAGTGTGTTAAAATGCAAATCTTTGTTGTTTTGGGATTGTTTGAGATTGATTTTGAGATTATTATTAAAATTGAATAATTCTTAAAGCATCTTGAGGTATTTTTTAATATTGATTTAGAAATGTATTTGCAAGTGATCATATTAATGTAATCTTCTTAAAATGTGTACAAAGATGTATACTTTCAAGTATTTTTGTGTTTTTAAGAAATTGTTTTTGATAATTCTAAGGGTAGTTTATGGGATGTGTTTGAGTCTTAGTTTTAAGACTTTGAAGTTTATTTGTAGAAATTACTTATATGGATAAATCTTTACATACATAATTATATGTTTGATTAATATGCATTCTATGGATTTGAAAACTTTCTTAGAATAAAATTCTATTTAGAAAATGTAGCAAAGATTTTATTTGTAAGAACATCCTTTAAAATTGTATCTTTCATATACCTCTAAAATGATATCTTTAATGATAAAAGAAAATTCAAATTTTATTTTAAAGTAGATATCGTCATCTTTCAAGTGGATGTTTAGTTTTTTCAAAGAAAAAAATTGGTCTTGCATGTTGCCTATATTCTTGTTATCTTTCAAGTGGGTGATTAAGTTCTTTCACAACAAAGAATTTGATTTTATATGTTATAATTTTTTGAATAACCTTAAAACTAAATAAATTGTAAGTCATTTTATTTCAAAAATAAATTAAAAGCATAAAAACACCATGATTATAGAGTACAAAGTCTAAGCATCTAAGAAAGTGATGTACATATTACAGAAAGGCTTCAAAGTGTTAGAAATAATAAGTGTGCTCGTTTAACCATAGACAATATAGCAATATTGTCACCCAACCATAGGTCAAAGCCATCCTCGAGCACCTTAACCTTGATAGAGAATAATTTTGGAAGCAAACCTTAGGCCTAGTAGCCAATAGCTAATCATGGTAGCGTATCACTCCCCAGAGTTAGCATACCAGGCAGAAAGTCTAAACCATAACCAAGAGACAGTCCAAGCCCAAAACCAAAAATACAAGTTGCAGTAGTGCGCACAACTAAATTTCTGCAATTACGAGTGAGTGTGTACTAAATGAGCTCTAGCACTCTGTATTTATACTATTTCTTCTTAGTTATCTGGGTCGACTTCTCTTCCTAGGGGCTAAAACTCAATATTAAATTAATATCTTTAGCCGATTTGTCTTTTAGGCTTATTGGTTTCTCTTGCTTCCTAGAATATTCTAGTCTTGTCAAGGTTAGACGTGGAGGTTAATACCTCCCGTAGCTACCATAATATCAACACTCCCTCCTAGCTAGGGAGGTATTGAAAGAATGGTCTTGAGCACAAACATACCATTCAATCGGTAGCATCATCATAGCCACACATTCTATCTCATGATCAAATCATGAGCACCATCATCACTATTAGTATTATCTGATAGCATCCACTGCATCATCTCTCAAAGCCATACTCCATTTGAGTAATCAGGCATGATGTTGAATAAGTCACTTACTCCATAGAGTGATATAAGAACCATTCTTCTAATCTGGACATATGTTCTAGAGGAATAATTGTTCCAACAGATGTTGGAAGCCATGCCATGGGCTACAAGGACTATTCTTCTAATTTGGACATAACGTACTAGAAGAATAAATGTCCTGGACCATTTTCTGCGTTGAGAATGTCTGTCCACCAACACACTGATTATCCAGCTAGTTGGTAACAACATTGACTATCCAGCTAGTTGGTAACAACACACTGACTATCCACCTAGTTGGTAATCATTTCCAACACTATTGATAGTCTTCATGGCAATCAGAACAATGCCATTCAATAGAACACAATTGTGTCTATCCATAGTAGTACACAACTACTATTCAGTGGTACACAACCACACCAAGTAGCACACAATTACTTAATCAATGAAACATAGTCACAACCAGTGGAACACATCAACCATAGTAGCATACATCTACTATCCATAGACATACAGTCTCCACGAAAATTATATCATTTGATATCAATCTACATAAAACAATATCATGATATCAACTAAGTCATCATGGTCATTCTTCCACTCACATTTGTGAGATCTTGAAGAGCATTTTCCCTTAGAAGATAAAACATCAGCCATGGGCTATCTGGACTATTCTTCTCAAACATAGAAGAATAACTATCTTTGATTTCTAAGCCTGGATCATTCATCTAATTGGGCCATTCCTCCGGCACTAATCATAGTGCAACTTGGAGAGAATGAGTTTTCCCTAGGGAATGTTTGTCCCTGATTGTTGAATCTAGACCATTCACCTAACTGGGCCATTCCTCCGTCACTAATCATAGTGCAACCTGGAGAGAATGAGTCTGCCCTAGGAAATGTTTGTCCCTGATTGTTGAACTTGGACCATTCACCTAACTAGGCCCTGTCGGCACTAATCATAGTGCAACCTGGAGAGAATGAGTCTGCCCTAGGGAATGAATGCCCGGACCATTTCTTGAGAAAATGACTGCCCTGCACCAACCTCCCAAACAGACCATTCTTCGAAACCGCTCACAATTGTGAACTTTGAAAGAATGACTGCTCGACAAGGCAGACCATTCTACTTGACCATTATTTAGAGTCTCTGCTAAGAAGAATGATTGTCCTAGACCATTCCCCCACACTGGCCACAAGGGGAATTGCTGTCTATGGTACATCAACAATCTATCGAACCATTTTCATTACAAAAATGACTGTCCGATCTAGACCATTTTTTGAACTGGAAAAAGCATGTCTGTAAGAAATCTCAAACCACTTTTTGAACTAGAAAGGAACTGCTCATCGTGGACCATTTTTCGAATTGAAAAATGATTGTCCATAAATCAATAACACATCAATGCTCCCTCTCAACCTGGGAGTAATCTCTTCCTTTTTCAATAAGGAAGTCGTCTCCATGAGCCCCAGCTTGTTCTCATCGTGGACCATTTTTCGAATTGAAAAATGATTGTCCATAAATCAACAACACATTAGTGCTCCCTCTCAACATGGGAGTAATCTCTTCCTTTTTCAATAAGGAATTTGTCTCCATGAGCCCCAACTTGTTTCTTAAGTACGCAAACTTTTCATCTTGGATAAAGGCTTTACCAAAAATCTGCCATTTGCTCATTTGTGGAGATATATTGGAGGACCACTTCTCTGTTTTGGACTTCATCACGAAGAATATAATGCTTGATCTCAATGTACTTCGGTCTGTCATGGATCATTGGTTTTCTTTGAAGGCTTCATATAGCTCTGATCACTACAATATATCTTGGTTGAGTTCAACACTTATGTTTCCTGCTAGCTCATGACATCGTGGCAAAGCTCAAACTGAAACATATCCAAGTAGCACTTATTCTGTCATTGTGAGAGTTTGCCATGGATTAGCAACCCATCATCTCAAACTTCTGAGTAACTGTTCTGATACGCTATCTCTATTATAGAAAGTTTTTATCACTCTTTTGTTGTGTATGAGATACTCTGCATCAGGTTGTTTGAATCCATACAAGGTATTCTTATATCTGCATACATGAGTCTCTTTCTGGTATAAGCTTCTTTCTCACTTGCTTTATTTGGGAAGAACAGTCTTTTACATGTAAATTACAATCCATGGATATTGGTGAGATGTCATTATAGTTTTTCTCCCTCCTTCTGGAACAACCTCTGAATTTCGCAATGCTTCCATTCACAAGTCTTTCACATTTTCTTACATACACTGTTCTTTATCATAACTTCCATTTCTTTTGCTTGGTTGCTTCTAGTGGGTTCAAACCAAGCTGGTAGTCTTGTGATTCTTGGTATAATAACTGGTTGTTTTGGCTTTTCTTCTTTCTTGGAATCTTCATGTTCTTCCTCATGTTTTTCTTTAGCTCTTGGGTCCATGGAGTCTTCTATAGATTCCATGCCCTAAATATTCCAACTTCTTCCTTTCATCATAAGCTCATGGATGTAGATGGACAACCAAGGATACTTTAAGGCTTCTTTTCGAAGAAGACTTCTTCTAGAGTCAAATTGAACACGCGTTGCTTATCATGGCTTCTATTTTCAATGGGAACATGGATAGATACTTCATAATCCTTAATGGATCATATCATTTAGGATTAGCTCCCTCCTAATCCTTGCTTCATGCATGAATGCATGCTCTTCTTTTGGAATTATGTAATTAGCTCCCTCCATCTAAGAGAGTCCGCGCTTCCATCTGCATCTTTATTGCCTTTTGTAAAGTGTCAGAAATCTTTTTCTAATTTCCTCTTGATTGTTGACTTCCTTTTGTTTTGACTTCCTCTGGGTCTTTTCAAGTTTGATTTTGATTTCGACTTATTTGGGATATGTTACTTATATAATCGCTTCCATAGGAATTGTTATCAAAGATTGTCAACGTACTTTATCTTTTCATGTGTATTGCTTGACTTATAGTCATCGTGATAACAATCTGTATCTTGTTGTTCTTCCAAAGGTGTTGTTTTAATTGAACATCTTATCTTCTGAGAAATAGATATACATGATATGTACATAAACTATGTAAACATGATATGTATAAGAACTTTGAAGAATATTGTTACCTTGACTTAGAAGAAGAAGTATGTTTTATCTTGCTTGGCCTTCTTTGAGGGTTCCCTTTCTTTGGCAACAGATGCTTTGTTTGTTTCCTTCCTTCCCTTTAACTCTGGACAATGGTTCCTTAGTGACCGTATTTTCGATAGTTGAAGCATTGTATCTTTGACATATCCTTTTCTTGATTTGGTTTTTTCCTTAAGCCAAACTTCTTATTCCTGAAATTCTTGAACTTTGTTGTGAAGGCTTGATCTTCGTATTTATTTTAGGATTTCTCTTTTGCGTTAATCCTTGATTCTTTTTGTGCACAACAAGTCCAAAGTTCTTCAAATGTGGGATACTCCTTTCTTGTGTTCATGCTTGCGGCAAAAGCATCCCATGTCTTGGGAAGGCCATTGAGTACTATATTTACCAGTTCCTTCCCTAAATGATTTCTTCAATAGCTTGTAGTTGATCTCTTAACTGATAGATTCTTACAAAGTATGATGTTATGATGTCATCATCATTCATTTTCATTTCATAGAGCTCATTCTTCAGACTCATTACTTGTCCAATGTTTCTGACTGAGAAGAGGTTACTTAGGGCATTGTACATCTTCTTAGATGAGTCAAGATGAGAGATGTAGGATATCAAGTGGTCTTTTATAGAGTCCACTATGATACTCATGAAATTGATGTCATTGTCCTTGAACTTCTCTATAATTGCAACATTTTGACGTTCCTTCTATTTTCCTTCTCCAAACTGTGGTTCCACGATCTTTCCTTTCACGATATCCAACACTTTATTCTTGGCAAGAATGAGTTCAATCCTTGTCTTCCATGCTCTGAAGTTAGAAGCCCCTTTTAACTTGTTTCTAACTTCATAGATTAAGTCATGACTGCTTTGACTTGGTCAACCTTTGACTTTGACCAAAAACTCAAATTTTACCTCTTAAGAGTACCAAGAGGTGTGCTAGGTTAGGGTGCACTAGGCTATCTAGAAATTTGGGTCAATCTCTTCACGTAAGGTGCCTCAACAAGAGGGTTAGGGTTTTGTTGTTGCAACATAAACTTTGACTGCAACTGCAACTGTAATTGAGCAAATCTTCCCAATCTATCTTCCAGCGGTTAGACTGTCCAAAGATAGTGTGGGCCTATAACCTGTTATAAATAATAGGTGTGCTTATTTAACCATAGACAATATAGTAATATTGTCACCCAACCATAGGCCAAAGCCACCCACGAGCACCTTAACCTTGACAAAGAATAATTCTGGAAACAAACCCTAGGCCTAATAGCCAATCGAGGTAGCGTATCTCTCAAGAGTTAGCATACCAGGTAGAAAGTCCAAACCATAACCAAGAGAGAGTCCAATCCCAAAACAAAAAATACACCTTGCAGTAGCTCCAACTGCAACTACTCTCCAGGCTTGCGCACAACTAAATTTCTGCAGTTGTGAGTGAGTGTGTACTAAATGAGCTCCAATGCTCTGTATTTATACTATTTCTTCTTAGCTGTCTGGGCCAACTTCTCTTCCTGGGGGCTAAAACTCAATATTAAATTAATATCTTTAGCCGACTCGTCTTATAGGTTTATTGTTCAAAGCTTTTGGGTTTCTCTTGCTTCTTGGAATATTCTAGTCTTACACGTGGAGGTTAATACCTTCCACAACTTTCATAATATCAACACAAAGTGCTAGGCACTAAAAATGCTTAAAGGCTATCAAATATGAAGTTAGCTAGAGTATCATGCAACAAAAAAAGTTCAAACATTGGATATGTACTAAAGTTCAAGGTGTTTCTGCACTTTTGAAATAGCTAGAGTAGAAACTAGTTGACATTTAGTGTAGGTTGAGTAGGCCAATTGAATTGTTTTCAAAGCTTTTTAATAAGTTGACAACTATGATGTCTTTGGTGATTAGATTGATGGGATAGAATAGATTTAGTCGTATTGGCAGAAGCTCCATGCTCATCGTACATGGATCACCTCCCTAGTAATTCAAATGATCTAGATACTTTGTTTGAACTTGCACATTTTAAAAACATGGAGTGCCTCCCCAATGATTCAAATGATGTAGATGGTCCATTTGTACTTGTACATTCTATGATTGTATTGAGATTTCCAAGTTCAAATTAGAACAAATTTGTGCAACATCAAATTAGGTAAACCTTTTTTCATGACAAACACCCTCAAATAGATATTCACTTCTTTGCTTTTAAGAGGCAAAATTTCAACATTTTTTTTGTTAATTTAGAAGTTTTTCTATTTAAATATCAACAGAATGTACATGAGAGTTATCGTGGCTCTCAAGCTGCACATCATCAATTCTAGCTTCATTTGATGCATACACAATCCCCTCCTTTGTCATCCTCTGCACATCATTTTTAGTTGAGCAAGGAACCAAACATGGAGGAAACGGGCCGGACAAGATTTCATAAGAAGAGATGACGGGGGGTTTTCAAGTTGAAGAAACATCCCCCACAATACCCTCATACACCCGTCTATTGCAAATAGTTGCATCTTCTTGGCCTTGATTGTCAGGTGTTACTTGATCCGGGTGAGAATAACAAAATTTCAACATGAGGCTATGAACTCCTCAAAATTCAATGGTCCAAAGAAGTTTATCTTCTAGTGTTGTTGTGTCTTATGAACTATGAGGGTAAGTAAATCCAATCTCACTAAGCAAAGGCACACAACTAGAAAGCATGCTTGAGATTCCCATACTTTCCATAGTAGAGGAACTTGGTTGAGAAATTTCAAGTTATTCTTGGTAGTGGTTAGGAGTTTTACCTCCCATCATAAGGGACTAGACATTCTTTGGCTCAATAAAAGGCTTTCATAAACTATTTGAAATAATGAGGACATATGCTTAGGTCTCAAGAACCATGTGATGTTCCATCGAAGCATTACATACAAAAATATTCTCTTGCAATTTGTTGTTAGGCTAATTTCTACCTATAACAATGATATAATTTCAATTCATATGCACATATAAATAGTAACAAAAATAACACGTATATTTCAAATTCATTCATTAACTAATACAAATACAAATGATTTCTTAGATAGACAAACAAGAAACACAAATCATTTCTCAGATAGGCAAAGACGAATGCTTATATGTAATAATTTCAAATTCATATGCACATATAAATAGTAATGAAAAAAACATGTATATTTTAAATTCATTCATTAACATATGAAAATACAAATAATTTCTTAGATAGGCAAATAATAACACTATAAATGAAGG
>ML781408.1:339549-355125 GCA_009831015.1 Picea engelmannii
GGGGGGTATATAGAAAAATAATATATATATATATATATATATATATATATATATATATATATATAGGACATGGAATAAAGTTGATGTAGAAGTTTCTAAAGGGCCAGGCGAAGTAGAAATAAAATTTCGAAATATAAGTGATTATCAAAGCAATAAATTCCATCTTTCATATTTGGCTATCATAGTAAAGTAATGTCTACCCGGTTGCCCTAAACAATTAGTAGTGGATGCATAGGGGTTGGGTTGACAAGGCATGTTTTCTTTTGATCATTTTTTAAAGTGAAGAAACCTTGGGTGAAAAGGCTAATGTTGAAATCGCTTTTACCACTTTGATCTTTGGTAAAAGAACAATGAAAACAAAGTTACCATAGTGCTCTAATAAGTGTGTGTCATAAACCTTTGACATTTCTATCAACGTGCTTTTTACATTTTGTGAATTTGACTCTATGTGGTGTGTCACATCCTTGGAAACTTTCCAAAGGTGCATTGGGTTCTTTTTTACATCATCACAATGCCCCAACATTGCATTTGTCACAAAAACATGTTAACATTATAGCCTTTTGAAACCTCAGGCTTTGCAATGCATCTTAGAAATTCTAAATCTGTGATAACAAGTTTCTCCATTTCTTTTTGTTAAGTGTCACATTGAAAAAATATTTTGAAGGTGAGTGATATTTTTTCTTTGTCATAGTCTCACAAGTTTTATAGTTTTATGGGGAAGGAGCTTTTGAATTTGAGCAATGGTCTTTTCTTGCTGTGGTGTTTTATAGTTTTGCAAGCATGCGGCATTTTGTGACTTGTTGAATTTTGTTTTTATTTATCGTAACTCTTGAAATTTTGTATCCTTGTAATACACCACTTGAATGCAACTTCATTTTCATCACCAGGTTTAGAACTTAAACTTTTGTAATAGGTCAGATCCTTATAACTTTTTCAATGTTGTGGTGTATCACAACTTTGAAACTTTGCAAAATTGAGCTTCTTGTAATATCTCATAAGGAAACTTTGATGCGAAGTGAAACACAATAAGGCTTGCCAAAGGATGAAAGATAAAGAGATAATGAGGCAATCCAAAATTTGAGAGACCCATTCAAAAGTCATTGAAATCATGAACTAGAATGGGGACCTCATTCAAAGCAAGAACATAGAAAATTTTCCCTAGTGGAATATAGGACCATCTTTTCTTTGCTAGTCATTCACATATTGCTTCATCTTTGGGGAAAACACTACATATTTTCCTTACTTATGTTAACCCCATAGGCCTCTAATCCAAGATATTATTTGAAGATCATTTTTTCCCAAGGAAATCTTGATGGAGAAATCAAAGGGATGCTTACACACATTCATGGATGGCATCTTGAGTAAACCCATTGACATAGATTAGTGTGCCTAACACATGGACATTCAAAATGGATACTTGTTGGCACAAAACTAGCCAAATCCCCAACGATATTGGTGTTCATCACTTAGGCTAGCCCCTTGGGTTATTATATAAAGAGCATTTGTCCTCTCTTAACATTGTAAGAAAGGAATCATTGTCAAAGTGTCCATTGGACAATTACATATTCTCAAGGTTGAGGAGAGGGATACCTTTAATGTGGACTTGAAGCAATGTATGATGGATAAGACAACTAAGGGTTTGAGTTGTAATCACATACAAGGTAAGGGAAAGGGGATACCTTTTCTTGGTTGATTTGAACATGCCAATTTTTTTTTATTTAACTTGGTGTTGTCATAGGCAAAGTATCTTGCTCAAAATCATAATTTCTCCTCAATATAAAGCCTCAATTAGATTTTACACCATTTGGAATAGGGATCCCATTTGGATTATAGCCTAGCAGTGGTTACTCTTGAAATGTGAAATTAAAGGTGGAATGCAAAGTACATAATGCTTTTAATCTATAAGTAGAATGCAATGTTATTCTACCTATCCTAGCTAGGAGTGTATCTTAACTAATGAATACAAGGTTAAATATATATTTACATAATTACTTTTAGAACATGAAAATATTTAAGAAGAAAGTAGATACATATACATATATATGAACAAAGAAGTGCAAAAAAGTTTTTTATCAAATTACTGTGCACAACTTCAAATTCACCATCTCAAAGCAAACATTTCAGGAAAGCACATCAAGAATGTAACTTCCATATAGAAGAGTTTATAACAAGCAATATATAGCCTTACAGTTGTTCTAGTAACAAAAAAAGCACTAGAGGTAGTTCTCAACACATATTATTAGAAACCAACCTCCTCCTCAAAATTGGCCCTAGGGGCTTCTTCTCATTAAAATTCATAAAAGAGTTTATAATGTCTCCTTCGCAAAAAGCCCCATTCTCATTTAGTTGATTCTTTTTTTTTTTTTTAATTCACAATCACCTTTTGAACTCTTGGGGTTTTTTCTTGGCAATTATGACTCTTCAATCTCTTTTCTTTTCTTTGTTGTTTTGTTTTTTCAAAGAATATTCTACTCCAAGGATTTGTCTTTAGTTGAAGCCATAATTGACCATGCCCCTTCTTCCAATAAGTTGACAAAACGTCACACTAAGAAGAATTTCCTATTATACACTTGAAAATTATTTGCTCAAAGGAAACTTCTTAAGATATTAATTATTTGGGCATGGATCCCACACCCCTCTTGTGTGTACTAAAATATGAATTAATCAAATTTATTTATTTTGAAAGATTTGCAATGTATTTTTTTAATTTCTTGTTACACATCGTTCCTATGGCCTCCTATGATAGATGACCCTAGGGTTCTGAAAGAAGTTTCAAGATTGAAGGTTGTTGAATTTTCTATGAGCTATGGCTCATGTATCCTCTTTAAATTTTTTGTTTAACTATTACTTGAACCATAATTACTGCAACAAACCAAGATCATAAGAAGAATAACCATGCACAAGAACACAAGAAGTATCTTGGGAAACCCTTCTCAACAAGGGAAGAAAACCTAGCCAATCCTTTGCTATACTCCTCAAGAGAAAGACCTCCCACACCATCACCAAACCTAGCACACAAGAGGGTGTTGTAATTCTCATAATTTCAGACCACAACTTCTGAAATCATGAGATGACACAATAATAAGTGTGTTTCCTCAATGGGGATTMACCTTTATTTATACAAGACTTGTCACATCAAATGATGTGTCTATTGGCACAATAGCGTCGACATCAATAATTTCAGACCACAACTTTTGAAATCATGAGATGGCACAATAATAAGTGTGTTTCCTCAATGGGGATTCACCTTTATTTATACAAGACTTGTCACATCAAATGATGTGTCTATTGGCACAATAGGGCCGAGATCAATAACAAAAAATATAATTAATAATTGCCATATTAATTATCTTTTACATTAATTATCTTTTATATTAATTATCTTTTACATTAGTTATCTTTTACATTAAGGTGGCATCGACCTGTACCCTTTTCATTACAAATAGGGTTACAGGTAAGTCCGAATCTTGAATAATATAGCAAGGGATCCCATACACCCACTAGTGCTTAGTCACTAGGGGAACATCCACAGGGATGTCCATATATCTATCTCACTACGTCTCACTGGAGAACCACACTCACTAGTGCTCAGCCACTAGGATCACGTTCACTTGTACTCATCCATAGACACGTCCAACTCAACAGATCTTCTTTCCCACTGCATTACACATGAGAGTCATCTGGATTTCATCATCTCAACTCTTTTCTCAAAGGAGGCTAATACATCGTCTTCATCTCTATCTCATAACGATGCACCCAGCTCATGGGAATTCACACGTTCACCTTGTGCTCAGCCACATGCACGTCCAACTCAACAGATCTCATTTATCATTGCGTTACACATGAGAATCATCTAGATTTATTTTAACTCTCTGTAAGGAGGAGGCCATCACTACGTTCCAATTCTATCTCAGATAGGAACCACACACCCAACTCATGGATCTCTCTCAGGTCGACTCAATCAGTCTATGTCCTGGAGGATGTCTCACGCAACTGTAATCATCAACAAAGGTCCATGTGTCCATAGGCTCTAATCTTCCATCTTCCTCATATATTTACCTCTCTACTTCCTCTTGCTCTCTCTTCTTGTGAGCTTCTTCTTCCTATGCTAATATTAAGTCTTCATTTCTTTTGTTTTCTTCTACCTTGTGTTGTTGCCTCAAGGCTTCTACTTCCCTTTCATTTTTTATCTTGGCCTCGTTGGTTGCTACAAATTCATTCTCCTTAGCTTCTCTCTTTCTCTTTTCTTTCTTCTTATCCTTTTATCCTCTACCATTGTTTCCAATTCTAAGTGTCACCTCATCTAGTGATGTGGATTTTATTTAGATCTATTTTTCTTTCTAGACCTCATTTTGAAATGGCCACATGTACTTGCAAGTGAGACAATGATAACCAACTACATTCATAGGGTCATGTCTTCGAAATGTTTCTTCGCCAAAGTGAAAAGAAACCAAGGATTTGAGTTTTATGGTTTCCTCTTTTACATCCTTAATTCCATATGCTTCTATGTGGAAAGCAACGGGAGACCATAATGCCTTCTTGTCCTGAGAAAGGGTTGCTCCAACTCCATTAAAAAAGGTTTGGTAAGCTACCTCTTGGAGAGTAAGCTTATCCAAGACAAACTTGGGTACCAGATGTGGCCTGTTGGTAGCTTTGTATATTCTTATGTATGTCCCATTTTCTTTGACATTTTAGTCTCCAATATTAATGATTTCCTGCATTGCTTTCTCAATCATGCATTGGGAAGGTTCACAAAAAAATAGTTTGTACATCACTTATACAAAAGTTTTCACAAATTTTGGCATAATGAATTTTGAACTTACGTTCCCAGAGAATTCGACAGTAAAATTGAATGGGTTCCTCTCTAGGCTTCCATTGCCATTCCAGTCCTAGAAATGGAAATTTGTTCATGACACATGCCACATCCAATAGAGAAGCTGACATGTTAAATGCTAGTGGGATATTGGTGGTTGTGTGCTTAACTCTGGAGACAACTTTAGTCATTGATGTTGACAATATGGAAGCCTAATTAAAAATTGCCTTGATTTGGGTGACTTGATAAATTAATGGCACCAATGACTCCTTCAATTATATTGTGTCTTCTTTGCTATAAAATATGGTTATCAACGCCACATTGATATTGTAAGGAGTCCTCACATGCTTCATAGGGTAGGTGCTTGACCTCTTGGCTTGGAATGCCTTCTTATTAATCCACCACCCTTTGAGAGAGGTTGTGATAACTAAGGGTGAACTGCAAAGTCCATTTCTCTATAAGATCTACAAGAGGTTGAGGAAATTTGTAACATATATATAAGGATGAGGGTTGAAAAGAAGCAATGGCTTTCCCTCTAATGTCCTTGATCAACATGTTTTCAATTTCATCCTAATTGAGTAACCATGATATGAATTTAGTGCAAGGAAACACTATAGGTTTGGTTGCAACTTTGTGTAGGCTTGATTTCTCAATCATCTGCCATACACCAACATTAGGATTCACTTCTCCAAGTGGGAGAGACAACTTAGGGTAATTTTTTGTCCGAACATTTGGTACAATTCTCTCTACTTATAGCTAGTACCTACATCCAAGTTTCATAGGGTATCTCCATAGAATGATCTTGGGGCACCCACATCTCCTTCAAGTTCTATTGACTCTTCTCTATTTGGGCTTACTTCTATTTTCTTTGTTTTTTAGAAGCCATTTTCAAATCCTATAGCTCATCCATTTCAACAATAGACCACATTAGCAAGGTTAAAAGCAAAATTAAAATACAATGCCAAGTGTGGTTAAGTACCTTCTCTTAAAAGAAAGAAAGAGAATGTGGATTTTCATGGAATTGGGTTACAAGGCCCATTTGTTTTGGTGTTACATGATTCAATAAGATTCTTTCCAGTGGGATTGATGGTTGGGCCATGAGGAAAACATTTTGGTGATTCTATGATAAGGACGCCTAAAAAATGCTCTTGCTCCCTAGTCATTGTGGGGGAAATTTCACTTCCCATTTATTTGTTGAATTCATGAACTCAAAAATCTCTATACTTGGGCATAATCATTAAGGGTTTATGAATTAAACCTCACATGTGCCTATGCGGTTGATTGAACACAATTATTAATGTTCTGTATTGGAGTGAAATAAAATCTGGAACATCCAAACCAATATAATTTGACTAAGAGTAATTTTCTAAGTTTATCAATCCTAGAGATGGAATTGTTAACTGCCTTGGAAAGTTTAAGCACCGCCCTTTTCCATGTTGTGAGCAAATGGAAAGGTTTCATTATTTGCATGAGCCTTCATCCATTTTCATAGTGTGAAGAATAATATGCACTTGATAAATTGGTTATATGTAGCCCTACATTGTCCAAGCTTGCAACGAAAGCATTCTTGAGTTTAGGGCTTCAATGGTGAGGTAGGGTTTGACCACTGGGCTTCACCTTGTTGACCAATATATTATCACATTCATTCATAAACGAGGTTTTAAAATTGTGAAAAATGGAGTTAATATATGCAAGTATTGGGTGGTAGGGGGATGTGAGGCATAGGGGGGTTTATAGGTATTGGGGGTATAAAAAGGGGTATATGGTAAAAATAGGGGATATTTATTAAAAATAAGGTTTTTTTTTTTTTTAATTGGAAAGATGTATTGGGAGCAGGGTTCAACAAAAGGATTTTGGGAGGTATTTATCAATATCTAGTGAAATTAGAGGTATTATTTAATATCCCATGAATGCATGTGTTATACAACAAGTTCACTAAGTGGAGACCCTGTGGGTTTGATAGTGCAAATGACAATCACTTAAGAGATTATATTCTCTTGTTTGAGCTACAGGGAAGAAAGTTGATGCAAAAGTTTCAAAAGGGCCAGATGAAGTAGAAATACAATTTTGAAATATAAGTGGTTATCAAAGCCATATCAAAGAAAGAAAGAAAGAAATTCCATCGTTCATATTGGGCTATCTTGGTAAAGTAATGTCTACTTGGTTGCAGTAAACAACTAGCAGTGGATGAATATTGGTTGGGTTGACAAGATGTGTTTCTTTTGGTTGTTTCTATAAGTGAAGAAACCTTGGGTGAACACCCTCGTGATGAAATCACTTTTACCACTCTAATCCTTAGTAAAAGAGGAGTGAAAATAAAGTTACCATAGTCCTATTTTTATAAGCTTGTGTCGTAAGCCTTTGATATTTCTATCGGTGTGCTTTTTGCATTTTTTGAATTATGGCTCTATATGGTGTGATGCATCCTTGGAAACTTTCCAAAGTTGCAATGGGTCCCTTTTTACATCATCACAATGCCCCAACTTTGTACTTGTCACAAAATCATGTTAACGTTGTAGCCTTTTGAAACTTCAGGTTTCACAATGTGTCGCATGAAATTCTAAATCCCGCGATAACAAGTTTCTCCTTTTTTGTGTGTTAAATGTGTCGCATTACAAAAAACTTTTGAAGGTGAGCAATATTTTTCCCTTGTCATAGTCTCAAAAATTTAACAATTTTGTGGGGAAGGAACTTTTGAATTTGAGCGATGGTCTTTTCTTGTTATGGTTTCACATGTTTATAGTTTTATGAGCATGTGATAGGCATTGGGCTTCAATATTGAGGGGAGCACGTTACTTGAGGGTGATTCATTGAGGTCTTGTAGTACCTCACTATGGTAGCAACATGTTCAGTTGATGGAGACCGTGGTGGTCTTGGTATGGACTTGGAGGATAGACTCATTCCAGGTTGAGGACATGTGTCATTTGCAGGAGACTCATGGTGTTGATATGTTACAAGATTATGCCTCATAGGGTATTGCAATTCACGTCTTGATATGGGATCCATGGGGTAGAGTGTGTGATAGTTCATCGTTGGATGGAGCCTACTTTGTGTCCCACAGGTGGGCATGGGACCCTGGTATTATATGTGGATTGAATCAGTTATTGCTTGAGGAAAAACACTTTTCTAGTAGGGAGGACTGTAATGTCCCTACGTTGGGACACCATTATATTACAAAGTGTTATGCTAACCAGAGTAGCCAGATGGGGGTGATAGCAAGTACATGAGCTATTGAGGGGTTTTATTGGGCCCAAATTGCATCCCTCATCTTATTTCATCATCATGATCCATTCCGCACAACTTGGCTTTGGTTTCGTTGCATTCCGACGATTTTCGTAATTTTGAGTTATTATGGGCTATATGTTAATTAAATTCACTAATAAGGTCATATTGGGCATAATACTTGGAGGAACCTCTTAGTGTAATAGTTCATTGGAATTAGGAGGAATAACACTACAGGATAGGATGATGAGAAGTGACTTTCAGTGGCCAGAGAAGCCATAAGGAGGGATAAATCACTTTTTAGAGGTAAAATGATTAATTAATCAATTAAAGTGATTTAATTAATTAATAATAAAATAAAGTAAAAGTCACTTGGAGAGACAAGGTGAACAGGGAGGATAAAAGAGAAATAGGGGCCTCTATTCTCTCATTATGTTGATTGCTATTTTGATGTTTGGCTTCTTAGCTAGAGAGCCCATGGTACTTGGGGGTTTTGAGGGTTTTGACTGAATAAACCATAGAGACCAACAAAGGATTGAAATATTCTCCTTTTCTTGATCCAAGATTGGCCAAGGAGGTTTAATATTCCTCCCTCGCCATTCTACATTAGTTCAGATTCATTGGAGGAGCCACTTGTGCAAGCAAGGCATAGGTTGAGTGGTTTTCCAACATAGAGGGCGCACTATTGGGAGAAGATCAATTCGATTTGGATAACAAAAGGGAGATTTGATGATTCTCTTTCCTAGGGGATTTTGCATGCCAAGAAAATCCTTTCTCATCTGTTATTGGAGGGATTTCTCTGCAGAATGATTTATTGTGACCAGGGGGCGAAATTACTGAAGGTGGGTGTATTTTGGATGAGTAATCTTGTTGTTTGAGGTCAGATTTATCATCTACAGTTGGGGTTTCTTCACATATGAGTTAGTCATCATCAAATCTACAAGTTGCAACCATTTCATGAAGATTTTACATCAAATTTATTGTGCATATTTCAGCAGGGCGTAAGCAACAAGGAAGGCACATTTCCAGGTATGAGAATTATGGATTTTGCATGATATAACATCTCTTTTGGGAAGCCATCATTAGGGGATAGAAAAGGAGGATCACTGACACTATTTCCTTGCCTTTTGGAGCCATTATGGGTCAATAAAGTGTTTTTTGTATTACTTATATCAGTTATGGAAATTACTGTATGTTGGACTACCAAATGCATATTAATCAAAGCAAGGATTCAAGGTACTATCTTATGAGTTTTAATAGCTATTAGTTTCTGATTTATTTGGTTATCATTGCATGTGCTTTCCTTATGTATGACATGAAGAAATATGGACCGAAATACATCAGAAAATACACTTAAATGAATGCTACAACCATTGCACACAAAGTGTTTGACAAAATGTTTCAATCATCCAACACATAGAAAACATAACAACCATCAATTATATATATCAGCCCACAATAAGGGAGTTACAAGGAGCTAGAAATTCTTTCAAATGTCATACAAACACATCAAAAACCTCATCAAAGTCAGGATGGCAAGAAGAAGGCATATTCTAAGGGAAATAGAACATACTGTCAAAGTGTTTGACGAAACTTTTCAACCAGTTAGATCTGATTTTTATATCAGATTTGGTTGGGAACATTACACTCCAATTCTCGCATGTGTCTTTACCTTGAAAAATAATAGTACCAAGAGGATCCCTTCCCGGGTTTCCCTCTCTCATGTGGCATGAAAAATCTTAGAGGCCAGAGAAATATGAGAATGAGGCTAGAGAAATCTGAGAGGCCCAGAGCCGGATAGCTGAGCAGAGCGGAGCCTCAACAAAGAAAAGAAACAGAATGATGAATGCCATGGCCAAATTGGAGTAATATCCGAGGGGATAATAAGACAACACAACCTCCTCCCATACTTGTCATCATCACCCTACCATGACTAAGTGAGGGCGACATTAAACCTGCGCAGGGGAGTTGTCCCTCCATCCTCCGTGTGCGTTTATGGTCGTTCCCCATTAAATAATGAAGCTTGGGGTGGCAACTGACCATATTTATGGCTTGGATTGCATGGGGGATACATGGCCTCCCCTCTACTACATGTCACCCCATCCAAGGGGGGATACTCTCTTCGAGCTATATCAAGACATCCGATCATTAGCCTGGGGGGTGGGGAGATTCGAGCATCCAATTGGATCTGCTCTTCTTTTGAGTCTACTCCCTCATTGACTAGGAAATCTGCAATTTTGTTGGCATCTCTTTTCACATGTGAGGGGATGAGTGTGAGATGGGGTTGAAGGAGGGAACTGAAGTCTTCCAACAATCCTAGATCTCCAGCTTGGTGAAATTTCCAAGGGGTGTGGGCCATGGATGATTTTAGAGATGAGATGGATAATTACCTAGGAGTCCCCTTCCACTATGAGTTGAATGATGTTGTGACTAATAGCTAGATTAATCCCCTTGAGAAGGCTCCAAAGTTATGGAACATTGTTTTTGTTGAATATCAGATATCCTGTCGTGATATGTAAAATTATCCCCTCATTATCTCGTAGTACCACTCCAAAACCCGCTGGCCCTAGATTACCCTTT
Organism: Picea engelmannii; assembly: GCA_009831015.1. NCBI lineage: Eukaryota > Viridiplantae > Streptophyta > Pinopsida > Pinales > Pinaceae > Picea > Picea engelmannii. Next base: position 350,165 of record ML781408.1, read on the forward strand.
GAGGAGCCATTGAAGTTTAATTTGACAAAGCCAGGTGGGGAGGGACCAAGAGTTCGGACTGCAGACAATTTTGACTGGGTGAATGAAGTTTTGTTGGGGACCCTCGGAGAGGTTTAGCCGCCAGGCCTAGAGGATGTGAATTTCCGAGGCATTGCATTTCAAGTCTTCCTAAGTCCATTGCTTGACTCTGATTGTTTCCTGAACCAGGTTGAGGATCTTTGTCCAAGTAGAGTGGGGAGGGGAGGAGGTGGAGTGGAATTTTTTTTTTTTCTTTCTTTCTAGACTTGCCTTACTAAGAAGCCAGGTAGCATTTTCCAGATGCGATCTAGGATTGGGTTTTGATAGTGATGGAATCCCAATTTCCAATGGTGCTTATAATGTTGGCTCTGTTCCTGTTAGCGCATCGCATTAATTGCGTTGCCATATCCCAAATGGCTTCACTGTGGTCACATTGATTTAAGATATGCTCCATTGTCTCTTCATGTTGTTGACAGAGGAGGCAGATTGAAGGTCCCACAAATCCTCATTTTCTTAGGTTGTCCCAAGCGAGAATGCGGTTCTGAGCAATTAGCTAGAGAAATAATGAGATTTTTGTCCAGAATTTTGGATTCTAGATTTTTCCCCATATGTGCTCTTTTGGTAGTTTTCCTAGAGATGACAAGCCTCCTTCACTGAGAAGTTACATGTTGGAAAGTGGCCCCATATGAGGATGTCTAGACCATCCCTGATACAGATTTTCCGCTGATTAGCACAGCCCCTCCAAGCCTACGTGTCAGTTGCCTCTTGTATGCTTTGTTCACGGGGTTGAGTTTTCCATATGCATCAGGGGTGTTGCTGCGATTTTTCCTTCCATAGATCTTTTACATGTAGAGTGTCCCTTGAATGCATTTATTGATGAAGGGGGCATAGTTCTTCTATGGAGTATAATGGAGGTTGTTGCTGCCAAGAGTCTTGCCAAAACAAGGAGTGCTCTCCATTTCGTACCTCTCAAAACGCATGTTTCTATATGAGAGGTCTATTTCTCCAAGCTGTGTTCTAGATGTTGCAACCTTGAATTAGATCATTGAGTATGATGAGAAGGTCCTCTCTAATATTGGGTGCATATTTGTGTTTCCAGAGTCTCGCCCATAACTTTGTGGGATGCTTGAGCCAGTGCCACTAGAGTTTTGCCCCCATTATGCGATTGATTTTTCTTTGAACCCTAAAGATCCAACCCACCCAACGATTTAGGTCGACAAATTTTGTCCTAGCCTACGAGTGCCCACTTCTTATCTGGATGATGATCGTGCCATAGGAAACTTCATTGGAGGTTTTTGATGGCTCTGATGATTGACTGAGGTTCTGCCAAGGTAGTTAAGAGGTAAGTCGACAGGTTTTGAAGCACAGATTTTAGAAGAACCAATCTTGCAATAAGGTTTAGCGATCATAAGGTCCAGCTACTTATTCGATTAGAGATGGATAAAAAAAGGCTATCCCAAGAGATGTTGCGGGTGGCTACCCTTGTGAGGGGGACATCGAGATAATTGGATGGAAGGGACCTATTGGGGATACCCAGTAGTCTGGAGATATGGTTTTGGATTTCCATTAAGGTGTTGAAGAAGTAGAGTTGTGACTTGTCAAGGTTTAGGGAGGTTCTCGATGCTTCTGCGAAGTCTGTGAGAATGATTTTGAGCTTGTTAGCCTCCTAGGCAATGGGGGTGTTCAACAACAGTGTGTCATCTACAAATTGACTATGGGAGGGATCTGGTTGTAGGTTTTGTAGAGTAAAACCCTTGAGGGAGCCATCCTCTACTGAGGCTTTGATGTAGCTCCCAAGGCCCTCAACCATTATGAAAAAGAGGAAAGGGGAGAGGGGATCCCCCTGTCGAATGCCCCCAGTGGGAGAAAAGGGTTGGGAGGGAACTCCATTAACAAGAATGGAGAAGAAGGTTGAATATGTGAGCTTCATGATCCAGGCTACCCAAGTGTTATCAAAACCAAAGGCTTCGAGGAGGGAGCACATATATTGCTAGCTTATTCTATCAAAGGATTTAGAAAGGTCAAGTTTGATGAGCATACATGGGGCTCAAGTTAACTTAAGTGAGTGAATGACCTCATGTGCCAGGATGACACCGTCCATGATTTGACGTCCCTCCACATAGCTTGCTTTCTCTTTGGATATGATGAAGGGAAAGATCGGTTTTATTCATAGAGAAATAACCTTTGTGATGATTTTGTAGATCACATTGTAGAGTGATATTGGCTGGAATTGTTTGGGATGAGTTACCCTTTCTTCCTTTGGGATTAAAGTGAGAAGGTGGCATTGAAGTCTGAAAGAACTTGCACAGAAATTCTGGATTCCTCAACTACTTTCTAGACTTCTTTCGGGATCAATGACCAATAATAGTGAAATAAATTTGTTGTAAAGCCATCCGACCCCAGGTCTTTACCTGGTGGCATCTCTTTAACTGCTTGACCCACTTCCTCTTGTGTGATTGGCCGCATCAGTGTTTCATTTTGTTCTTTTGTGACCAGGGAGGGGATGTGCCTAGTAATTTTGTGAATAATAGGTGTTTGATCCTTTATAGTTTCCATGAGATCTTTGTAGTAGTTTGTCAATTCCTCTTCTATGATTGCATGATCCAAGATGGCATTGCCCTGATTGTCTTCTAGTTGAATGATTATGTTGATGTATCTCCTGTGCACCATTGATCTGTGGAAGAACTTGGTGTTCTTTTCACCTTCCTTGAGCCATTGTACTATGGATTTATGCCTCTAGAGTATCTCCTCTTGCTTCTATCGCTCCTCTAGTTCTGCCTGTAACTGCTCTTCCTCCTTTATTGAGGTACCCTTCCATGAGTCTATGGATTTTCTCTGAGTTGAGCATGTAGTTTCCTACTTCTTTGATGAGTTGATGTGATGATTTGTGGCCCCAACACTTCCTTTCACAGGAGGTATGTCTCGGCTCAGAGGCTTGGTCTGAGGATATTCTTAATCATGAGGTGACTCCTACGGTCAATTTGATGAAAACTTTATGCAATTTTCTGAGTTGTTCTACTGGGATGGTTTGCAACTCCTTTATGTTAAAGGATTCCTCCAGTTTCTCCAGGTTTATATCCGCTATATCTTGTTCATCTAGTTGCATTAGGGTGTACCCCCCATCCTCTGACTTCTCCTCATTTTGCTGCGCTACTAGGCTTCTTTCATGGTTTTGTTCTTTGGCTGATTTCGATTGTTGTTTGGCTTTTCCCTTGTCCTTATCCTGGTTTCCATTCTTGTGCAGATTTTCTACGTCTTCTTCCTTTGGGAGCCAGTTGAGGATGTCAAAGGAATTTCCGGTGGGGATTTTCTGAGTGCTTTCCTTATTTTGTTTTCTAGGGGGTTGTTTTTTCCTATCTATAACCATGGTGTAGCCATCCTTTTGCTTCCCCTCCCCTGCTTTTGAGTTTTGAGCATTCAAGGGATAGACACGGAAGAGGTGACCATGCTCGTGACATTTTCTGTAGTGGAAGGGGATGTGCTCATAGTCCATGGTTTGATTCTAGCCTTCATCTTGGTATTCTAGGGTTATTGATCCTGGTAGGGCCTTTGATATATCCATGTATACACATATTCGAGCGTAGGAAGTGTATTTCCTCTGCTTTGTTTCCTATGAGGATTTTACATATCTTCCCACTGTATTCCCTATTCCCATGAGGATTTCCTCCAGCCAAAATTCCTAAGGTAGGGAATATAGTCTGATTCAGACTAGTTCATGGTCAAGTCCTCTTTCTCTGGGCTAAAACGATCTATCCAGAACCTGAGGAATATCCCTACATAGTTATAGAAATATTCCCCATTGTCAAAGATCATGTCCTTGTCTTCTAAACTGTAGAGGATGATTGTGAAAAACCCCTTGGAACTGAGTTGAACTTCGTAGTGTCCCTTGGGGTTCCACCAATCTTTGATCCATTGCATGAGGTCCCTTTCTGATGGCCATAGGCCTAGAAACTTGCCTATGAGAGCATACTCTCTCATGAACCGGGTGTGTTCCCCAACCTTGGTCGAGTTGATGGTGTACCTGGGTGGTTTATCCAATTGGGTAATACATTTTCATGTTTCCCATCCACGAGATGACTTTGGATGAGACATGCTCGGTTCCACTTCCATTTATTTTCTAAAGCCATGTTCCTTGGGTAACAGTTGTTCCCGGAGGTGGGGTGATAGTTCAAAAGCTATTCGCTTGGCTCTCGTTTCTTCCTGGTTGTTCGCGGCCACATTCCTCTATGAGGGGGGTTCCCCCCACCCCCCCCAAGGTTCATCACCAGAGATAAATAGCTCTAGCTTGGTGCGGTGCTATAGTATTGGGTGTGATGACTCTGTCTACAGGAGGATGTATTCACATGCAGGGCTAGGTTTTTCCAGACGGTCCGTCTTTCAGTCTCGAGCCGATCTCCCTAGGCACCATATTACAATGTGATGGTTTTTGGAGAGAAAACCCCACATGTTGAAAATCAAGGTATTTCTCTCTCTATACATTATAGCATCACATGAATAGATAGAAAAAACAAAGTGGGTGTTGGATTTTATTGATTCAATTAGTAATGCTTCTAATGTGAATAGCTCAAAGGAAATATTGTAAAGGACAACACTGTGAGGCCCTGTGTTTTTAAGGGAACATGTGACCAGGAAACCCTATTATAGGAAACATGGACTACTGTTATCCACCTTATGTATGTGCTTCATATGCACAAACCCCTACCTATTTTCTTCTCATTTCATGAGACCGTTTGAAGATAATAAGACCTCTGTGTTGGATATGATAGAGTTGGTTGGACAACCCATACCATTATCGACAAAGAGAACTAATCTCCATAAGAGAAAAGACCATTCAAGCAACTCAATTGTGTCGAGTAGAGGTCCTTTCAGAGCATAGAAAGGTCAAGCCATATACCAACTAAGAATATATATATATATATATATATATATATATATATATATAT
>ML781408.1:355271-375531 GCA_009831015.1 Picea engelmannii
ATATATATATTCCTAAGGCCCTTTGTCCCTAAGAAAACAAACAATAAGAGGCATAAATAATTGAGAATTGTATATAAAATGTTCCTATGTTTGTAGGAATATATGTAGTAAACACATAAACTAAGTCTCTATCTTCATGGATGCAATCAAATACAAAGGTTGGAGCGAGAAGTGTGTAAACCCAAAGGTTGGAAGTGGGAGCATGGATTGGCATATTGTAAGAGCGTTGACAATAGAGAAAGCACATTGCAAAACTAGTGAAGGACACAAAGCAAACTTCAAGAAAGGGAGGGCACTTGAGGGTGCCATTGCATATTTCCAGAAAAAGAGCAATAAAAGACGAGGGCGCATACCCCAGTTTTGGGTAGTATTTTAGTTAGATCCATATGCAGAAAGGAAGCCAAAGGAACTAGAGACTAATTTTAAAAACAATTTATTCCCCACAGCAAGGAGTTAGACCTATAAGCAGAAGGACTACCCACAATGAAGTGAATGAGAAGGGGAGAAATACTGGTGACCTGTAGTGCGTGTAGGGAAGAACTATGTAAACATTTAGGATTGTAGGAGGATAGTCCTGCCATGGAGTGCAAGGTAGAGTGGGAGGATAGTCCTGTAAGAAAAAGGAAATGGGAGAATGGTGCTTTTACTGAGTAAGCAAAAAACAATTAGGGCCGAACTGTGTAAAAAATTAGGACTATGGGAGGATAGTCCTACCATGGAGTGCAAGGTAGAGTGGGAGGATAGTCCTGTAAGAAAAAGGAAATGGGAGAATGTTGCTTTTAGTGAGTAAGCAAACAACAATTACATACAACATGACAGAGGAGGGTTACATACATAGTGGATTAAGTGGTTGAGCTAGATCGAGGAGATGAGATTTCTAAATGGGAAATCAAAAGGTAACTCATAATGAATAGAAAGAAGCCAATAATACATACCATTTTGGCCAAAGGGATCGCCCATCTTCCACTACATGAAAGGATTGCCCATCTTCTAGCTAACAGTCAGTCAAAGATTTTCATATGTGGTTGTGAAGGTGAATGGGCGTGAATTGTGCTCACCCATTGCTACAGGTAAACATCTGCTTCCATAGAATTTAAATACTTTATCTTAATACTACTTATTTATTTTGATTTGATAATGGCGGTAGCATATTTATGATATTTCATAGTAGATCATGCATATTCCTTTTGATTTATTTTTGATATAATAATAAAACCCAAGATAGATTTGTGAAGTAGCTAATTCTATGCCTATGTTGGCATAGAAAGTAGTAGAGAAATCAATACATCCACTAAATTTGAATACACGGTGAAAGTAAGTCTACAATTGTCAAGTACGTAGTTGTCCTATCAATTAAGTGCTTGGCCTTTTCAGAAGAACCGCTCTATCATCAAGAAGTCATAAAAATATGGGTTACAACTCACTCACCGTAGCACCATCCAACCCCATCCCAAGCACCTAGTCGAAACTTGATGCACAAGAAGAAAGGAGATTTTGCAATCAACAATCACATGTACAAGTTCCAAACCTGGAGGAATTATGAAAACCAATAGCAAAACCTGGTTTGTAGGTTTGGTTTTGTGAATCCCTGTGCGGTCTTTGGCTTGGGTTACCTGAACATAATCTCCATAGAGAAGTGGTTGTTGCAAACGTCAAAACAAACACTTGTCCTGATGAAATTATGAAAAAAAAAAAGACCCTGTCATATAACAGTTTTGGCCCAAATGCCTGACTATAATGATTTTGCAGAGGCATTTTCAGGATCCCATCGTGATGATATATGAAAACTAACACCAAAACCTGTCATATGGGTAATGATTTTATAAAATTCTGTATTTTGCGGGTTAAATATCGAGATGAGAGGGTATAGCGGATACAAATTTGGGCTCCCATGTAGGTCATAGTTTGAAATAGTCAAATATAATGTCTCTAAGCGTGGTTGTTTCTAGGGCTTACTAAGACTCCTCTCTTGAAAGAAAGAAAATGATTTTAATGTTCACGAGGTTAACAATAGCCTATGGGATAGTCTGCCTCACACACTAATTTCTACAGTTTAGCCCTTTTCCTGTTCAACTTGACGATGAGCTCCCCCAATTTCTCCACTTTCCCCTCGCTGAATAAGTTATTCCAAGAGCTAGCTATCAATATACTTATATAGTTGTCCCTACTGTCTTTGAAGGCTTCACACTCTAAAATGAAATGTTTTTTTGTTTCCACTTTTTCGGAAGTGCAGAACACACACCCCTTTTCTTCCCAAGCTTCTTTTGGTCTTTTCCAACGCCCAGTTTCACTCAGGATCAATTCGAAACCCTGCTAGATAGGTTTTGAGTAATAAAAGTTGTTTGATGTGTTTTAGTGCAAGAACCAAATATAATATCCATATAGGGATGCAATTGCCTAGACATACTCAGGACACTACACTGATAAGATTACATACACTAACGCCACAACCTTCTATGTGGGTGTTAACCTCCCAATGACTTTTTCTTTATTTTTGCCAAGATACACAAATACACAATGCCTCTATAAAAATAGGTCTTAGCAAGACACATTAAGGCTCCTTTTCTGCTGCAAGAAATATAACCAAAGCCGAAACCTGCCATGTGAGCCTTCTTTTCTTAAATGTTTTGTTGTTGTGTCATGGCTCTCCGATGCTGAGACATAAGATACAGATAAACAAAGGAGTATGAGATATAAGATACAGAGAAACAAAGACATAAGATACAGAGAAACAGAGTAGTATGAGATAAAATAATCGATATCAACTCCAAGTAGTGAAATATGATGCTGAGACATAAGATATAGAGACGCACCATAGACATAAGATACAAAGACGCATGCTCAGAAATATGATAAAATGATAAAGTTTGACAATGGACAATGCACCAGAGACGCACACGAATACAATCTGTCATTAAATTTTATACAGAGACGCACCATAGACATAAGATACAAAGACGCATACTGAGAAATATGATAAAATGATAAAGTTTGACAATGGACAATGCACCAGAGATGCACACGAATACAGTATGTCATTAAATTTTAAAAATTAAAAAAATATATTTATTTATTACAATATATTATTTCATATGTTAATTTTAATTTATCAGAAACTTTTTAATTTAAAATCTTTTAAACATTAATAAAATTATGAATGAAATTTAATATAATAAAAATATAATTAATTTAATTTACATATACTTTAAAAAAAAACAATAATTTATTTTCTAAAATACTCAATATAAACTTTATTTTAGTAAATTAGATCTTCATTTTAATAAATTAAAAAATAAGTGTTTCGTGTCTAAAATAAAATAAACAACTCCATAAAATATAATATTTTCTAAAATTCATTCAAATATAATAAAACAAAATAATTTTTAAAAACTAATGTCATTAATAAAATCTTTTAAAGATTAATAAAATTATGAATGAAATTTAATGTAATAAAAATATAATTAATTTAATTCACATATACTTTAAAAACAATAATTTATTTTCTAAAATACTTAATATAAATTTTATTTTAGTAAATGAAATCTTCATTTAATAAATTAGAAAATAAGTGTTTCTTATCTAAAATAAAATAAACAACTTCATAAAATATAATATTTTCTAAAATCCATTTAAATTTAATAGAAAAAACTAAAACAAAATAATTGAAAGAGGAAAATAAATTAATATACATAACTAAGATGTAAGATGAGTAAGGGAAAATATAAATCAGTAAAATTTGAAAGTTTTTTTAAAACAAACATTTAATATGTAAAATTTCATCTTTCCTATTATGTTTCACCTTTAGTTACAATATTAAGATTTTTCTTTATAATATAATGAGTATAGTAATTTGTTGCATGAAGCAATGTATGGGAGTGGGACAGTATAATGTGTACCTTAATTTGTTGCATAAATCAATTCATGATGAAAGTATAGGATCAACCCATTCAACATACATCCAATTGGAGCGGAAATTATATGTTGCCACCAAAACACAGATTCAAAGATTGTTAGTTCTATAGTTAAATCAGCTGAACCATATAAGGGTTTGGTCACTGAGCTCAAACATTTGAATAGTTTATTCATAAGATACGATTGAAAATTCAAAAGATGTTGAAGACAAATCAAAGATCAGAAGTTAAAATCCAGAGGAATCTCCTCTCGAAATATAATCTTCTCCTTCTATCTCAATTATATTTCATTGAAAATGAATCCCACATGGTTTTAGGTCTACAATGGCTTCAACATTCTGGCAAATTTCGGAACATATGTGGAACTTAAATGAGAAAAACGTATTGCCACATCTCACAAAAGAAAAGCAACCAGAGATATGACAACATTTACAGAAAAATTTGTGTGAGATCAGGTTTGTTATATCCTATGCAATGCTTCCAAAGGGTTTAAGATTCTAAAGAAATTATGCATTACATACCAAGATTTTCAGTCCTTAACTAAACAAATTATGCGCTTAAAATTAAATTGAAGATTAACGTCGACAACATACAAAGGCTCCAACCATCACCGCAGTGGATTCTACAAAAAGAAGAACACCGTGTAACAACAACCCAGTGATTGCACCCCAACCCTGCTTTCCTACGCCTATGATGCGACCTTCTTCTATTGTATGATGAATGTGTCCACGCGCAAGCATATACAACAAACATTATAAAGATTTTCCCCCCAATTTATGAAGGATAAACGGCTACAATTCCTTTGGAATTGTATAAAAAAGCTTCAGTGAATAAAAAAGTTCGTACTCTAACCACTAAAAGGGATTTGTATCAAAACACTTTGTTCAATAAAAAAGCAGCTCCTCCTGTAATCGTTAAAAAAAAAGCTCGTCCTCTGACCGCTAAAAAGGAATTGTATCAAAAAACTTAGTTGAATCAAAAAGCTCCTCCTCTAATCGCTAATGTTGTTCGTGGACGACGTGGCAACTAAAATATTCTTTTGATAATCTGGAGATAACACCGTGACACTTTATTTATAATATAACTCAGTAATACATTATTTATCATTTTTTTTTAATTTAAATATTATAATAATAATCTAATTTTAAGATCTATTTGATTGTTAAAATTTATAGAGGTATACATACCCTATTTACTTTTGAAATTGAATTTATGACTTTTTGGGAAATAACAGTTGTTCTTAACCATTAGACCCACTTAGTTTATATCTAATGTGAAGAAAACATCATTAACTCTCATCTATTAAAATATGATTTATTAAGAAAAACATATTATTTATAAACTTACTTCTTACTCTAATAAATTTTTATATATATTTTATCAAGATAGTTTCTTTTGTTTTCTTTCTATTAAAACCGTAAAAACAATATTGCACTTTTAAAATCAATATATAACACTAAACATTACCTAAAAATTATAGTCTTTCCATTTAAGCTAAGGTGCAAGATTACATGGTTTTCTCTTTATAGTCTTTCCATTTAAGCTAAGGTGCAAGATTACATGGTTTTCTCTTAGCTTTTGTTATTATCAAACACATGATTCTACTTCTTGTTGCCTTTGTTTATGAGGTAGAGGTATGTTGCTTACTTTCTTTTCATCCAATGTATTTTACATTTTATCTTTTAAAAAATGTTATATGTAGATATATTATAAATGTTGAGCAATATGAATGTGATGTAGCATGGCCATGTTTTGATCTAAAATCTATCAATCATCACAATGATAACAATGTGGGTTTGTTAATAATATTTAGAGGAAAATTATTATTAAATAAAATTGTTTTTTAATTGTCTATTCTTCTTCTCCTCACTTTTATGGTGACATTGTTAAATATTTATGATGATGTCATAATTCTAATATTTATAATGAAGTCTCCTATAACTCTCCAATATTTCACATGCATAAATCTTTTACCTTTTTATTTTTATTGTCATTAATATAATATTACTTTATAATTTAAATCTCAATTAAATTAAAAAAAAAAATATTATGAATATGATTTTAATAAATATTACTTTTTCTATAATTTAAATTTCAATTAAGCTAAAAAAATTATTTTTTTTTAACTTCATGATGACTTCATTTTCTACATTATTTGGTCTCTCTTAACTCTTGGGATTCACACAAAATATTGAGAATACTCCAATAATAATATTCATAGACTCCTATAAACAAAACAAAATTGGACCATTTCTCGATTTGTGTGTGTCATCCTTGTGCAGGGGCCATGCTAATCTTCTCTATATCGTTCCAATTTTATCATATGTTTCCTTTTTTGGTCTACTTTCTCTTATTTTACCTTGGATTTTGTCTTGGCTTGGGATTATCTCTTGATTTCACTCCTCCCTGTTTAAGGAGTGACTGACAATTTTTGTCCTTTTTAGAAACTAGTAGTTAGTTCCTCAGGGTCGACAGTCTGGTGTCATTATTGTGGTCATTAAGTTATTTTAAATGCTACAACTAACTTCTATGGTACTAAACAAACCTTTATTTTTTCGCTTGGGGACAGGGGCATAGTGGAGATATAGGTGGATACTATGACCACTTAGATATTGCCAGAAGTGGAAGCTCAAGTCAGCACATTGATGAATGTGGATGACGAGGAGATTTGAAGGGATGCGGGCTTATTTGACAAGATTGATAAAGTCTGCAAACCTCCTGAAAATTCTTTTCCATCCTTTACCCATCAGTTTTTCACCTCTCCGACGAGCTCCAGCCTTAATCCTATTACTTCACCTGTTTCAAAGGGAAAACTTACACAAGTTTCGATTGGTGCACCGTCTTTTGCTAAATCTCTTGATACACTATGCAAGGAAGAACACTAGAAGGGGAATAAAGTGCTTAAGCAACCTCAGAGTGGTAGAAGAATAGGTTTTACTTCTCTGGATAGCAGAAGACAGTGGAAGGCTAAGAAAACCATTCATAAAATGGTTCTAGGATCTGATGTAGGTTTTACTGAAACTTGTAGTCTGGCCATGTGCAGACTAGTTGGTAGGATCTCTTACAATTATCTTTGCAAGATATCTTTGTTGGAGTGGATTGATACCACCTGGAATCCATTATTAGGATACAAGCCTACACTAGTCAGACTCACTAAGGGATGGGTAGGCATTATCTGTAACAAGCCTGAAGATACGAATTTACTTTTGGCTCAGAAGTGGACTCTTGGGGGTTCCAACCTTATGTTAAAATGGTGGCACTTGGAATTCAAGCCTGACACTGAATATTTCCAATTTCACCACATATGGGTTTTTCTCCCAGGGCTTCCCCTCCAGTTCTGGAATGAAGATGCACTGGTTTCTATTGGTAATACTTTAGGTACTTTTATATCTTTGGGGGAAAACTTACTTACGGCTTCCAGTAGAAAGATTCGAAAGATTTTGGTGGAAATGGATGTCCATGGGGGACTTCCAGAGCTCATGGAGATTGATTGTCATGGTGGGATATTTACACAGAGATTAGATTATCTCGGAATCCATTTTTGGTGTAGAATTTGTCAAAAAATGGGTCACCTGAGAAGGAACTGTAAGGGGAGGGATGGTGACGATGAATTCTATGAAGACACAACTATGCACAGAGACTTAGAAGACTCAGAGGAGGAGGGTTTATCTGCTTGGAATGACTGCATCTATCTTGGGACAACGTCGTTGTCCTTTCCGATTCGAGAGTTATCTGTAACTGGTAAGTTACAAATTTACTGCCCGACTCTGTATAATTCACTTTCATTACTGGAAAAGTTTGTTTTGAATGCCTCCCCTTTTTTTATTTCTCTTCTCTTCTCTGAGGTAAATTTATTGAGGAAGGGATTGGATGGCCTATCCAACAAGCCTTTAACTCTTCCTAGCCAGTCAGAATCTGTTCTTCCTTGTTCTGAAGACTCTATTATTTTCCCTATTGAAAAGGAGTTTGTCCGAGTACTTCCTCCCTCTACATTATCGAGACCTTCCATAGAGTTGAGTCTCATTATTCCTAGAAATCTTCCATATAGGCCTTCCTCAGTGGTTCCTACCTCTACTTCATATGATGAGCCTCTAATCCTAGGGTATCGTGAATCCGAGGAAGGAGAGTCTTCACTAACGGGGGTTCTCGACTCATTGATTCCTTATCTCAAAGACTGAAACTCTCCATCTCTTTTTCCTCCTCAGTTGCCTTCCTATTTTGGAAATGCAGTTATAAATCCAGCCTCTTTCAATGAAGAGGTTAACTCCTCGGTTCCAACTCGTGCTGAGCCCTCGAAGGATTTCTCTTAGTCCCATGGAATTGCAATTGAGTGATCCCCTATTAATACTAGGAGCTCTAAAAATAATTTACAGTCTCAGGAGAGTATTCCTTCAGTTTTAGACCCATCCTCTTCAGACAGTGGGGCACTTAGAGCAGTGAAGGCCCTAGCAAGAGCCAAATAATGATTTTGTTGTCCCTTAATCTAAAAGGGATTAGAGGGCCCCTTAAAGCAGCCTCCCTTCGGCGGGTATTGGACTCTACCAAACCCAATATTGTATTTTTTCAGGAAACGATGGTCACTGATCATAGAGCTCGAGCATTTGCGTAGAGTTTTTGTTCTTCTTGGGTCATAAGTGCAGTGAGTTTGGTGGGAAATTCTAGTGGTCTGTTGGTGACGTGGGATCCCTGTTATTTTAGTCTGACTCCTTTCCTTACTTGTGGTGGAATATTGTTAACAGGTCTGATTATAGCTACTAAAAGGAAGATTAACTTATTGAATGTGTATGGGTTTTCTTTGGAGTGCAAATCTTTTTGAACTAAATTGGCAAATGATGGATTACCTTCTATATAAAATCTGGTGATAGCGGGGGATCTCAAACTTACGCTAACCACTGGAGAATCTTGGGGGGCTCATATGCTTCAGGTTCACTGGCCAGTTTCTTTAGCTCTCTCTTCCAATCACACAATTTAGTAGACATTCAACCTGATAAGTTAGTCCCAACGTGGAGGAATGGTCGCTTAGGGGTTGATTTGATTGCCAAAAGATTGGATAGATTCCTTCTATAGGAGGACTTTCTCTTGAATGTTATCTTATATCACACTTGGGTGGAATTTCCTTTTGTGTCAGATCATGCGCCCATTTTATTACAACTAGAGAATCATGTTCGTCCCAAAGCCTATCCCTTCAAGTTTAATCCATAATGGTTGCACGAAACAGACTATAATATCAAAGTGCCTATAATTTGGAATGACCCGAAAGATATACAGAGATAATTCACTTAGAAACTTAAGGACCTAAAGGTGATGACAAAAAATTGGGCAAAATAAGTGAGTGAAAGGACAATGAGGGATTTGGAGCATCTGGAATACATTATTAAGAATCATTTAAATCAGATTTCAGAGGGATATTTTAGTTGTTTGGTCGAGATAGATTTTATAGAATTGGAAACAAAAAGAAACAAGTTACTAATTGATTAGGAAGAACATTAGAGAATCAAAAGTAGGGAAATTTGGATTAAATCTGGAGACCTCAATACAAAATTCTTTCATCAATTTTCTAATTAGAGGAGAATCAACAAACACTTATGGGAAATCAAAGATGATTATGGTGTAATTCACAAAGGTCAAAAGGAGAGTATCAAGGAGGCAGAGAATCATTTTAAGAGATTTTTTAACTCTGTGGATAATGCATCAATAAATGAACAACTATTAGTAGCGGGACTTTTTCCAAGATTGATTAGTGAGGTGGAAGCTAGAGATCTTTTGTTGCCGACCTAGATGGTTGGACGGTGGAATTTATACTCATTTATTTGATCTAATTAAAGAAGATCTCTTGGCTCTTGTTGAAAATGTTAGGATAGGGGGGCGATAGTAGGGAGTTTGAATTCAACCTTTATAGATATGATACCTAAATTGAATAAACCTCAACAATTTGGGGATTATAGACCTATCTCACAGTGTAATTTGGTTTATAAAATTATTTCAAAATTTATTGCCAATCGTATTAAACCGGTTCTTTCTAGGGCATTATCACCGGAACAGTTTAACTTCCTAGAGGGGTGTCAAATTCATGATGTGTTTGGGACTGCACATGAATGAATACACAGTATAAAAAAGAAAAACAAAAAAGCGCTTATTCTAAAGCCCGACCTCCAAAAAGATTACGACTGTGTGATTTGGGATTTTCTGATATTGATTTTAATTCAAGGTGGTTTTGGCGTGCTGATGACAAACTGAATTATGTCTTATGTGAGCTCAACATCTTTTGTTGTTCAGGTAAATGGCGAGGCCACCCATATTTTCATAAGTGGGCATGGACTTCGTCATGGATGTATGTTATCACCTCTCTTGTTTATCTTGGTGATGGAGAGAAGTTTTCTTATTAAATATAGACAAAGGGATGGTTCCTTATCCAGAATTGAAGTGTCTAGAATCACAAAGATACTTCATCTCTTGTTCGTTGATGATGTTTTACTTCTAACTCGTGCTTCAGTGCAGGAATGGACAGTGATCATGGAGCTCATAAATAAATTTTGTATGGCGTCCGGATTAAAGGTGAATCCAGCTAAGTCTAATGTTCATTATTTGGTTCTATTAGAGACAGAACTTGATTCTTTCAAGCTCTGCATTCCATATAACTTTTTGGATCTTACAGTGTGATTTAAATTCCTAGGGTATTATCTCAAAGCAAGAATACAAAAATCGAAAGATTGGTACTGGCTTATTAACAAAGTAGAGAAGAGAATCATACATTGGAGCTATAGATGGTTGTCATTGGGGGGTAGGTTCACATTATGTAAAGCTGTTTTGGAGAGTCGACCAATTTACTGGTTCTCACTGGCATCAATTCCTCAATCCATTATACATAAATTACGAAAATTACTATATAACTTTCTTTGGAATGGGAGTGCAGACACTAATCATTTTCATCTAAGCCACTGGGAGACCTTAGCTCGCTAAAAAAGGCTGGGGGGATGGGATTTACTAAACATTTATTCATTCAACAAAGAAGTGGATATGTCAACGCTCTGTAGAGTTTTAACTCGGAATGGTCTTTGGCAATCGGTTTTAAAGGAGAAGTACCTTCCCTACATGTCTGTACAAAACTAGATTCGTTCTGTGACTTTTAAACACCATTCGACGTCCAAAGTTTGGAATAATATTTTAAAGGTGGTTCCATTGATTATTAATTGGCTTAGCTGGAAGCCCAGATCCAGTCATCTAATCAACTTAGGCAAAGACATAATACTGGGTATAGGAGAGGCTTCAATATTATTAGATTCTCTTTTAAATACTCTCAATCAAAAATGTGTTTCAATCCTTGCACATGCTAGGATTCCCTAGGATCATAAGAATTTTATGACATCTTGGCTAAGCAGCGAGGACCTGGCTCTTGCAAGTAATATGGCAGAGGAATGAGACAAGTACCGTCAGGCACTTCTAGCTGCAGGAATAACTCTTTCAGAAAACGAAGACGAGTTTATTTGGACAAGAGGGGATTATTCTGGTTACTTGACTACCAAAAATGTCTATACATCTTTATTCTCCACTCATAATTTACAGGTGGCTATAGGGTGGTGTAAAGATTTATGGTCCTAGAACATACAAATGAAAATAAAACTGTTCATTTGGCTTGCGGTTGAAAACAAAGTATTAACATGGAAAATACTTCACAATAAAGGATGGAAGGGGCTTGGGTGATGTTATATATGAAAAGAAGAAAATGAAGAAATTGAACATCTGTTCATACACTGTGATTTCACAAAAAATGTCTGGCATCAAATAATTTCTAGTAGGCAGTACAACCAATTGTGGGTTGGATCAAACTTTGAAGACTGTTAAAAAAATTGGAACAATAACAAGACGGTTCCTTCTAGTCTAGCTGCATTAACCTGTTGGTTCATATGGCTCAAAAGGAACACATCAGTTTTCGAAGGGAAGGCCCCATTAGTTAACAGGGTGGTCATCAGATCAATCGACGCTTTACAAATTCTAGTGGAAAAGCAGGTCTCCTCATCTCTCCGATCAAACAGATTAAATCTCCCATTAGAGTATCCTTTGGCCAGTTTTGATGGTGTTGCCAAGTTAGATGGCACTTGCAGTGGAGCGGGAGGAATCATTCGAGAATCTGCAAGGATGGCTTATAAATGGTATCTCAATTGTGGCATAGGATCTAATACTAAGGCATAGATAATTGGGGCATGGACAACACTATATATGGCAAATATTTTTTCTCTCAACAAATTACAAATCCTGGGTGACTCTAAGGTGATTATAGACTAGATAAATTATAAAGGAGAACTCTGTGTAAGCTCCTTAGAAGGATGGAAGCAAAGATACAGGGTGCTAAGCAGAAGTTTTGAGGAATTACAATTTTTTCATATCTACCGTGAATTAAACAAAGAAGCTGATGGATTATCAAAACGTGCATTAATAGCTCCTGAAGGAATTATCTCGCTTTATACCTGGTCTAATGGTGAGGAAGGACATTCTCATCATATAAGGATCTATTAGTGATTGTTTTCCTTTCTTCTCTAGATCGTTTTTTGTAATCCATTAAGCAGTTGAGGAGAATTTTTGTTTTTTTTGGGGATAGGGGATTTTCTTTGCCATAATATTAGTTTGTTTAGCTTGTTTCTGGAAGACTATATCGGTATTGAGATTTAAATCCTTGTTATGTATCAGAGATATTACAACTGGAGGTACATTTTTTATTATTCCCTGCAAAGTTTGTATTGCAGGAGTAAAGGTGCATTGTGGATGTAAAAATTATATTAACATCAATATAATTGTGATAATTTTCTCTTGGAAAAAAAAGACTCCTATAAACAAGTATTGTTATGATACCATGTAGTGCATTTCTCATCTCTCATATACTTATTATGTTTCACTTTACACATTTATAATATTTTTAGGTAGTTAGGGTGGTTTACCTTAACATTTAAATGTTACATGTGGTCGCATATATAATATAAAGTGTCATTTGAATCTATTTTGGCTGGTTAGGAAGAGAAGTTGTTATCCTCCACACCTAGGTCTAATTCCTTCTTATTATCCCCATTTTGTGGATAACTAAGGAGATGATGTCTTGAGGCCCTCATGTTGCAGATATGGAGTGCCGATAGACTACATGACCAACAGTACCCTTTGCACATATGAAAAACCCACTCACCACCAAATATGGTCACAGGTTTACAGATGGCATCCACCACACCAGTTGGCTTCCGAAAGGTAGTGGGCCTTGCTCCATGAGGTACAAATTAGTATTATGGTGAGCATCATTTCAATATCTAAGCCATTTGATTATGTTTTATCTTAGATTGTTCTATATTTCATGATATGTGCTTGGACATTATTCCTTTTGTCGTGCTTCACCTTGGTGGTTGACATTATGCCCTAGTAAGTGGTCTTCTTTGGGAATGAGTTTGCTACTAGGAAATCCCTTAATGAGCCATCGTATAGTTCCCGACCATAGTTACCGATTTCCATCATTATTCCCCTCCATTTCCTTATCTCTTGGGATTTTAGGGTATATTGACCTAAGAAGGGGTTGTCCCTCATTCTATGGGAAGAAGGGGCTAAAGGCCCAGAGGGGTTGGTGTTGGGTAAAAGATAAAAGCCTTGTATAATCCTTCCAGATGCTTCGCCTAGGGATCACCCAAGAAAGAAATGAAACACTTATCTTTGAATAAAAGGGGATCCACAATATAATAAAGAAATGCTTGAAAGGTTGGTTGAAGGATAGGAGGTCTCATCACGAGCTGACCTATCACGTCCATGGATATCTAGTGGTATGACATTTCCATCATTTGGTCACCAAACCAAGGAAATGACTCTCAGTTTCATGGATGAGAGAAAGGGAGTCTCATCATGAGCCAACCTTCTCATTTCCATTAGGCATTTGTGGGTGACATTTCCATCACCTGGTCACCACGCCGGGGCAGTGACCTTCAATATATCCTTATGTTATTATGAAATAAAATATAAAGAAATAAAGATAAAAGGAAAATGATGGGGTTGGAAAAAGTGCATTGTGGACGAAGGTACCACACACCCTCTACAAAGGCACCCATAAATGAGACACTACAACCCCTAGTATGTCATGAGCCTTATGCCCATTGAGTCTTGACCCCATCCACCTCATACACTTTACATGGATTAGAGAGGGACCTCTTGGAATATATCCTTGACCTAGGGAAATACCTACCCAATAGGACACCTCGTCAACCCTCCCTTACTTAAGCTTGACAAGTCGCATAGTGTCTTTGAGTTGTTAATTGTTTGATATGGTTATCTTTGATGTACATGCTTGGATGTCGTATTTATTGATTGGATTAACTTATCATGATGTTATGACTTGAGATCCTTGGAGGGTGTGTTCATTTGTCTTTGCAGGACCCAGCTGGTGGACAATTTTGGGAGAACAAGCCTAGCTCGGGCTTCCATGGAGCTACAAGCCCACAGGTTGGATGTGAGGGGCCCGCATGCCAGATGAGAGATATCAAACTTGGGAGGCCTCAAAGATGACTTGGAAAACATAGCCTAGCCCCCACATTCCAAACATTTTGTAACACACCCGACCCCTAAATACTCTTTTAAGGGATGGGCCATCATAATTTCATTTTCCTTAACTATATCAAATACTAATTCCGGGCTCTCCATTGGCTTCTTCTCACCACAAGATTTCTAACGGTTGCCACCATACTAAAATATGAGTTCCAGATTGCAAGTTATTTCCTCCAAAATCTCCTCAGGCCTTATTAGTCAAGGACCACGTGGGTCCATCTCATTCATACCATCTTCGTATTTCTACATCTACAGTGGAAGTCCACCCACCGTCCAAACCAATGAGGAGGCTTGCTCCTTATTTAACACATAGGATAGAGGGGAGTTTGGCATTCGGCTCTGAACGCCCATTTTTGTTTTTGCGCACACATTCCCCGGAGTCCTAAAATATTGAACTCCCAAGGTGCTGCCACATAGCTCCAACCTTCGACTCTTTGGCTTATCCTTGACACTACACTCCAAACCTGCAGAGTCTCAAAGTCCCAGACTCTCGAAGGGTCCCCACTTACACATGGTGACACATTATATGTAGAGATGGGGACATGTGCATCCGGCCTGTCCCTTCGGTTGATTTATCCCCAATGTTCTAGCCTCCCAATATTTTGAAGTCTTGAACTCCCTAAGTCTCAGGTACTCCACCAACCTTTCACCGAGAATTCATGCGCAAGGGGGATGACATGCAACAAGGGCCAAGGGTGACACATGTCCTTGTTAGGAGATGACACATGTAATGTTCTAATGGAATTTAGGGTTTGTGAGAAGAAAAAATTAGGGTGGCACATGGCATACAGGACAAGGGTCCACATCACCCTAGGTGACATCGACGTGCCACGTCAATCCTAGATTGGCAACCTCTGGGGGTTCCTAGCTTCACCTACTTTCCAAACCTTCTGGAGCTTCGAAGTCCAAAGTCCCCACCAGTTGTCCCCCAATACCCCTTAGATCCCACAGTCGAGGTGTGTCCATCTAGATCCATGAATCTATGACTCACGTTATTTCATAACTTCAACATTCAGGGTTTTCTACCCGTTCCACACTCCTTTCCTCCCAGAGTAGGACTTCGTCAAAGTGTTGTACATAAGTCCTTATTCTTGGTTGATTGAATGGTTGAGAGGGATCTCTAAGGGTCCTTAGATCGATGATCCACATTACTTCGAAACTCCAACATTCAAAAGTTTTGGTCATTAAACCACCTCTATTCTCCCGAAGTGGGACTTTGTCGAAGTACTTAGCACTACCTCTCCACTAAGTTCGATCTAATGGCTGAGAGTGATTCCCAATGGATTCCCAGATCCAAATCCCTAATAAATTCACAACTCCGGTATTCGGGGAATTTTGGGTCATGCCATCGATGTTCCCCTGAAGTGGTCAGCGTCGGATTTGACTTCGGCATGGATCCAATGGCTATGAAAACTCTCGAATACCCTTGGATCTACAACTTACGTTACTTCGCGATTGGTGAGTGAGTCAGGGTTTAATGGTGGGACATGTCTATTTTTCCAGGTTTAGGGAAATCGCCAGACATCGGTTAGCCTCATGGTTGATCGTTTCAACAAGTTTCCTTCAGTCGGTTTGAAAATGGTAAGGTCGTAACACCCGGAAGCTCTGAACTCCCGGAGTTCTGAAGCCAGAAAGACTTAGCTCCTTTCAAGCCTAACACAAGGTTCCCAGACCTTGGTCACATAGGTCTTCCAAAAATTCTCATGGGCTACACACTGATCTCTTAGTCGTGAATTGGTTAAGGACCCGGGCATGAGCCCTTGGTCATACGGGTGAAGGGTCTGATGAAGGCACCGTACTTCCACCGAATTCGAACTTAGTCTTCTCGCGAAGGGAATTCAAGAGGTCAACAACACTGAAATAATGTGGCTAAACCCATCCTAATTCTTACACTACAAATTCCATCTTGGGGAAAATTCCCTGTAGGAAATCTCCAGCGAATGAAGAAACCGTAGCCTATACTTAGACTCACTTACAGACTCACATCCCATAGCTCTCTAGATGTTAAACTGAGGAAAACAAAAGACCATGTAAATATAGCATTTTACATAAGAAAATGAGCATTTCTAATAATTGTTCAAACATTGTAAAACTTAACCATAAACACATACATTCAACCATCACATCCATTTCATTACACAGAGTGTTGAGATACTTATCATAAACTAGAAACTGTGAAGCGACTCCTAATAAGGGTTCCTATTTCCACCAAACCATAGGCACAACCACTCCTGATAGATTTATCGTTGTCCACCCTCAAGCTAGACCATGATGCTCTGAGAGAGACTCTTTATCCTTTCTCAATGATAGTTAGGGGTGGAGGTTACACTCCTCCTCCCATAGGATCTTGACAATTGGTTTTCTCTATACCAAGCAAGGAGGTCTGCACGAATACTTCCACAGTCACTCATCAAACTCATTTATTAGATTGTAGAGAAAATATTGCCCATGGATTCTTGTGCCTAGAATGATCTTGCTTCTCAGTTTTCCTTTCAAATCCAAATTTGAAAGCGCTCTCTTCTCTTCCAGAGATCATTTTCTCCACTCTGCTTCCTTACAGGTATGCCTCTGTCCCCAAATTACTTCCTTTCTTGCCTTCCTCAGCAAGGTTGTGTAGATCTGAATTCCCAACTCGTGGTTAGGTCTGGAAGCCTTACAGATGGGTATGGTCCTGCCCCAGCTCCTCATTAACTCTTGAGGAGAGCCTTCAAACTACCAAACTGACTGGTAATTCATTTATGGGTCAGAGGACTGTTGAAAAATTACATCCAGTAAGGTATTGGTTTGGTGAGGGTCATTTCAACCATTCATGGTTTCCCTCACCATCGCTCTCATAGAATCCATGGTCTATCTTGGCAACACCCCCCCCCCCCCTCTTNCCCCCCCCCCCCCCCCTCTTTAGCAGTTATGCAACACTTTTCCATTTTATTTTAATAACATAAAATACATGCATTAACCTTTTAAACAAAGGTTCATCAAATCAAACATTCACATATATCTAGTTTTCCATAGTCTCTTGGCCAATTATATTTATATTTACAAACTGGGGAAAATAGGGGTATTACAATCCCCTCCCCCTTAAAGGAACGTCGTCCTCAATGTTCTATCTGCCAATGTTATCTGTATGTATATAAGTAAAAAAAAATGGATATGTTTGTCTCATGGCATCCTCCATTTCCCATGTAGGCTCATCTGGGCCAAAGTGTTTCCACTGCACCTTGACCTATGCAATGGTCTTGTTCCTAAGTGGGGTCTCCTTCCTGTCTATTATGCATTGAGGTTATGGTAGAAATTCTCCCTCTGGTTCCACTTGAATCACAGACCAGTCAATAATATGATTAGAATCATGCACATATTTCTTTAATAACAAAACATGGAAAACATTATGTGTCTTCACTATGGGAAGGAGTGTTATCCTATAGGCTACAGGCCCCACTCTATCCAAAATTTCGAAGGGTCGACAATATTGAGGTGCCAGCTTGGCACAAGCTCCCATCTTCAAAGAAATTTTCTTGGGTCTAACACAAAGATACACATGATCCCCTGCTTTGAACTCTCTAGTAGTCTGTTTCTTATCTGTGTAGCTCTTTTGTCTATCCTGGGATATTTTCAGATTCTCTTTTATCTAAATTACTTGTTGTTCCATTTCCTTTAGCATATCTATTCCAATTGTAACTCTGTCTACTAGGTTGTTCCAGCTGATTGGAATGTTGCATTGTCTTCCATAGATGGCTTCAAAAGGGCTCATTTTTAACGACTCTTGATAGCCATTGTTGTAGGCAAATTCTACCATTGGTAGGTAGTATTCCCACTTCTTGGGTTGGTGCATTACATGTATCCTCAGCATGTATTCTAACACTTGGTTTAACCTCTCTGTCTACCCATCAATTTGAGGGTGATAGGCTGTACTAAATAGCAATTTTGTTCAAAACCAACAAACATAGATTTCCAAAAGTTTGAAGTAAATTTTGTATCTCTATCAGATATAATGTTTGTAGGCATGCCATGCAGTCTAAATATCTCTTTTACAAAAATACTGACAACATCTATTGCCTTGCAAGTTCACTTGACAAGAATATCCTTGCTCAATTTGTCCACAACTACCATGATGGCGTTGTTCTGTTTGGTTGATTTAGGTAACCCAGTGATGAAATCCATGGAGATGGTTTCCCATTTCCATTATGGGATTGGTAGGGCTGCAACAACCCTACTG
This sequence comes from Picea engelmannii, assembly GCA_009831015.1. Taxonomy (NCBI): domain Eukaryota; kingdom Viridiplantae; phylum Streptophyta; class Pinopsida; order Pinales; family Pinaceae; genus Picea; species Picea engelmannii. Next base: position 373,962 of record ML781408.1, read on the forward strand.
AATTTTTGTGCTCTCCCCTAACTTTCTGACATTCTAGACACTTAGCTAAGTAATCAACTATGTCCTTCTTCAGTCTGGGCCAATAAAATAGTCTCCTAGTGTTGTAGGAAAATCTCCTTGTGGACAGGTAGATCACCTCTAGAGCTTGACCTTAACCCTAGACAGAAAATTGCTTATCATGAACACTGACTTCCTTTCAAATATATCTAAACTAACACATGAGAAGGAAGGATGACAGAAGTACCTTTTTATCAACGTTTTTCCCTGCACGCTCCGAGTTGCGCTCCAATCCTTTGCTCCTCGCTGGATCCTATGGAAAAAAAAAGATATGACCGCTTCCTACTCTATTGATGTTAGCTTGAAAACAGATCTATCAACTAGTGATAAGTTCATGTGACATTAGATACAAACTAGAAAGAAACAGGCCAAGCGTGTCATATTGATGAGAATAACGACAAAAATACTTACAATCGTAGATGCGAATGCGACAACTTCGTCAAATCCCCTTCGTCTAACCCTTGCCTGAAAGTTCCACAATCTGGATAACAACAACGTCACTGATCACTCTCCTTTGGCTGACTGTGAGTTTCCTCCAAGATCATAAGTTTCATAACTTTAGTTCTTTCCCCCTTTACACCATCATAGAGCCTGTTTATATAGGTTAAGAGGAGCTTAACCTCTTGAGTTATCTTTAGAACAAGTTGGGAACCTTCTCCTTAGATCAGGGATCTCTTGATGAAACCAAGAATTTGAGTACAACTGCCTCCTAATCTCGAAAGATCCCCCCCTTATTCTCCTCAACGGGCCAATTATTGCCTCAGATTAGGCAACGCTCCCTCAGAAGGGGCATCAGAGTGTTGTAGCACTCCCTGGTAAGCCTTGGGGGAGCGCCAACGCTCTCAAGATGAGAAACGCTCCTTCAAAGGGGTCTGGGAAGCGTTATAACGCTCCCTGAAGCATGATAGGGGAGTGCCAGCGCTTCTGGAGATGTACTGGGGGAGCGTTCCCCCTCAAAACCTTTTTTTTTGGGCTCTTTTCAGGTGTTAATATTTGTTTGACTTCAGTAGACCAGTTCTCCTCCTTCAAATTAGTCTTATAAGTGTCTCCTTAGTGTCGTTGTCATGACAATATGTCTGAACATCATTTGCGACACTAGTGACCAACTTGCGACACTTGCGAAAGTTGTAGGGAAGATGTGACACTTATGACGAATGAGAGGGACATGCGACACTTATCCAGCTAAGCAATTTTGATGTGTAACACCTAGTGTTTGTGATAATTTTTTGATAACCAGGATGACCAGTATATGGTATTTTGTGTAGTTCATCCATTATGAACCTCTTCAAGTCATCACAATTTAGAGTATACAATCTACCTTTGTAAGTTATCATACCATCATTAAACATCTGATAGCCATCATACTTGAACCTCGTGGGATCTTGCTTTAGTTATGATGTCACAGTCTTGAAAAATGAATTTGTTTCTTGTGAATTTTTTACTCTCTCTTTGATGTTTGATTCAATGGTGCTTACAACTACCAAGTGAATGAATTTCATACTTCTACTAAGGG
>ML781408.1:436611-461729 GCA_009831015.1 Picea engelmannii
CTTTTCCACATTCTACTTTTTTTCTTTTCCACATAATGAATGGGAGGTTGTTCTCTAGGATTATTTCCCATGATAAAGAAATGTGATATAACGCTAGGATAATTAACTTGACCTATAGAATAATTAAAGACCACTTTACTTCCAATCCTCTCTAAGGAAATATGCATATCTAATTTCCTTGTTACTCTGCCTACTTCAAGTTCACTTAAATGAGTTTATTTGTTAATTTTTTTCTCAATCAAACTGCTTTAAGAACAATCTTAAATTTTACCAAAATGTCTAGATTAATATTTGGATAAGACACCACATCCTTTCTATGTTTTTGTTGCTAGGGATATCCCTCTAAATACAAATTTTGGGCATCAAGTACATTTTCCCTTCCCATGTTGTTATTCAATAAGTTGTTTGTAACCTTAAGTTGTTCTAAATGTATAGATGATATTTGGATAGGGCACCAAATCTTTGTCTGGATTCTGGCAAGGTGAATTTTTCAAACAATCCATCCAAACTGAGCATAATGTGCATTTGACCTTTCCACATTATTTTTTAACCAATGTTTTGTATTCCTAAAATACATCCAAGTCTTGAAACAAGTGATGGAAAGAGAAGTGTAACCAAGGAATGGGGAGAATATTTATAGGTTATTGGGAAAACCTAGATTTTGAGACATGAAATATTAATTATATATATATATATATATATATATATATATATATATATATATATATATATATATATATATATATATATATATATATATATATATATATATATATATATATATAATACTTTTTTTTGCAATAATTAATGTAACGATCATTGAAATTTTCTGAATTGTTATTCTCTCTCATTTGTATGAACTAAAATATTAAATTAAATTTAAAAAATAGGCCCAAATTTATGTTTATCTTCAAAGCGCTCAACTAATTACTTTTACAAAATGATACAATAAATTGGGAGGTTTAATAGCTTTTGTAAAAATATCACTAATTTTTTATTTCATTATTTTATGACAATGTTTTCAAGTGAGAAATTAGTTATTTGATTTACTAATTATTTATTAATTTTTGCAACAGTACAATAAAGGGGATGGCTTATCCACAACAAATATGTTGCATACTCATCTTCGTGTTTTGTTTACTTCCATTTCCTTCATAGGTTTATCTAAATCTTATTTGCTTTGTAACATTATAAAGAGAAGCCCATTCTATATTGTGTCTCTCCTCCCAATAGTTCTAATTAAAGTTGGTTTGTCTTCTGCTACTTACAACTTACTTTTATGTGTTCTAAAGGTCTCATAAATTATTTTACATAAATTTCTTATTCCTTTGTAATTATTCATCTTAACATTGTTCATGATCCTTAAATAAAAATACAAATAATTATCTTGTTTCTTTTAACATAATCTTGAAAGAATTTGTTAAGGTCCTAACCTGCACATAGGTAGATCAATGTATTCGGATGTAATAAAGATCAATATTAATAAGGCCTTTCAATAAAATAGAATAAGGCGGATGTAAGAAGACCTAATAGAAGCTTCTGCTTCTAGAATGATCTTCCTCTAGATGCTTCTCTTAATAGACATATTTAGTATAAATAAGGGTTGAGGGTATGAGAACCCTAGCTTGGAGATTATTGTAACAGAGCGATGCTCGACTGGAGGTTGCCCCCTCGAAGAGGCCTGTGAACATTTCTTTCTGAATCAAAGTGCTTTTTTCTATTGCTATTTCGTATATCGTTTCTGTGTATTGTGAAGATTATGCTGGATATTTTACTATTATTCTGCCATTTCTAGCATTTTATTTCTATTCTGCATATTTTATATATCTGGTATCTTGCAAGTGGTATCATAGCACTTTCCTTGGAAGAACTTGTGGGTATTTTTTTTCAGGGTAGAGACGTATTACGACGTCTTTAAGACACATAGATCTTTCGTTACGTGCATAAACCCGTGGTTGAGGGATTCATACATGCAGAAAATACAAGTGGTTCTTAAGCACACATTTGTTGGCCACCCTTGTAACCCATGTTGGTACCCCTTCGAGTGGTAGCACATCAAATAGCACCTGTGTACGGATTGGCATAGATCTCCTGAAGCCCTCTTTAGATAAACCTATCGGCTGTCCGACTGTTATAGTGTCACCGAGAACAGCACTCAGGAAGATACTCTCTAGTACATGGGTAGTCGGATAGTACGGCTAAGGGTACGGTCTATCCTCCTTAGTTAGTGCCTTGAGATATTGGGTTGAGTACTACTGTTGGACCCCTCACGTATATCAGAGAACTATAGCACAAGGCAAACCCTTGTCTGTAGAACCTTTGAATACCTAACCCTTGGGGAACATAAACAAATTAAACTGGCGAGATCTATTGACGTGCATCTGTGTTCGGCTTGCTAAGTAAATAATCCCTGGTTCAAAATTTGGGGATTTCAGCACTACAACATTCTTCAGACCAAAGTATAACCCCGCAGCTGTAAAAAAAAAAAAAAAAGTCTGGAAATTTTTTCACCATTATTTGAGACCTATTCCATTAGATTCATCTCTTCTCCCTTATCACATTAATCCATATCATTTTTTTGCAAAAAATTCTGACCCCGCCTGCTCCCTTTTTAGTTCACCCATCCTCATGGCCCATACCCGTAGCCAAGAACTAGAGTCTCGCTTCAACACCTTGCAATTTGGTTTCCTTGAGACCCAACAAGAAGTGCAACAACTTAGTGCTACTATTGCCTCCCGTGATGCCTCCATAAATGCATCTGTAAATGTAGTCGTGCAGTCCGCAATGGTGGAAGTCACACATGAACTGACCACCCAGCTTGAATCTGTCTTTGCATCACTCTACACCAAACTCAAGATCCATATCGATGACTCTTTTCCTGATGCACATAAAAAGACTGAAGGTGAAACTTCTTCCCATTCCTTTCAACCCCATCACTTTCAAAGGGACATATGCCTTTCGCGGGTGGATGTAACCAAATTTGATGGCTCGGACCCCACTGGTTGGGTCACCCAAATGGAACATTATTTCTCTCTCTACAACATTACAGATGACTTGGCCAAACTCCGGTATGGTGTTCTTCATCTAGATCAAGAACGTTGGCAATGGTGGCAATGGAGAAAAACTTCCCGTCAAGGGTATATTGGTTGGACCCAATTTGTTGTTGAGATTTATGAATGCTTTGACACTGACACCAACCATTTGGGTCGTTTGAAAAAATTGAAGTAATCAGGCATAGTAGAACACTTCATAGCTACATTTGAGTGTCTAGCTTTTCAAACAGAGGGCATGACTGATGCTTTCTTTCGAGAGTGTTTTATCAGTGGCCTCAAGGAGGAGATTCGGGCCCATGTCCTCATGGCTCGACCTATGACTTGGGTGGAGGCTACCAAAAAAGCTAAAGAATCACAACAAATTGTTTCCTCTCAAAACTATAAGCCTTCCTTTATCCCTCTCCCTAAGCCAGTAAACCCCACTACTCCCTCCGCCCCATTAAAAATCCAAAAATTGACCAGGGATGAAATGGATGAACACCAACTCAAAGGCCTCTGTTATAATTGTGATGACAAATATTTCCCAGGCCACAAATGTAAGGAACAAAATATCTTTATGGCCATCTCTGAGGATATTCAGGAAGAATATGTTGACACTCCCCCTGTGCCCGAGTCACCAGAAATCTCTGACATAAACCCTCCCTCCAATCCTCCCGAAGTGGAATCGATCATTTCCCTCAATGCTCTCACCGGCTTCTCTGCCCCCCAAACCCTCAAGTTAATCGATTACATCAAGCACCGAAAGGTCATCATTCTGGTTGATAGTGGCAGCACCCACAATTTTATTCATCACCGCATTGCCCAAGAAACCCATTGCTACATCCATGCTGTCAACAATTTCCAAATCATGATTGCCAATGGTGGGTCTATGAAATGTGGCGGGCGTTGTGAAAATGTGTGTCTCCAAATTGGTGACAACCACCTCAAATCCCATATGTTTTCTATTGACATGGGCAGTTGCGACATTGTGTTGGGTGCAGACTGGCTAAGGACTTTGGGTCCCATTCTCATGGATTTTCAAAACCTAACCATGCGATTCGACCAAGGAGGCCACCAATATAAATTTCAAGGCATCATTGTTGGTTCACCTGAGGTCATCAGTTCTCATCACATGGAAAAACTGTTCAAAAAAGGTCATTCTGGTGTCATTTCCCAACTCCACGCCATACAAGCCTTAGAGACCCCACCAGTGCCCCAAGACCTCCAAGCCCTCCTTTCTAAACATCAAACAGTATTTTCCACTCCCCAAGGACTCCCTCCTTCCCGTGGTGTCCATGATCATTCCATTCCCCTTGTCCCAGGCAGCCTTCCCCCCAATATACATCCATATTGCCACCCCTTTGCACAAAAAAATGAAATTGAAAAAATGGTCCAGGAACTCCTTATTGTCGGAGTCATCCATCCTAGTACGAGCCCTTACTCCTCTCCGGTCATCATGGTACTGAAGAAAGAAGGTTCTTGGAGAATGTTTCCTGACTTCCATGCTCTCAACAAACTAACCATCAAAGACAAATTTCCCATTCCTGTTGTTTTTCCTGAGTCTGTACTTAAGGCTCAAAAGTATAGTGTCAAGGCACCTGAAAGTAGTTAAAATATGGAGAAGGGAGAAACGTCAAACTTTGGAAAAGGAAACTAAGGGAGATTTCTTCGTAGGCGTTGTCTGGCTTCGAACTGTTCCTGGATAGTTATGTCTCGTTCAATGGTTGCCCATGATTGTTCAAGTTTAGCCCGGTTAGTTGTCATTTTAAGGATGGTATCGAAGAGGTTTAAGGCGATGTGTGTTTGGTTCAATAATCTAGGTTCAACGTTAGGTTGAGTTGGTATAGGAACTGTCATGAGGGAACAACACAGGTAAGAAAACTTCACGAAAGGTTGAGTGTTGTCTCAGTTTGGTCTTATAAAAGAGAACTTTACGGTTGCAGAATAAAATATGGATGCACGTCCTAAGGCTCGTTCCCGTAACTGTATTATATTTTAATAAGGTGTGTGATGGGAGAAAACATTGAGCCGTTTACAGTGTAAGGTTCTTGCCAGGGGAAAATCTCACAATATAAACAGGAGAAGAAAATATGTAAGAAAATAACCAATGTAACAAAGAATATATGTAAAATTCTGAAACTGCAGATTAGTCTTACACCACTGATAGCTAGTGCAGAGGAAATACAATAAACAATTACAGAAAACTCAAATTCATTCATTATAGTAGTGGGCATACTAAAGTATAACGAAGCACATCAATTATGAATATGAATCGAAATGGAAAAATGAGAAACAAGAAAGCAAACTTGTAATACAGTAGTGACGGAATTAAGAATATCCAGATCTGCTTGTATTAAATCTCAATGTCAAAAATTCTCTTACAAAACTTCAAAAAGGGTCCAGCCCTATGTCTTTCTTCCTGTGATACATTTATACAAATTTTTGCAAAGCAGGTAGAATCTCAATAGTCACACAATTTTCGGTTATGACAGAGGAGAGGGCAATCATTCCATTTCTCCCATTCTGTCGCTATTTGGTGTCAGGCGTTCGTTGTTGTGTGAGATCAGTACAGGTGATACATCTGTCTACTAGCTGAGATATTAACCGTGATGGTTCAGCTTGAAAACTGGCTTCGAAGAAGTAGCATTCCCGGGCCAATTGTTGTAGCATGTCCTCCATCTATCCATCGATGATTTTGATGGCACATAGTTGAGCGTTGGGTTTGATCATGCACCTGTCAATTTGGGTTATGTCCACCATGGTCAGCTGAGAGATATCAGCCGAATCTCTCTCTTACTTTTATTTCAGATCGAGTGAGATCTGTTCCACATTCATCTGTATCAACGTCTCGGCGTCACCTCCATTTTCGATGCCCAGTAGCTCACCGTCTATAGAATTTAAAGCCTCCTCCAAGGAATGGGTTATCTTCAGGGCTTGTTGCTTGCCCTCAGCAATGTTATGCTCCCATTCCTTTAATAGAATATTTCCCCTGGTTTGTTCTGAGACGGTGAGCCTATGAGTACCTACAGAAACTATGTTATTCATGGCTATCACTGCCTCCTGGAAGGCGACCCCAGCCGCTCCTCCATCTCTTTCTCTGGCAGCTAGGTTCTCGAAAACTTGGTTTACCAATAGACAGCTTTCTCGGATCACTCCCATCTTGACGAGAAAATTATGTTGAGCCAAAGAGACTCTGCTCCTAATTTTGATTGCCTGGGATTTGAACCTCTCGACGTTGATCATTCTACTTTCGACGACCTCTACCCGATCCTGCAGCTCTTCAATCATATTCCTCTGTTGGCTCGCATGTATCCAACCGTCTCGGACCACTAGTTGTGCTTTCTCAAGCTTGGTTTTGAGCACCTCTATTTCATTTTTATCAGCCAGTCAGGCCAACTCTATCTCCACACTCACCTGGCCTTTAGCATTTTCCATGGTCGAAGCCAATCTGGCCTCGAGAGTCCTGATTAGGCGATTTTTTCTTTTGAGTTGGTTTTTTAAAAGTCCGACCGAAAATTGATTCACCGATGCATACGATCCTAGCGTCCTTGCAATCTCAGTGGTGAATTGCTCGTTCTTTTTATTTTTCTCGTTGGTCATAACTTTGTACTTCTTAGCAGTTGAATCTCCCTCCTAGTAGAATTCCCTCTTTACTACCGCTTTTCTCTTTTTATCAAAGAAAAACTCGTTCGGAGGAAGTTCCTCGGCTCTTATGGGCCTCAGTTCCTCATTGAATATCCATCCTTCCTCGATATTCCCCTGCGTCAACTATAATGGGGTGACAGAAGTGATGGGTTCCCCGATTTGTTTCGCTGATTTTCCTGGGGTGTCGACCGGGTCCTGCTTCTTTGGCGGTTCAGGGGTCTTTGTCTCGGTTTCCGAATTCTGTTTCTTTGGCAGGTCTGGAGTCTGTACCTCTGTTTCAGGATTCTTTGTTTGTTCCCCCTCATCCTGGTGTTTTCCCGAGTCAGGAGTTGCATCTTTGGGACCTTCAGCATCCTTCTGTTTCGTCTCGAAAACACCCAAAATCCCACCTCGCAACACAGTGGGGAGATAGCTTTGTTTATGATCCTAGAATTTTAATACAGCGGTCGTGTCTTCAAGAGCCAAGGATTGGATCCAGGCTAGAACTTCTTCATAAGACCTCGCCCCTCGGAAAATGTCATCCAAGGGAGAATTCTCATGCTCAAACCTCTTGAGCCCGCAATTAGCTAAATGGTTGCTCACAACCTTTTGTGGATCATGTTTCTTATACTCAATGGAGACCAAATTTAGGTCTTCCAGGGCTGCAGCCTCGGCTTTGGCATGCCCGATATCTAATAAAGAATAAGAATTCATCCAAATGGGAAAATACGGCCATACCTTCTTTGAGTACCCTTTGAGTTCTTTACTCACCCTGCCAATTACTGTCTGTCGGGCGACCTTGCGACAAGCCAGCTAGTCGGGAATGAACAATGGCAGCGCATGCGGGGGAATAGCAGCCCCGAACACCCTGAAGTACGAGAACTCTGCCTCCACGTACCAATCCGATATGCCACTCAGATTTTTTTCAATGTTGTCCGAGATACGAGGTGGTGGGTGACCAAAAATGGCGATATGTAGGGGCACCATCACCCAGTTAAAAATTTCATATGCAAAACTTTCCGCTTTATTTTCCCATAGATTTTCGTGATATACATGTATGGGTATGTCTTCGGTCGGAGTCCAACCCCATCTCATCAATGGAAATGGTGTCATGGAACATATCACGTCCATAATATATGCAGACATGAAGAATGAGGATGGCCTCCCACTTTCCTTTTGCTCCCGATACTCTATGACTCGGTTGGCCAAACTATCCGAGAGCATCTTTGCCCAATTAAAAGAGAAACCTTCTGTGACCTGAAACATTAGAGGCACCCATGCAATGAAAAAATGTGATGTGTCCTCTCTCCCAAATAGTCGGCATGTCATCATGGCCACATATTTATACTGTGTCTCCAACGAAGCGATTGAATAAACGCCCTGGTCATTAGCTCTGAACTTCGCGGTGCGTGAAACCCAATCCTTTATTAAACTGGGCATGGTTTTGTCGTACTGAATGCACTCCTTCTCTTTGAATTTCTCCAGGAACTCGGGGCCATATGAGTACTCATACGTCGCGGGTAGCTTATACATAGTTTGTAGATTCTCGGGCCTAAAAGTGTCGACAGTGACTCACTGCCCGTTCATGATAGTCCTGGTGGGTATGTCAACGTGATCCAATGCCCATCGGATCATGTCATAATATGGGAGAAACCGTGGTCTGGATGCTACCCTGTGCATTCCGGATTGGACAACTATCTTGTATTTGGTGTTTAGATCATCCTTTTCGTTGTCGTCTGAGTCGTCTGAATAATCCACCAATTCCGATTGCAGAATGTCTGAAACAAATGACCAGTTGGGGACCGAGTCGACACTTCAGGGAAAAGTGTAGGAGACATTGTCTGAGCCTTGTCCTGCAACCTCGACATTTTCCTTTGCTTCTTTCCACGAAGCCATAGTTGAAGCTTGCATTTTCTCTCTTCTGCGATAGAACTACGTATACATGCATAAATTAGTTTACTCAGAATTGATGAGCTCTGCATGCTTATGAAAATGTGTTTGTTATAATGAAATGAAACTCTTATATATATTTGAAACTCGGTACTTTTCAAAACAAACCCGTCAAATCATAATTAGAAATAATTTTATTGCGTAAAATCCGATCTTTCATGCATAGATTTACCGTATTTCTCCATAAATGTCATAAATTTCTGGGGGTTTGACAGTCAGTCGAAGTATGGAGAGAAATGGCTACCTCGGGAAATGTGCAAGCCTCGAGGCACGAAATATATCTTTCCTTAGCTTAATTAATCCAATCCCGCCAATGTTAATAAATTTCTTCGCCATTCGTTATATCGTGGAGTCTCTTTTAACATTTTGAGTCTCCAACTCCCGAGACCGCGAGGACTGATTTTGGTTTAATTAAAGGTAATTGTGATTTGGAGGCATAATTAATTTTACAATTATTTCATTTGTCGTATCACGATTCGGGATTTCGAAGACAAGTTTCTAGGAGATTTATATGCCGAGTTGCGAAACTGTGAGATCACGATGACAAGGCTTAATTAAGGGGAAGATAACCTTGGATTAAGTGATTAATTAATCGTGTTATAGTTACCTCAGGACTTCGTGAGTTGGCATTTCGAAACTGTAACTTTTGAAAAATATAGTGTCGATTGGCGAACTGTCGAGAACAAACTCGACCACGGTTAGATTTTTTGCCTCTAACCCTTGCCATGGGTTATCCAGAAAAGGCCTCACATTCTCAGCTCTCGGGGTTGTAAAAATAACAATTTTGGTTTGATGGACGTCGAGGCGCGAAACCCCGACGATGTCTAAACACGAGTTAAAAGACTCTACCCTGGTTATTTCTTTGAGTGAAAATTTAAAACGAATTCACCGTTTCGTGACTCCTGACGTGTGAATTCATGAATTATGGTATTCGACCTGCGAGATCCCGAAGTAGAACAAAAGGAGGGAACATTCTTACGAAGGTAGGACTTGTTTCGAGAGTAGAAAAACGTCATTGCTCATGTGACCAGGTTTCAGAGGTCCCATCCTCTCGGACGGAAAAGAAAACCAACTTCAGATTTTCAAGTATCAAATTGAAAATTGTGATAGGCCAAAAAAACAAGGGTGGCTCCAACTTAGGCTCCAACTAGGGATCCCGCCTTCCTGTGAGGCGGGAAGAACAGTATACCACGTGCCAATAATGTGTAAATGGAGTCAAAATCTTAATCAGACAAAAAGGTTCCAAGAAAATAGGATCGGAGAGGGAAAAGATTTCGTTCTTAACCTCGAAAAGTTTTGTCAAAATTAGATAATATTTTCAAACAAAGCTGTAGTCTCTCTCACAATTTTCCCTTTCCCACTACTAAAATTAGGTAGGTTTTAAAACAATCGAAACAGTCCTAGGAGATTCAATAGATCTTGTGGCTCTCAGCTTGCATCCAAAGAATGAGATTGTATGCTTTTTAAATGGGGAGTCCCCTCTGAATTTTGGATGTGGATCAGGTTTTAGAAAGCGTTGGTTACCAAAGTAGAGTGATATTCATGTACAACAGCCTTACAGATATCTCAGACATTGCTTCACTGCCAGCAAGCTTGTTCAGTACCCCGGTGAAGTTATCTGGCCCCTTTTACCAAATTTCCTTTCACCACTTCAGAATATATTTATGCAATTAAGTGCTGAGATGAGGGCAATCATTTCTGAATTTCCTTTCATCGTCTGCTTGGACTAGGTGGGGGCAATCATTTCTGAATTTCCTTTCACCACCTATCTTATAATTTACTTTTTGAGCACGAAGATGGGGGCAATCAGTTTGTATCAGGGCTGACATGTGCATAATATTTTGCATTAGAGGTCTGTCAACTTACTTTGATTACTCGGTACCGACCTTCCCTTGACCTTCACAACATCTTCGTTCTTAGTGAAAAAAGGAAAATAATTTTTAAAGGGGCATCCCCTTTGAGCAAGCCTTAATCCTCCGATGCTATTGAAAAACCTAGGAAAGTTAGGATCCCTCTAAACGTTCCTTCGCCTAGCAGGGGATCAAGTAGTTGTGAAGACCCGCTTTCCTTTTCACAATATGTTTTAAAACTCACGAGGCTAAAACGAAAAAACTTTAATCTCTTCAAAATGACACTGGAAGATGGCGACTTGCTAAAAGTTAGATCTGAAGATAAACCGAAGGCCAGGTAGCGATTTAATGATTGAAAAATACAAAGGTCCAAACAATTTGAGACTGACTCTTGTAGGTATATCGGGGAGAGTTTACATTGACTGACCATTTTCAGACTGAGTGTATCATTCAAATCATTTTAAATCAAAGGTTATCAAGCCAAGAAATAATCCTATTATCTAAAATTTTAGCCGATATTGTAGTTTGAATGATGTTACCTCGGTTTACTTTAGCAGTCTTTCATAACATGTGTATTGAGAAAGCTCACCTTTACCCTTTCTTTTTACTTTATTTGTGCATTATGAAGCTACTTTTTAGGTATCACCTGTTTCATGTTGATTTATTTTTGACATCGCCTTGTGAATTATGCTTCCTACTACCTTTGCAAGTAGCTGGAATCCTGTAAAAAACAAATACGAACTTTATTTGAAATATGTCGAAAAATTATGAACAAAAGAGAGCAGAAAGCCAAAAGGGTAATGTTTTAAATAAAAATGCATGTATGTACAATTTTTTATTTTTTTTAAATGGCGACTGTTATGTCATGTAATGTTTTAGATATCGCCCACTGACAGGGGTGCTAAGGACTTCTCCGTCGATGTTTTCCAGCAGGAAGGAATTTTTCCCTTCCGGAGTCGAGACCCTAAATGGTCCATACCAGAGGTGGTCAAATTTACCATGCTTCGCGGCTTCCTCTTTTCTTGCATCCCATCTTAATACTAAGTCACCCGGAAGGAATTCCCTGTCCTTTGCCTTGAGATCAAACAATGCTTTCATTTCATCCTCGTACTTTTGCATTTTTTCATCAACTTCAAATCTATGTTGTTGAACCTCAATCAACTGGTTAATTCTCCTGGTTACATGATTGGGTTCTTCATTCTGATCCTGCCATAACTTCATTACTGGCAGTGCTAGGTTTATAGGTAGGACCGCCTCTGTCCCATAGACCATTTGAAATGGCGGAATGTCGATAGACCTTTTAGTGCTGATGCGGTTTTCCCATAATACGTATTTCAAGTGCACATGCTAGGACCTTTTATTTTCATCCAGTACTTTCTTGATTATGTTCACTAGGCTCTTGTTAGATGATTCGGCCAATCCGTTTCCCTGGGGGTAATATGCAGTGGAATGGCCGAGAACGATATTATACTTCTGACAGAAGCTGATCATAGCCATAGATTTGAAGGCCTGGGCATTGTCGGTAACTATCTTTCGGGGACACCCGAATCTTGACAAGATATTGTCTTCCAAGAAATCGATCACCACCAAGTCTGTTTCCCTTTTGGTTGGAATGGCTTCCACCCACTTAGTAAAATAATCTATAGCTGTTAAAATCCACTTATGTTGAGCACTGGAATGGGGATTAATTTCCCCTATGAATTCTAGACCCCATTGTTGGAATGGAGCTTTAGTTTTGACTGGTACGAGTGGCAGTGCAGGGAGTTTCTGTTTACCAGTGAATATTTGACAGGGGTTGCACGCACGTACTTTGGTATTGACATCTGAAAATAGTTTCGTCCAATAGTATCTGGCCCTCAAGATCTTGTAGGCTGTGGCTCTCCATGCATAGTGTACTCCGTAGACTCCTTCATGAAATTCATCTATAACCCGCGGAGTTTTCGACTCAACCAAACAGATTAGCAGGAACCCGCGCGGATCCTTCCAGTATAGCTGATTTTTGGCGATACAATATTTTACAGCATGGAGTTTTAAAGTTCTGAATCTGGCTGGTGATAGTTCGTTTGGGCATTTCAGGTTCAACAAGTAGAACACTATGTCTTTATACCATCCTGATGATATGAACTTTTCTTCGACCTTACTTAGATTGGTTTGGTCATCCGGCTCGTGCGAGTGTGTGTCTCCGTCTTCTTCGTGTAGGCAATTAATATCAAGCTCTCTAAAATTTGACTCATCCAAGAGTTTGGCTAGACCCTGCCCCTTTATCAATTTAGTCGGCTTAACTTCCAGATCGAACTCTTGTATTTTAGTGAGCCATCACCCTCTTTTTCCGTCACTATCCGGCTGTACCAATATGTCTTTTACAGAACTGGTAGGCACATACGCGATTATTTTTTAATGTAGCACATAGGTTCTAAATGCCTTCAATGCTTTTACCATTGTGTATGCTTGTTTTTCTATTATGTCATATTTCAGTTCTGCATCTCTGAGGCTTTTGCTAAAAAATGATATCGGCTGTTCGAACCCCTCTTCATTTTTCTGCAAGAGTACCGTGGCGATGGTATGTTCAGAAGCAAAAGAGAAGATGAGAAAATCTTTCAGGTAATCCAGACTTGCTAACACAGGTGCCTCGCTTATAACTTTTTTAATATGCGTGAACGATGCCCTGGCCTTGGTGGTCCAATTCACCCCGCTATCCTTTTTCAACATTCTTGTAATCAGTTTGACAATTTCAGCGAAATTAGGAATGAACCTTCGTAGAAAAATTATCTTTCCTAAGAATGATTGAATTTCTTTTATATTTCTCGGGATAGTGATAGTATCTATCGCTTCAATCCTCTTAGGATCAATCCTGATTCCTTCCTTAGATACGACATGACCCAGAATCTTACCTTCCCGCATAGCGAAATGTGATTTCTTTGGGTTCAGGGATAGGCCAAACCTGTGGCACTTTTCGAAAGTTTATTTTAGATGCATCAAATGTTCTTCGTTAGTTTTAGAAAAAACCGTCAGATCGTCGAGGTAAATAACTACGAACTTGTCTCTTTCTCCCACGAAAGCGATGTCCATAGCTCGCTGGAAAGTGGCCCCTGCATTCATCAAACCAAAAGGCATTTTGTCGTACATGAAATTACCCCAGGGCGTGGTGAAAGCAGTTTTTTCCCTGTCTTGTTCATTCATAGCGATCTGATTATAACCAAAGAAACCATCTATCATAGACATTCGATTAGCTCCAACAACCTTTTCTAAAACATGGTCCATCTTGGGAAGCAGGTAATTATCTTTGAGAGATGACTTGTTTAAGTTTCGGAAATCCACACACAGTCTGATTTCCCCGTTATTTTTTCTTACTGGGACTAGGTTAGCTACCCAGTCCGAGTATCTCAGAGGTACGATTATTTTTGCGTCCAAGAGATTTTTAACTTCTTTTTCTATCATAGGTAACAGAATGGGGTTAATTTGCCTAAGCTTTTGCCTAAACGGTTTGACCCCAGGCTTCAAAGGTATCCTGTGATCAATAATGGAAGTGTCATACGTTTTCAATTCATCATAGGACCAGGTGAAAACATATTTATATTGTCTGAGTAAGTCTTTATACTTCACTTTCTCTTTGGGAGGGAGGAACTTCAATATTTTTACCATCCGGGGTTCTTTTTCGGTTCCTATATCACAGTCCTCCACTTCTTCTAGTTGGGGCTGCAAAGTGGACTTTACAAGTACATCGTTCTGATCAAAAATCCTTTCCAAAGGAATCAATCCTTTGGGAATCTGATTGCTTTTAAGGACCAGCATACGATGATCCACAATTTTTTCTCGGAAGACTTCAAGTTCCTCTCCTTCTTGCATGATCCACATGGATTCATTCTGATTTTCTTGGTCAGCGTGAGTTTCTGAGAATTCGCCTACTGCTATAAGGAACTTCTTAATTTGTTCGTCATCTTCAAAGACTTGTCAGTGTCGGATATTGTCTGGTATGG
This sequence comes from Picea engelmannii, assembly GCA_009831015.1. Taxonomy (NCBI): domain Eukaryota; kingdom Viridiplantae; phylum Streptophyta; class Pinopsida; order Pinales; family Pinaceae; genus Picea; species Picea engelmannii. The sequence goes on from ML781408.1 coordinate 451,045, forward strand.
AGGGTTTGTATCTGATTTCAATGTGGTACTTTAGTTTGAAGGTCATGGGAGGAGAGAAGGTTGAAGCTGCCTTTGCCAATGCATCAGCATGTAAATTCTCTGCGCGAGGGATAAAATGGATATTTACGAATGAGAAAAAAAATTCCACGAGATCCCAAATGCAATTTCTATACGCTCTTAGTCTGGGATGCTTGGCTAGGTACTGACGGTTTACTTGTTTTACTATTAATTATGCATCACCATATACCTCCAATTTTTTTATATTTAGCTTTTTGGCAGCCTCTAATCCTAAGATCAATGCTTCATATTCGCATACGTTATTAGTGTAATCTATGTCCCACTACAAACAGTAGGAGAAAGGAACAATGAACTTACCTTCAGGTGCCACCAAAATCACTCCAGCACCTGCCCCTTCAAAAGACGAAGCACCATCAAAATACATTTTCCAGATACCAGTATTGCACAGATCTTTTGTCATGAGGTTTAATTCTTCTTGCTTTGTATCGGTTTCCTCTGGACAACCATCTAGACCATCATCAAAAGACAAGATGCAATTTCCCAGATCTTGGTCTACAATGTAAATGGGGAAGTTGTTTGGGTTTTGAGGGTCACTGACCGTATAGGCTAATCTTGTTTCTCTATACAACCGAGTGAACTGACCACCGAACACAGGGATTGTGGCATAATTCATGTCCAATTGTAGAGAACCCCCCAACTTGGCTACCCATGACCTAGATAACAGCATGCCATACTTAGGGGGGATATCTGCGATAACCATATCCATCAGGACACTCTTAACCGAGACCTGCACCAGGGTAACCACTAGATCTTTTATCATGCCCATACATTTAACCTTTCTTGAGTCAAAAGAGTACAGGTTTCCATAAGGTCTTGTGGTCTGGAGACCCAATTTTTCCATTATAATTTTGGGCATAACATTATGGGAAGCTCCGGAGTCTAACATACAATTATGTAGCAATTGGTCATAAACATTCAGGGTGATATAAAAGGGAGCGATGTTGTCTTTTGACCCTTCAAAATGGGGACCAAAGGTGATGTTAGGTCTATCATCTTCCAAGTTTATAACATTAGACTGGCTTTCCAGTTCCGAGACACCTATCATTTTGGTAATTTGTTTGCGATAACAGGGGTTTTTCGGTAATTCCACCAAAGGGATTGGTATCTTAATTTTGTTTAACTCATTTTCAAAACTGAAAACTCCGATCACTCTATCTATTTCTCTGGTTGAGACTTATGAATTCTTCCTTTCTGACCTATTTGTCTGGACAGCTTTATCGCTCATGGTCCTAGTTGAAGACATAGCTTTGTTTACGGGTTCGGTTCACTGTGTTTTAATTCCAACTTTTTCCACCTCAGACTCTTGAGCACTTACTAGTTTAGTTTTGTTGTCGGGTGGTAAAGTCTAGTCCGAAGGAGGCTCGTAAGCTTGACCTCTCTGAAGGATTTTCTTAGGTTGAGTCATTGAGGTAGGCTTACTCTTCGATCTCAATTTGTATCTTGGTTAAAACTCAGCCATCATTATCTCAGTTTCTGGTTGGGACTCACAGTTCTCAGTGTGATCACCCCCTTCACTCTCATTTGACGTTTTCGGCATATTTAGAGACTTTTCATAGTCTTCGCGAGTTAGATATGGTTGAGTACATTCATCCCCAAAGTTCATGACATCATTATCTGAGTCCTCGAAGTCTTGAAAATCGTTAGCTCCTATAAAATTTTCATTCTTTAAGGGAGCTTGTATTTTTTGGTCTTCATTTTTTATTTGTCTTTGATGATTCGGGGGGTTTGGGTTCCTCTTGAATTCTTTTTTGGGGTAAGAGTCAGCCTTAGCCTGTTCAAGTTCCATTCAGGCTATTTTATTTGACAAATCTTTAATCACTCTAGCCATATCGTCCACCCTATCATCTGAGGATCTATTGGACCCTAAGGGACCTGTCTGTTCTCTGAAGCACTTGGTCTCTCGTTTTCCAGTCTCTAATCTAGATTTAAGCTTACCCAAAGCCATTATGTTAGACTCTATTTCTATCGCATCATCCTGCATTCAGTTTAAGGTGGATCCCCTTCGCTCTCGCAAAAGGAGTGCAAAATCAGGCTCGAAAGCTCCGGCAAAAGTCACTTTGACCGCGGGTTGTGATGGTTTAACCTCAGCTGGTATTTTATTGTAGAGTTTGTTGAATCTTTGAATGAATTCCATGACTGTTTCTAAGTTCTTTTTCTTCAAAGACCTGAATTCGGTCAAATAATAGAGATGGTTTTTTCTCTCGCCCCATTGCCTGAGAAAAGCATCTTCCAAAGCGTCATATGACAAGATAGATGTTGCGGGTAGGCTCCGAAACCAAGCTCGAACCTGACCCTCAAAAGTTTGGACAAGGATCCTCGAATAGACATCCTCGTGCTCGACACCAAAAAAATCTATGAATTGGTCGAAAAAATTAATATGTTCAGCCGCAATTAGATCCCCTTCACCGGTGAATTTCGGTAAATTTTTTATGTAATTTTCTGGAAGATCGTGTAGGGGGACGAGCAATACTAATGGAGCGTATCTGGATACGACTTTCACGTAAAATCTAGGAGGGGGGGCAGGCCCTTGACCTCCACCTCCTCCTAGAGGGACTCCTCCCCCTCCTCCTCCGATAAACCCTCTACCTCCTCCTATAAACCCTCCACCTCCTCCTTCGGCGGCTACCATCGTTGTTTGTGCAAAGTTATAAAGGGGGTTTTCGAAAATTAAAAGGGAATCTTTATTTTCTTCACGAAGAGGAGACTCTGATGAGGAAAGATAAGGAACGCAAGGAGTTGGTTCCTTGGACTTGCAAGAGACAAAATCGGGAAAACCGACGGGTGTGAGAAACGAGTGTGTAACACACTCTTTAGAATTTGGAGAAGTCAATAAATTCAACTGAAGATAAGATGGTGTTTTAAAAGCCGACGAACCTTCAAGAGGGCCCTTTCCCCTCTGTGTTAAGGGGACTGTTGGATGAATCTCACTCCCAATTTCGGAGCAGATTGGCGTTGAATGTTTAGCGTCAAAGCAAGGACTAAGTGAGGTCGATGGTTCGAAAGGACTCTCAGCCTTCAGTGATGAGATTTCAAGTTGGTAAACTGTAGTGGTTGGCTTAAAAGAGCCTCTCGCCCTTAGAATTTTTTCGGGATCGGTAACGGGCGTAATCTGCTCACCATCCGGGTTTTGTCTGGTATTCCTTCAACCGAATGCCAGTTTATTTCTTCGTGGATTCACCAAGTGAAAGATAAAAGGCCTTAAAAGGTGTGTACTCTTTGTTCGCTATCAAAGGGTAACACTTTCAACGAAAAATAAATGTCGTTTTCCCAGGGAAAATATTTTGTAACTTCGTCCCCGACAACGGTGCCAGAAAGATGTTGTTCCTGAGTTTGTACTTAAGGCTCAAAAGTACAGTGTCAAGGCACCCGAAAGTAGTTAAAATATGGAGAAGGGAGAAACGTCAACCTTCGAAAAAGGAAACTAAGGGATATTTCTTCATAGGCGTTGTCTGGCTTTGAACTGTTCCTGGATAGTTATGTCTCGTTCAATGGTTGCCCATGATTGTTCAAGTTCAGCCTGTTTAGTTGTCGTTTTAAGGATGGTATCGAAGAGGTTTAAGGTGATGTGTGTTTGGTTCAATAATCTGGGTTAAATGTTAGGTTGAGTTGGTACGGGAAATGTCATGAGGGAATAGCACAGGTAAGAAAACTTCACGAAAGGTTGAGTGTTGTCTCAGTTTGGTCTTATAAAAGAGAACTTTACAGTTGCAGAAATAAAATATGGATGCACGTCCTAAGGCTCGTTCCCGTAACTGTATTATATTTTAATAAGGTGTGTGATGGGAGAAAACATTGAGTCGTTTACAGTGTAAGGTTCCTGCCAAGGGAAAATCTCATAATATAAATGGGAGAAGAAAATATGTAAGAAAATAACCGATGTAACAAAGAATATATGTAAAATTATGAAACTGCAGATTGGTCTTACACCGCTGATAGCTGGTGCAGAGGAAAGACAATAAAAAATTACAGAAAACTCAAATTCATTCGTTATAGTAGTGGTCGTACTAAATTATAACGAAGCACATCAATTATGAATATGAATCGAAATGGAAAAATGAGAAACAAGAAAGCAAACTTGTAATACAGTAGTGACGTAATTGAGAATCTCCAGATCTGCTGGTATTAAATCTCAATGTAAAAAACTCTCTTACAAAACTTCAAAAAGGGTCCAGCCCTGTGTCTTTCTTCCTATGATACATTTATGCAAATTTTTACAAAGCAGGTAGAATCTCAATAGTCACACAATTTTCGGTTATGACAGAGGAGAGGGCAATCGTTCCGTTTCTCCCATTCTGTCGCTATTTGGTGCCAGGCATTCACCGTTGTGTGAGCTCAGTACAGATGATACATCTGTCTACTAGCTGAGATATTAACCGTGATGGTTCATCTTGACAACTGGCTTCGAAGAAGTAGCATTCCTGGGCCAACTATTGTAGCATGTCCTCCATCTATCCATCGATGATTTCGATGGCACATAGTTGAGCATTGGGTTTGATCATGCACCTGTCAATTTGGGTTATGTCCACTGCGGTCAGCTGAGAGATATCAACTGAATCTCTCTCTTCCTTTTATTTCAGATTGAGTGAGATCCATTCCACATTCATCTGTATCAACTTCTCGGCATCGCCTCCATTGTCGATTCCCAGTAGCTTGTTGTCTATAGAATTTAAAGCCTCCTCCAAGGAATGGGTTATCTTTAGGGCTTGTTGCTTTCACTCGGCAATGTTATGCTCCCATTCCTTTAACAGAATATTTCCCCTGGTTTGTTCTGAGACGGTGAGCCTGTGAGTACCTACGGAAACTCTGTTATTTGTGGCTATCACTGCCTCCTGGAAGGCGACCCGAGCCACTCCTGCATCTCTTTCTCTGGCAGCTAGGTTCTCGGAAACCTGGTTTACCAACAGATAGTTTTCTCTGATCACTCCCATCTTGGCGAGCAAATTTTGTTGAGCCGAAGAGAATCTGCTCCGAATTTCGATTTCCTGGGATTTGAACCTCTCGACATTGATCATTTTTCTTTCGGCGATCTCTACCCGAGCCTGCAGCTCTTCAATCATATTCCTTTGTTGGCCCACATGTATCCGACTGTCTCAAACCACTAGTTGTGCTTGCTCGAGCTTGGTTTTGAGCACCTCTATTTCATTTTTATCAGCCAATCGGGCCAGCTCTATCTCCACGCTCACCTGGCCTTTAGCATTTTCCATGGCCGAAGCCAATCTGGCCTCGAGATTCCTGATTAGGCAATTTTTTCTTTTGAGTTGGTCTAACTGAAAATTGATTCGCTGATGCATACACTCCTAGCTTCCCTGCGATCTCAGTGGTGAATTGCTCGTTCTTTTTATTTTTTCTGTCGGTCATAACTTTGTACTTCTTAGCAGTCGACTCTCCCTCCTGGTAGAATTCCCTCTTTACTACCGCTTTTCTCTTTTTATCAAAGAAAAACTCATTCAGAGGAAGTTCCTCAGCTCTTATGGGCCTCAGTTCCTCATTGAATATCCATCCTTCCTTGATATTCTGCTGCGTCGACTGTAAGGGGGTGACAGAAGTGATGGGTTCCCCGATTTGTTTCGTTGATTTTCCTGGGGTGTCGACCGGGTCCTGCTTCTTTAGCGGTTCAGGGGTCTTTGTCTCGGTTTCTGAATTCTGTTTCTTTGGCGGGTCCAGAGTCTGTACCTCTGCTTCAGGATTATTTGTTTGTTCCCCCTCATCTTGGTGTTTTCCTGAGTCAGGATTTGCATCTTTGGGACCTTTAGCATTCTTCTGTTTCATCTCGGAAACACCCGGACTCCCACCTTGCAACACAGTGGGGAGACAACTTCGTCTATGCTCCTGGAATTTTAATACAGTAGTCATGTCTTCAGGAGCCAAGGATTGGATTCGGGCTAGAACTTCTTCATAAGACCTCACCCCTCAAAAAATGTCATCCGAGGGAGAATTCTCATGCTCAAACCTCTTGAGCCCACAATTAGCTAAATGGTTGCTCACAACCTTCTGTGGATCATGTTTCTTATAATCGATGGAGACCAAATTCAGGTGTTCCAGGGCTGCAGCCTCGGCTTTGGCATGCCCAAAATCTAATAAAGAATAATAATTCACCCAAATGGGAAAAGACAACCATACCTTCTTTGAGTACCCTTTGAGTTCTTTACTCACCCCGCCAATTACTGTCTGTCGGGTGACCTTGCGACAAGCCAGCTTGTCGGGAATGAACAATGGCAGCGCATGCGGGGGAATAGTAGCCCTGAACACTCTGAAGTACGAGAACTCTGCCTCCACATACCAGTCCGCTATGCCACTCAGATTTGTTGCAATGTTGTCCGAGATACAAGGTGGTGGGTGACCAAAAATGGCGATATGCAGGGGCACCATCACCCAGTTAAAAATTTTGTATGCGAAACTTTTCGCTTTATTTTTCCATATCTTTTCATGATATACATGTATGGGTCTATCTTCAACTGGAGTCCAACCCCAGCTCATCAATGGAAATGGTGTCATGGAACATATCGTGTCCATAATATATGCGGACATGAAGAATGAGGACGGCCTCCCACTTTCCTTCTGCTCCCGATACTCTGTGACCTGGTTGGCCAAACTATCCGAGAGCATATTTGCCTAATTAAAAGAGAAACCTTCCGTGACCCGAAACATTAGAGGCACCCACGCAATGAAAAAATGTAATGTGTCCTCTCTCCCAAATAGTCGGCATGCCATCATGGCCACATATTTATATTGTGGCTCCAACGAAGCGATTGAATGAACGCCTTGGTCATTAGCTCTGAACTTCGCGGCGCATGAAACCCAATCCTTTATCAAACTGGGCATGGTTTTTTCGTACTGAATGCACTCCTTCTCTTTGAATTTCTCCAGGAACTCGGGGCCATATGAGTACTCAGACGTCGCGGGTAGCTTATACATAGTTTGTATATGCTCGGGCCTAAAAGTCCCAACAGTGAATCACTGCCCGTTCATGATAGTCCTGGTGGGTATGTCAACATGATCCAACGCCCATCGGATCATGTCATAATATGGGAGAAACCGTGTTCTAGCTGCTACCCTGTGCATTCCGAATTGGACAACTATCTTGTATTTGGTGTTTAGATCATCCTTTTCTTTGTCGTCTGAGTCGTCTGAATAATCCATCAATTCCGATTGCAGAATGTCTGAAACAAATGACTAGTTGGGGACCGATTCGACACTTCAGGGTGAAGTGTCGAAGAGATTGTCTGAGCCTTGTCCTCCGACCTCGACATTCGCCTTTGCTGCTTTCCGCGGAGCCATAGCTGAAGCTTGTGTTTTCACTCTTCTGCAATAGAACTGCGTATACATGCAGAAATTAGTTTACTCAGAATTGATGAGCTCTGCATGCTTATGAAAATGCATTCGTTATAATGAAATGAAACTCTTATATATATATATGAAACTCGGTACTTTTCAAAACAAACCCGTCAAATCGTAATTAGAAATAAATTTATTGCGTAAAATCCAATCTTTCATGCATAGATTTACCCTATTTCTCCATAAATGTCATAAATTTCTAGCGGTTTGACAGTCAGTCAAAGTATGGAGAGAAATGGCTACCTCGGGAAACGTGCAAGCCTCGAGGCACGGGATATATCTTGCTTTAGCTTAATTAATCCAATCCCGCCAATGTTAATCAATTTCTTTGCCATTCGTTATATCGTGGAATCTCTTTTAACATTTTGAGTCTCCAACTCCCGAGACCACGAGGACCGATTTTGGTTTAATTAAAGTTAATTGTGATTTGGAGGCATAATTAATTTTACAATTATTTCATTTGTCGTATCGCGATTCAGGATTTCGAAGACAAGTTTCTGGGAGATTTATATGCCAAGTTGCGAAACTGTGAGATCACGATGACAAGGATTAATTAAGGGGAAGATAACCTTGGATTAAGTGATTAATTAATCATGTTATAGTTACCTCGGGACTTCGTGAGTCGGGGTTTCGAAACTGTAACTTTTGAAAAAGATAGTGCCGATTGGCGAACTATCGAGAACAAACTCGACCACGGTTAGCTTTTTTGCCTCTAACCCTTGCCATGGGTTATCCATAAAAGACCTTGTGTTCTCGGCTCTTGGGTTGTAAAAATAACAATTTTGGTTTGACGGACGCCGAGGTGCGAAACCCCGGCGACGTCTAAACACAAGTTAAAAGTCTCTACCCTGGTTATTGCTTCGAGTGAAAATTTAAAACGACTTCATCGTTTCGTGACTCGGGACGTGTGAATTCATGAATTACGGTATCCGACCTGCGAGATCCCGAAGTAGAACAAAAGGAGGGAACATTCTTATGAAAGGTAGGACTTGTTTTGAGAGTAGAAAAATGTTGTTGCTCACGCGACCAGGTTTCAGAGGTCCCATCCTCTTGGACGGAAAAGAAAACCAACTTCAGATTTTCATGTATCAAATTGAAAATTGTGACAGGTCAAAAAAATAAGGGCGGCTCCAACACCTGTCATTGATGACCTCCTGGATGAATTGAGTGGCGCCCAATTATTTACCAAACTTTATCTTCGCTCGGGCTATCACCAGATACGTATGAAAGAGGCCGACATTCCCAAGACAACCTTTCATACTCATGAGGGCCACTATGAGTTTTTTGTCATGCCCTTTGGTTTGTGTAACGCCCCCTCCACCTTCCAGAGCCTCATGAACCATGTATTCCTCCCTTTTCTCTGTCATTTTGTCTTAGTTTTCTTTGATGATATCCTCATCTATAGCAAAACCTGGATAGACCATATTACTCATGTGGATCAAGTTCTCCGCCTACTCTCTCAGCACCAGCTTTTCCTGAAATAGTCCAAATGTGCTTTTTGTGCCTCAGAAGTAGAATATTTGGGTCATCTGGTAGGAAAGGATGGTGTCAGGGTGGACCCGAAAAATATTGAAGCTATGCAAGACTGGCCGCACCCAAAGAATCTCAAAAGCTTGCGTGGATTTCTGGGCCTCACAGGATATTATCGCAAGTTCATTAAGAACTATGGAAAGATTGCAACACCTCTCACGGCTCTCCTCAAAAAGAACTCTTTCACTTGGACTCCAACAGCTACTCAAGATTTTCAAACCTTGAAGACGACCATGTGCACCACTCCAGTTCTGGCCCTTCCCAACTTCACAAAGACCTTTGTGTTGGAATGTGACACCTTAGGGAAAGGAATTGATGTTGTCCTTATGCAAGAGGGTCAACCTTTGGCCTTCACTAGCAAGCAACTGTCTGAAAAGAATCTGGGCAAACCCATTTATGAAAAATAAATGTTGGCGATTCTACATGTCGTTGAGTTGTGGCGTCCGTATCTCTTGGGGAAATGCTTCCAAATTAAGACAGACCATCAAAGCCTCAAGTACTTTCTGGAACAACACATTTCCTCCCAGGAACAACAAAAATGGGTGACTAATCTCTTTGGATATGATTACGAGATCATTTACAAGAAGGGAAAAGACAATGTCCTGGCGGATGCACTGTCCCGGAAATATGAATATGAAGGATCCATTTTTTCTCTTTCCTTCATTGTACTCGATTGGCTCCAAGTTGTGCACTAGGAATGGCTTCAAGATCCCAAAAGTTCACATCTGATCCAACAACTGCAGAACAAGGCTCCGACTCCCCTAGGGTACTCCTAGCTCCAGGATGAGCTTCGATACAAAGGTCACTTATATTTAAGTAAACAATCCAAGATCAAATCCACGGTGCTTTCTGAGCTTCATGCTACACCCACAGCGGGGCACTCAAGGTTCACCAAAACATATGACCAAGTCAAACGTTCTTTTTTCTGGGAGGGTATGACACAGGACATCTGTAAGTTTGTCGTTGAATGTGAGGTGTGTCAACGCAACAAGGGAGAAACAGTCAAATCTCCAGGCACCCTCCAACCGCTTCCGATTCCCCCTGCTATTTGGAAGGATATCTCTATGGAATTTATTACAAGCTTACCCAAATCGGGGAATAAATCAGTCATAATGGTGGTGGTGGATCGCCTTTCCAAGTATGCTCATTTTTTTGCTCTTCCCCACCTATTTACTGCATCCATGGTGGCTCAAATTTTCATGGACCAGGTCTTCAAGCTTCATGGCATTCCGCACTCTATTTTTTTTTATAGAGACCCAACTTTCACAAGCAATTTTTGGCAAGAGTTGTTTAAGTTACAAGGCACACAATTTCATCCCAGCTCAGATTATCATCCCCAAACGGATGGTCAAACGTAAGTTGTCAACAAGTGTTTGGAAACATATCTGAGGTGCTTTGCCTCTGAAAAACAACACCAATGGGCTCAATGGTTACCCCTCGTCGAATGGTGGTACAACACTACATACCATACAGCCACTCGCATGACTCCGTTTGAAGCAGTATATGGACAGAAGCCACCTTCAGTTGTCTCATACTTACTGGGTACCTCGAAGGTCCAGGCGGTTGACCAAACACTTACAGTCCGAGAGGATATCCTTTGTACCCTTAAAGAGAACTTGGTCATGGCACAGAATAGAATGAAGCAGCAAGCAGATCAAGGTCACTCTGAACGTCAATTTGCAGAAGGGGATCAGGTGTTTCTGAGACTGCAACCATATAAGCAAACTTCCCTCAAGGCCGAG
>ML781408.1:463740-484004 GCA_009831015.1 Picea engelmannii
CCCTTCCCTCTCTATCCCCCCTTCCTCTCACTCTCTCTCTCTACCCCCACCCCTCTCTCTCTCCCTCTCACACTCCTATACATGGTAAGACCTAGATATGGAAAGAAATATACATCACAAGGCATGGAAATACCTAGGCTTACACCTTGCCTTGTAATGCCTCACACTCTCACCTTCACTCCCTCTCTATCTCCCCCCCCCTCTCTCTCCATTTTCCCCTTTTTCAATCTCTCCCACATTAACCTCCCTCTCTCTTCCACCTCTATCCCACCCTTTCTCTCTCTCTCCTCGTCGTTAGTCTCATTCTCACACTCTCTCTGCCCATATTTCTCTCTTTTCCCATATTTCTGAATCTAAGTCTTCTTCTCTCTCTCTCTCCCACTGATCCGTAGAATCTTTTAATGACTATGGTTGAGTTTTAAAATTGCATGTGTTAATTAACCCTTTTAAGAAGCTTAATGAAAGAATGAGGAAAGAAGAGGAATTATGACATCCATATACACATATGCAGATCTAAAATGAAGTAATAAACAAAAAACCACAGCAAGAGAATTGATAACAGAGTTCGGCACAACGTTGCCTACGTCTCCGGGCCTTTGTCTATGTGGGGGAGGCTTCTTTATTTCTGTTCAAAATCTCAAAAGTACATCACAACAGTGCTAATTGGCTATATGACTGATCTGGTCATGTTCTTCCATATCTCTAGAACCCAACAAAGAAAATGGCACGCAAAACGAATGTCTGAAACTCCCAGAAATGACATGCAAGCGTCTGCTCCTCAATAGCTTCCCTGCATAAAAATGGCTTTGGCTTGGCTTCCCTTCAGCATAACTCTACTCTGAATTCCCTCCATGGCCTCAAATAGGCCTGGTTTTTATAGATCTAAAGTTGGTTATCCATCCCCAACTTCCTCCCAAATTTTGGGCTCCAAAAATGCCCAATATCTCCCAAAATTGGATAAAATCCATTATTAACAGGCTTAATATCAATGAAAAATCCAAAACATAGTATAAAAACCACTTTTGTATAAAATTATGCTATGTAGCCCCCTAGAGCTGGGCGCGCGCCCTCAAAACAGGGTCATATGAGCTATTTTTGGCCAAGCGCTAGCCCAAAGGGCTAAGCGTTGGCCCATTCGTGTGTTGGCTCCTGGTTCTTGGGGCTCTGCATAGATCCTCGGGCTAACAGTCATAACCCCCCGCGCGCCCTGTCTGGATTAAGGTCCGGGTCACATGGAACCGCCCGAGAACCAAGGGCGGGTCCCTATCTGCCAACTCCCCGCACTCTGTCGTTGCTTGGTTCTATGGTAAGTGAATAGACCACGGGCTGTGGCTAAGCCCCAGCCCTTTCCGCCCCCAAATATTACATTGTTTAAATTTAAATATAAACATTGCCATATAGTTAATAAGAAACACCTGTGGGGCGGGCGGTTAGCCTGGTCCTTCCAGTCCATAGCCCGGAGGAGAGGTCGAGGGTTCGACCCCGGTTGTGAACCCATAATTTTACACAAATCACGAGCCAACCATAGGGTGCCATGTGGCAGCCCATGACTGGGCCACGTGGAACCTCTCCAACCAATCAAAAACTACCACCTTTTAATCATTGATTCGTCCATGTGCCTACCACGTACTCTGCCACCTGTCACCGTACCTGCCCAATCAGCCTATTGACGTCATTCATGCCACGTCAACCTGTGCCACGTGTCACCCTCTGACTGGTCCAACTGTGCCAGTTGTATGCTCCATCACCTACCATGTGTTGTCACCAGAAGCTGCCATGTCAGCTGTATGATCGTATGACATGTACAGTCAGCCTACCATGTGGCACTGTATAGACTGTACAATCATCCACTTTTTTTGCCTGTTTGGGTTTTTGGACAGAACGTGATATCTTTTGCATACGAAGATAGTTTGACGAAGTAAATATATGGCTGAAATCAGGAAGACGAGACGGATGCAATGGCGCTAGTTTCATCAGATTCTGAGCACTTTCATTTTTTAGCCTTTTTTAGCCCTGTCAGGCTTCTAGATCCAATTATGGATCACCCACACTCTCACACACTCTCTCTCCCTCCCCTATTTGTCTTCCTCTCTCTCACACACACTCTCACACTTTATCAATTTTGGTACATTGCAAGGAAAGGAATGGCAAGGCAATGCATGGCCTTGATCTAGACATCGAAAAACTTATACAAGACAAGACCTAGACCTAGACCTTGCCTTGCCTCACTCTCTCTCTCTCTCTCTCTCTCTCTCTCTCTCTCTCTCTCCTTATTTTTAGTCACACTCTCACTCTCTCTCTTTCCCCTATTTATCTCTCTCTCATTCTACCTCCCTCTCCCTCTCTCTCTATCTCACTCTCGACCTCTCTTCTTCCCTTTCTATCTCTCTCCCTCCCTCCTCCCTCTTTCTCTACCCTATCCCTTTATCTCTCCATCTCATTCTCAAGATATCTTATACTCTTGTTTTCTCTTTCCCTCCCTCCCCTTATCTCCCTCTCCCTCCCACTCTCTCGCTTTCATGTACCCCTATCCACCCCTCACTCTGTATCCCCCTCCATTTCTCGCTCACTATATCCCCCTCCCTCTTTCTACTCCTCTCTTCCCCCCTTCCCTCTCTCTCCCTCATTCCTCTCACACTCTGTCTCACTCTCTCTCTACCCCCTCCTCCGTCCCCCTCCCTCCCACTATCTCTCCTCTCTCTATCATACATCTACTTCTCTCCCCCTCACTTTATATTCCCCTTCCTATATATCCCCCCCTTTATCTATTTACCTCTATCTACCCCCCTTACCTCCCTCTCCCCCCTTCCTCTCACTCTCTCTCTCTACCCCCTCTCTTTGTCTCTCTCTCCCTCCCTCTCACACTCTCAAACACTCCATGTCCATCACCCCTCTCTTTCTTTCTCTCTCCCCTTCTCACACTCACGATCTCTCTCTACCCCCCTCCTCCCTCTCTCTCTCCCCCTATCTCCCAATATCTCTCCTCTCTTTCTCTCCTACATCTACCACCTCTCTCTCTCTCTACCTCTCTTATACTCTTTTTTTCTCTCTACCTCCTCCCCTTCTCACCCTCCTCCTTCCCTCTCTCTCTCCATCTCACTTTCAATCTCTCTTTTTCTCTTGTTTTCTCTCTCCCTCCCTCCCCTTATCTCTCTCTTTCATATAACCCTCCCTCTCTCACTCATTGTATCCCCCTCTTGTTACACATTATTTTGGTCACCCCAGTGATCCACTGACAACATGTGTTCATGTTCCCTGAAAAATATTAAAAGAGTCTTTATCCATGAGAAAAGTGATTTGCTTTCCTTTTCAAAAACCTTATTTAGGAAGGTCGTCGCACCCTACAAAATGCATGGGCTCTAGAGATGGACTGCGACATTTCCGCAGGCTGCAATATACCTAGGGTGTTGTTATCATCATAACAATTTTTGGATCAGGATACAGGTTTCAGAGATTTAACGAAAAGCCACATTGCTATGGAAGTATGATAGTTTGGAGGATCATGTCTTATATGGCAGTATATGGATAAATATAGTGGAGGCACAAAAGGTAGGACTCGACAAACCATTGATCTGGAAGTATCCCAGATCAACGACTAAGGTGCATATCGGGGAACGAAGCAGTGTTGAAGATAATTATTCGAAGGTGAGTTGGGAAAAAATACTATGGTTTTGTTCGTGGACGTGTGGCACCTCTAGAGGTACATCAGGGAAAAAAGTGGTATGCCTAAGACCGCTTTCTCCAATCCCCTATATCAAAAGTTGTTGGGGCACAGTAGACCGTAGATCTTAGAGGGATCTTGATCAACGACTGAAACTCATATCGACGATTGAAGTAGCGCAAGGATTAATCATTTGAGGATGGGCTGAGAGAAAATGTCATGGATTCATTTGTGGACGCGTGACGCCCTCAGAGGCACATTGGGGCGATAAGCAATCTACATGAAACCGTTTTCTCCAACTTCTGATGTCGATAGGCGTGTATAAAAGGAGGGTCCCCAACATTATTTTATGATATTTTGAAGCATTCAAATGTTCGGAAATTGGTGCAAAGCATACATTCGAAACTCATGCTCAAAACTGAATCAGATGCTTGATTTCTTTGCCGCTTAACAGGTATTTTTCACCATGGCGGCTAATCCTGTCATTTTATCCATGAATGAGCAAGACATCGCTTATAGAGAAGAAGCCCTAATTTACATGGAATTTGATGTTTTTGACACAGAGATAATAATCTCACCCGTTTCTGTGTCCAGATCGAACTTGTTAGACAATGTTGGAATGTGTATACCTTTCCTCAAAGCGGCTCAAGCCTCCATCACCCCTTACATCGTAGAAGTAGTCTTTGCTTTCCCCGAGTTCATGAGTTTGTGTGAGTTCATGAGTTGGTGTGAGGAGCGGTATTCTCAAGAAGAAAGAGTCATTCTGAATAAAGTAAGGTTAGAGGTTTTATGAGAAATAGACAGTTTGTCACTCCGACACACCCTCAGTATACTAGAGTCCTCCCCCACAATGTATGAGCCCTTCGAGGAGGAGAAAATGATCACAATTTATAGAGAATGCCCATCAGAAGTAAAAACCATGTTTCTACAAACCATTGTCAAACCCGAACACCATTCCAAGAGTTTGTCATTGCCTGCCAGTGTAAGCATCATGGTCATCGAAGTCCAGTGGGCTTGTTCTCTGCTTAGTCAAATTTTAGGGTTGGATAATGATAGGTTTGTGGTAGAATTCATGTTAGGTTTCATGTTGACATTCTTTATGTCAAGTTCTGGTCAGTCGATCTATGTCAATTTTGACAAATTCATTGCTGATAATATGCATCAACAAATGGTAAACCTCAATTCATTAAGACACTTCAGATACTACATGCACTTGCTGAAAATGTTCATGGAATCTAACAAAACTGAATTTCCTGAGACTGTGTTTATTGCGATTGAGTGTAAAAGGATCACTATGCTTATCTTCATCAATAAGATTATGTCCAGGGTGTACAGTCTTATCTTCGTTTCAGACCTGCCAAGGGTTATGGAGGAAATGAAAATCTCCTTAAAACCAAATCCAGAGAGCAGGGTAGGAGATTGGATGTTTTTCATACAATCTACTGTGATTTGGGTATATGGCTATCAAGAAGGACCTTACCTCTTACCAGTCTTTCTGACTCCCAGAATTTTTTCTTTGGAATTCATCAGACAAAGGGAAATCTCAGAGACGTAACATTTTCTGAAAGCACACAAGGCTTCTAACTTAAAATTTCCTTTCATAGTAGGACCTTTTTTGGTGAAGAACAAGTCTTGTTTTCCTTAGATCCAACCCAAACTCAGTGAATTTGGGTTCACACAGTTTCAAGGGAGAAAATATGATCTGCATCAAATCATATCAAAGAGAATATCGGCGAGCAAACAAGGCCCCTATGAACATGAGCATGTTGAAGGATTCAACATGCTGGCCAATCTAGAAACCTATGTAGATATGGAGGTCACTGTGTAGCATGATCAGACAAAACAAACAGAACTAGTCCTCCAGTAGATCCCAACACAGAAACCTTCCCCTAGGTTGGTTGTCAAAGCTCCTAAGATGAGTGTTTACAATAAGAGGAGCATCTCGGAGGCCTTGGGTTCCAGTAGTCAATAGGATGTTCCCCACAAAGTGAAAATTACATCACCCTCTCAAGTGGTTGACATGGAAGAAGAAGAACCCAAAGAGAAAACGAGAATGGATATGGTGGAGGGTGCAACCAAGAATGAAGAATCTAGTACTGGAAGCATGCCACAAAGTGAAAGAAGCACAAGGGTTTTCAGCAGTAAGAAACACATATTTAGCAAGACACTTGGGGCAGTTTATCAATCCAAAGAGGACTTGATTAACCAGTATGTTGTAAAAGGAATTATGGCCAACAATGAGATAAGGGACTTGTCGCCCGAAGTAGAGGAGATCTCCCAGCATAAGGCGTCCATGTTCTCAATCAGAGATGTGGAAATAAATACATTTAATATAGCCATAGCAGATGATGATAAAGTGTCTGAGATCAAGATGCACTATGAGAATATTGGTGCCCCAGATAAAGTAAATTTTCACAGGAATGCGAGTGACATTCTTTATTCGGACTACCTAAGTTTAAGTCTAAAAGTTTCAAGATTAACAACACATGCACTCAAACTAGATGGACAATTGAAATAGGAAAAGGCATCCAACAAAGCCTAGATGACATAGGTCAAAAGGTTAGAATCTGATGGCCCTCAAGGGGTAAAGGCTTATTTGGATGAGAAAGGTAAGATGATCCAAATCCTAAATAAAAAGCTGAAGATGTCCCCTACAGATCATCCACAAAAAATAGAGCTAGCTTCTTTAGAACAGGAGAAGGAAACATTCATACAAGAGGCACTCAATTACAAAGCTAAAGTGTTGCAGTTAGAAAAAGAGAAAGAGAATTGGTCACAAGCACATGTAGCAACATCAGAGATGGTTTTCATCACACCTGCTAATACAGAAGTTGGATCGAGCACTGAGGGGTTGGTTCAATCTATGCCCCATGTAAGCTTAAAAATAGGGGATATCAAGGGCCTCAAAGAGGCCAGAGAAAAGTTGAAGCAAGAGATGAAAGTGAAATATGAGAAGATGGCTCAACTCCACAGAGATAATCAAGATTTGCAAGAGAGAGTGAGCAAGTTGAAAACAAGGTTAAAGGGAAAAACACTGCTACAAGGGGCTAAACATGTGATATGGGATGTTATTGTTGCAGAGGCTGCTAAATTCAAGGTTTATCCGAATTTTATAAATGACAAAGATAGTGTGGTTGCCAAGGTCCAGAGTAAGTCTATTGTTGTTAATGAAGTATTGGCCAAGAAACCCTCAACAAGGGGCCAAAATGTTGTTGATTTGCTAAAAAAAATTCCCACTACTGATCTTCAGACTATTGGGGTAAAGGACAAAATTTTGTTGATTATTTGGGCCAGAAGGATCATCGCCAAGCATAACCTGCTTAAATCGGTTCAGAACAAAGCTATGTAGTTGGACCCCAGTATACTAGAGTTTAAAGATACATTTGAACAATTGTTTATAAAGGGTCTCCCACCATTTTGGGATGGAAAAGGTTCATTATACAATAGGGAATATTACAACTCTCTCCTCATTCGGTGTAGGATGGACCACTCCAAATTTGAAGTTGTGGAGGAAAGTCTAAAAGGCCCAAGTCTGGTAGAGTATTTGTCTATAGACTTCGAAATTTTGAATAAATTTAAAATAGTGAAGTTTGGCCTGCTGACTATGTCTTATGCCACATGCATTGACTTGGATATTTTGATTAAAGAGATGATGGATTACGAGATTCCCTCTGACTCACAATGGAAGGAAATCGTGTGGTTGGGAAAGACGAAATGTAGTTTCCCCGAAACCAGTAAATGATCTCTAGATGTCACCAAATTTGCGAATTTGATAGAATATCAGAGCGAGAAAAATGGCAAAAAGTAAGCCGAGCAGTCAAAGAAATTTGTCCCCAATTTTGTAACATTTTTTTCTAATCATTGTAAATCGGTTCATATACCGAGACTGTCAGTTGAAATTATTAAATCAGTTTTAGAAGCTGAAACGCTTCAGTTTCAGTCGTTGTAATCAAATTGTATAAATACTAGGATACTTGAATAAAATAATGTTGGTAGAAGTGAAAGAGCACCTTTTGGTTGTTTCGAACTCTATTGTAATTTTCTGAATCTGAATTGAATATAAATGCAGAAGATTTTGAAGTCTCCATGAAAATATTCTAAAGGGTGGTGATATGAGCTTTGTTTCCCTTCATCGTATGTATTTCTTGTGACCTATCATTTCATTTACATTTCCTTATATTTAAATTGGAGAGTTAAATTCCCTGAATTCATCATTTGATGCTCTTGGCTTAAGCAATTTAAATTGTATGTACATTTTTTCTTAGCTAATTTAGAATTCATTCCTTTAATGCTTTGATGCAGTTATATGTTTCTCTTTCCTCTTACCACTCTATTTAAATTTAATAATAACTCAGATTCATTGCTTCATTTAGCCTTTATCCTCTGGAGAGTTCTATTAGTTGAGCATTGTTTTCGTTCACTTCCATAATTTTGACTCCCCTTCATTGCCAACAACTTTATTAAAAACCCCAAAACAAACCAAATCTAGCCACCAATTTCCAAGGAAACATCAAGTGACATGAGAGAGCCCTCTCTAAGTTGAACAGGCTAGTGCTTCAGCTCTAAAGTAGATTGAAAAAGTTACTTTTTTCATTTATCTTTTTAGCCAGACAAAATTAACAAAGTGCTAACATTCTGGCGTCGTTTCCAGGGATGAAACTAAAAAATATTCCCTGGGAAAAAAGACTTAAAGCTTTAGTTTGATCCCTGAGGGTGACAGTGGGTCAAGTACTTTATTAGCTGAGATTATTTTTACCCTGGCGACTCCATTACTCAGAGACCAGTTGCACTACACCATGTGAGATAAAAATCATGGCTCCTAAGAGAATTCACACTAGGAGCAACCTAGACCCAGAAGCTGCAATCCTTGTGTCCAACCCTGGAAAGATTGTACATAAAAGGAAAAAAAGGCTAGTAACCCCAGTGTTTCATCCAGAACGATATTTTTATTTTCCCAAAGACGGAGTGACTAGCATTGAAGACCTTGAGTTTGACCTGAAATTTGAACAGTCCCTGTTCAAGACTAAATCTAAATCTCATTTAGATGAGACCATATTTGACGAAAAGATATTCCAAGATTTGATTCTAGCCATGTTTATCAAGCATGTAGTGATCCCTGCTTGAAACCAACATCCTCTCCGACCCCTCACATCAACCATGGCAGCCATATTTTCTCCACTCATCCTACCCGCTCAATTGCACGATTTACCTCCAAACTAGAACCTAAGAATCAAACTGTATGACGTTGAAGGAAATATATCAACTCATAATCATCTTTACTGGTTCAATGATTTCATAGACTTATAAGTGGTGGACTTCGAAGATGTGAAGATGAGGATGTTTACACAAAGCCTTGCAGGAGAGGTAAGGCAGTGGTTCAGATCCCTTCCACCAGCTAGTATAGCAGATTTCGATGCCTTCGAAACTAGTTTCATTGCAAAATGAGGAGATAAGAAAAATCCCCTTCAGTTGTTGACCCAGTATAACAACATGAAAAGATCACCTGATGAAACAGTGCAGGAGTTTTCAACAAGATTCATGAAGGTCTGTAATTTGATTCCTACTGAGGTAAACTCCCCCCCTAAAGCTGCTCAACTCAGATATGTTGATTCTTTTGAAAGTGATTTTGCTTTATTATTGAGGGAACGAAGATCTGCCACATTAGATGATATGATGACATATTCCATTGAAGTCAAAGTGAACATAATGGCTTCATGAAAGATGAAAGCTAACTCTGGCAGGGACATGAGCATAACTTAGGATAAAGCACAAACTTCTACATCACAAACATCAGAAGAGAGGTTTGAGGCAATGATGAGAAACATGGAGAGAATGGCCTTGGGAAATAGGCATAACCCTAGAGAAAAAGCTAATGGTCCACCCAGAAATCTGAGAAGACAATCCATTCCATAGATTAGACAAAGAGAGCAGAGAAACTAGGGGAATCGAGCAGCTCAAGCAGATCAGGCGAATCAAGCAAATCAGGGGAACCAAGGAAATCAGAGGGAACAAGAAATAAGACCTCCTTTTCAAAATAATTATGTGAATGAGGATTATGATGGATATTTTGAAGACAACATGAACTGTTGTGATGATGAAGAAACAAAGGTATTTCTGACCAAAGAAGAGCATGACCAATTCATGGATGCAGGTGAGATATTTTTTCAATATGAAGAAGAAAGAGTGTCGATAGAAAGAGAAGATTATGAGACTGGATTGCAAAATGCCATCATGCAATTCCAAAGGAAATATAACCTTCGAAATCAAAAAATACCTCCAAACCCTCCAAAGGGGAATTCCACCAAAGAAGCTCAAAATAATATACCTTCTTCTACTCAGCCCAAAAAAGATTCAACTGCAAAGGACTATGTTGTGAAAGATTCTACTGCAAAGGAAACTGTGGAAAAGGGGAAGCAGAAAGAAGAACCTCGGAAAAAATTATTGACAAGGAAATAAATGGTCACCAAAGAGGTAGAAAAAACTTCATCCTCTTTTGATTTTGAAAGTGAGATGGCTAAGATAAAAATTTCGGTACCATTTAACGAATTGATCAAGAATAGCGAGTACAGAAATCAGATCATCAAAATGCTTAAGATGGGAAAAACCTATGATACCCTGAACATACAAGATGATCACCCAACCATCCTATTTGGGCCAAGAATAGAATAAAGCAACAAAAATGAAGAAGTCACTCCTTTTTATGTCAGCTTGAAAACCCACGACACGATTCTGCACAATACTATGTTGGATTCTGGAACATCTCACAACCTAATTCCCAAAGTGGTCATGGACCAATTAGGTATCGACATCACAAGACCTTATAAGGACCTATTTTCCTTCAATTCAATAAATTTGAAATGCTTTGGCATGATTAAAGACATGGTGGTTTCTTTGGCACAAATCTCAGCTAAGAATATGGTGATGGACGTAGTGGTCCCTAATATCCCTCCAAAATCTGGTATGCTATTGTCCAGGTCATGGGCTGCAAAACTAAAAGGAACCCTACAGATGGACATGTCATATGCCACTATTCATGTCTTTGGTCAAGACAAAAGATTGTATAGGGAGGTTCTACTTAAATATATGGTCAGCAATAAATCGCAGCCTAGCAATCATCCTATCTATTCGGTAGAAACTGAATTAGGGTCCTCTATTTTCTTCAATGACATGTGCTCTGAAGAAGAGGAAACATAAATCATTATGGCTGACAAAAATGAGCTTGAACAACAAATGGAGGAACTTTCAGAACAACAAGGTGATGGAGAGGATAAGATATGGAAAATGAATTTTGATGGAGCTACATGCAGACAAGGAGATGGAGTTGGCATATGGATCAATAATCCCAAAGGAGACTCAAAGTTATGCTCTTACAAACTTGTTTTTGAATGCACCAATAATATGGTCGAATATGAAGCGTTAATATTGGGGATGAAGGTCTTGGAAGAATTAGGTGACAAAAGAATTGTTTTACTTGGAGACTCTGAGCTTATCATAAATCAGATCAAAGGCATCTACCAAGCAAAACATCCCAAACTAAGGGCTTACAGAAACCTGGTACTAGACCTCCTTGAGAAATTTTCAGAATGCAATCTTTCAGCAATTCTAAGAGAATAAAATCGGGTTGTTGGTGCCTTAGCTACTTCAACAGTAGTGTTCAAAGTCCTAATTGTACCCAAAAAAAGATACAAGGTTGAATTCAAGTACAAGCCAACAGTACCAGACAATATGAAGCACTGACAAGTTTTTGAGAACGACAAACAGATAAAAGCTTCATGAAAATGGAGAACGAGTTTGAGAATTTAAACATTGATGATGAATACTGTGATGATGAAGTGGATGTAGCTGCTTTCACAAAAGAAGAATATTTTGACAATCAAATCGTTGGCAGAGATATTGTACAGTTGAAAAGCAACATCATTCCTAAAGGTCTAGTACCATTAGAGAAACATTTTGATAATAATGATGTGGTCAAAAGTCCAAAGATTACAGTAAATGAAGGCGACATGGAATATTGCAATATCGAGACTCCAGAGGATCCAAAGATCGTTAAGTTGTCTAGAAAACTCAGCCCTGAAGTCAAAGAGAGGTATGTGAAATTAATGAAGGAATTCCCTGATGTCTTTGCTTGGAGCTATGATGTGATGAAAGTTTACGATACTAGTATAATCCAACATGTTATCCCAATAAAGGAAGATCACAAGCCATTCAAACATAAATTAAGAAGAATAAACCCTCTGTTGTTACCATTGATAGAGAAATAAGTAAAGAAATAGTTTGAAGAAAAAATTATAGTGTCTCTGAGGTTTTCTAAATGGGTGGAAAATCTTGTGCCAGTTAGAAAAAAGTGTGGGGAAATCAGATTGTACATAGACTTCAGGAACTTAAATAAAGTATCTCTTAAGGAAAATTACCCATTTCCCAAAATGGATCATATTCTACAGAAGGCGGTGGGCTCTAAGAAGATGTCAATGTTAGATGGTTTCTCGGGATACAACCAAATCATGGTACATCCTGATGATCAAGCAAAAACGACATTCAACACACCATGGGGAACATTCATGTACGCCAAAATGCCATTTGGACTTATGAATGCAAGGGCAACATTTCATAGAGCTATGGACATAGATTCTTCCAATTAAAAAAACAAGTTTATTGTTATATACCTTGATGACATTACCGTGTATTCTGCCTCAGATGAAGAACATATTAAACATCTTAGGAGGGCATTTGAAAAGTGCAGGAATTTTGGTATATCATTGAATCCGAAAAATTCAAATTTTTCCATGGAAGAAGAAAATCTCTTAGGGAACATTATTTCAAAGAAGGGATAAAGGTAGACCCCAACAGAGTTGAGGGGATCTTGAAAATTGGCATACACAGGAGCAAGAAGGAGGTACAATCCTTCCTGGGCAAAGTGAATTTCCTGAGGAGATTCATTCCCAATTTGGCCGAAATTATAAAGCATATCACCAACATGATAAAGAAAGGAAATGAAATCAAGTGGATTTCAAAGGATAGAAAATATTTTGAAGACATCAAAGTGGCCTTGACGAAGGCTCCTGTACTGACTAGTCCTAATTTTGAGAAAGATTTCATACTTTTCTTTTTCACTTCAGAACACACAATTGTAGGTGTATTACTCCAGAAAGATGACCAAAATTTTGAGAAGCACATAGCATACTATAGTAAGACATTAAGAGATGCTCCTTTGAAATATGACATAATGGAGAAGCAAGTTTATTCTTTAGTCAAGGCATTGAAAGAATTCAGGGTTTATATCCTACATTCACATACCACTGCTTATGTTACCAATAGTTCAGTGAAGGACATCTTGACACATACTGATCCTGAAGGAAAGAGGGGAAAATGGATAGCATTACTGTTAGAATATGACTTGGATATTAAACCCACCAAGTTGATTAAAGGACAGGGACTCGCTAGACTGATGGCACAAACAAACTGCGAACTCTTGGGAATAAAATTCATTGTAGATCTGAAAGAAAATATAGCAAAGGAAGAAATGGTGACTCCACAAATATTTCAGAAGTTTCTTGACTCTACATGGTATGCGGATATCATATTTGTGTTGAAGAATTTGCAGGCTCCTCCTGAGTACAGTAAAACAAAAGCCAAATTCTTGAAACTGATGGCAGCAAAATTTTGTATAGTAAATGAATTGTTGTACTAGAAGGATCCAGGGGGGTTTTATTGAGTTGTTTGATAGAAGAAGAAGCAAAGAAAACCATTATATATTTCCATAAGTGTGACTGTGGAGGTCATCATTATTGGATGACAACTGTGCATGAAATTTTGAGAGATCGTTTTTATTGGACTAGAATTTTTTTTGATGTTTATAAAGAAGTTTCAAGATTCCATGAATGTCAAATATTTGATGGGAAGGGAAAATTGTAGTCTCTGTCGTTAAAACCCATTTCAGTGGAAGATCCTTTCAGACAGTGGGGCCTGGATTTTATAGGGGAGATACATCCACAATCATCAGCTCAACACAAATGGATTCTGACAACGACCAATTATTTCACTAAATGGATTGAGGTAGTGCCCACCAAACAAGCTACAGATGATGTCATCATTCGATTCTTAGAAGATAATATTATGTCCAGGTTCAGATGCTCGATCAAAATTGTAAGAGACAATGCAACAGCTTTCAAGTCTAAGAAATTGGAGAAATTTCGTAGAGATTACAACATCACTCTTGGTCATTCCACGTCATATTACCCTCAAGGGAATGGGTTGGTTGAATCTTTGAATAAAATCTTGGTCCGAATCATCAAAAAAATGTTGCAAGAGAATAAAAAGGCATGGCACAAAAAGCTTATCCACGCACTATGGGCCGACATGATATCCCCAAAGAGATCTATTACCACATCTCCTTTCCAAATCGTTTATGGTATAGAAGCTATTTTCCCTAATGCATTTGGATTACCAGTAATGAAGTTGTTATAGGAGCAAGAGGCGGAAATAGACACTAGTAGGAGAAGAGATGATGAGCTCAGCAGCGTACATCAGACCAGAGAAAAGGCCTTCCATAACGCCCATCTATGCCAAGACAAGATCAAAAATGATTTCGACAGACATACCAAGGTGTATGACTTCAAACTACGAGACTAGGTACTAAAATGGGATGCCAGAAAAGAATATAAGGGAAAACATGGGAAATTTGATAACCTATGGATGGGTCTGTTCAAAATTGTAGCTTACCATGGGAGAAACTCCTATTTATTAGAGGAGAGTAATGGATAACTCGCCAGAGGAGGGCCTTTGAATGGCAAGTTATTCAAACATTACGTTGTTTGAAAAATCATCACCCTGCCATTCATTGTATATAATCATTTTATGTTTTTATTTACGCATGAAATGTTGGAATAAAAGTAGCATATTTGAAGCCCAAGGTGAAGTCCCTGAGATATGTTGGGCAGATTTTAAGTTTTTTAATAAAGATCAGCGGATTCAGATCACACTAATAGACCACAACCCAATGGGTAGGCACTTAGTATTTAGTTCTTTTCTACCTCGCGGGGAGGATAGAATCCCCAGTTGGAGCCTATGTTATCATCATAACAATTTTTGGATCATGGTCCAGGTTTCAAAGATTCGGCGAAAAGCCACATCTCTATGGAAGTATGATAGTTTGGAGGATCAGGTCTTATATGGCGGTATGTGGATAAATATAGTGGAGGCACAAATGGCAGGAATCGACAGACTGTCGATTTGGAAGCAGCCCAGATCAACGGCTAAGGCGCATATCGAGGAATGAAGCAGCGCGGAAGATAATTATTCGAAGGCGGGCTGGGAAAAACTACTATGGTTTTGTGCATGGACGCGTGGCACCTCTAGAGGTATATCGAGGAAAAAAGAGGTCTTCCTAAAACCATTTTCTCCAATCCCTGATATCGAAAGTTGTTGGGGCGTAGTAGACCGTAGATCTTAGAGCAATCTGGATCAATGGCTGAAACTCATATCAACAATTGAAGTAGCGCAAGGATTAATCATTCGAGGACGAGCCGGGGAAAACTATCGTGGTTTCATACATGGACGCATGGCACCCTCAGAGGCACATCGAGGCGAAAAGAGGTCTACCTAAAACCATTTTATCCAACCCCCGATTTCAATAAGTGCGTATAAAAGGAGGGTCCCCGACATTATTTTATGATATTTTGAAGCATTCATTTTATCCATGAATGATCAAGACATTGCCTCTAGAGAAGAAGCCCTAATTGGCAGGGACTCTAATGTTTTCAACACGGAGATAATAGTCTCACCTATTTCTGTGTCCAGATCGAACTTGTTATATAATTTTGGAATTCATATACCTTTCCTCGAAGCGGATCAAGCCTCCATCACCCCTTACGTCATAGAAGTAGTCTTTCCTTTCCCTGAGTTTGTGAGCTGGTTTGCAGAGCGGTATTCTCGGGAAGAAAGAGTCATTCTGAATAAAGTAGGGTCAAAGGTTTTATGCGAAATAGACAATCCATCGCTTCGACACACCCTTAGTATACCAGATTCCTCCCCCACAATATATGAGCCCTTCGAGGAGGAGAAAATGATCATAATTTATAGAGAATGCCCATCAAAAGTAAAAACCATGTTTCTGCAAACCATTATCAAAACTAAACACCATTCTAAGAGTTTGTCATTGCCTTCCAGTGTAAGCATCATGGTCATCGAAGTCCAATGGGATTTTACTCTGCTTAGTCAAATTTTAGGGTTGGATAATGACAAGTTTGTGGTAGAATTCAAGTTATGTTTCCCATTGACATTCTTTATGTCAAGGTCTGGTCAGTCGGTCTATGTTAATTTTGACAAATTCATAGCTAATAATATGCATCAACAACTGGTAAACTTAAATTTATTGAGACACTTCAGATACTACACGCACTTGCCGAGAATGTTCCTGGAATATAACAAAACCAAATTTCCTGAGACTGTGTTTATTTCAATTGAGTGTAAAAGGATCACTATGCTTATCTTCATCAATAAGATTATGTCCAAGGTGTACAGCCTTATCTTCAGTTCAGACCTGCCAAGGGTTCTGGAGGAAATGAAAATCTCGTTACAACCAAATCCAGAGAGTAGGGTAGGAGATTGGATGTTGTTCATACAGTCTACTGTGATTTGGGTATATGGCTATCAAGAAGGACCTTACCTCTTACCAGTCTTTCTGAATCCTGAAATTTTTGCTTTATAATTCATCAGACAAAGGGTCATCTTAGAGACATAACATTTTCTGAAAGCACACAAGGCTTCTAACTTAAAAATTCCTTTCATAGTAGGACCTTTTGTGGTGAAGAAAAAATCATGTTTGCCTCAGATCCAATCCAAACTCAGTGAATTTGGGTTCACACTATTGTAAGGGAGAAAATATGATCTGCATCAGATCATATCAAAGAGAACATTGGTGAGAAAACAAGGCCCCTATGAACATGAGAATGTTGAAGGATTCGTCATGCTGGCTAATCTAGAAACCTATGTAGATATGGAGGTCACTATGCAGCATGATCAGAAGAAAAAAAAATAACTAGCCCTCCAGTAGATCCTAGCATAGAAACCTTCCCCTAGGTTGGTTTTCAAAGCTCCTAAGATGAGTGTTTACAATAAGAGGAGCAATTCAGAGGCCCTGGGTGCCAGTAGTCATCAAGATGTTCCCAAGAAAGTGAAAATTACATCACCCTCTCAAGTGGTTGACCTGAAAGAAGAAGAACCCGAAGAGAAAATAAGCATGGATATGGTGGAGGGTGCAACCAAGAATGAAGAAGCTAGTATAGGAAGCATGCCACAAAGTGAAAGCAGCACAAGGGTTTTCAGCAGTAAGAAACACATATTTAGCAAGACACCTGGAGCAGTTTATCAATCCAAAGAGGACTTGATGAACCAGTATGTTGTAAAAGGAAGTATGGACAACAATGAGATAAGGGACCTGTTGCCCGAAGTACAGAAGATCTTTTAGCATAAAGCGTCCTTGTTCTCAGTCAGAGATGTGGAAAGAAATACATTTAATATAGCCATAACAAATGATGATAAAGTGTTTGAGATCAATATTCACTATGAGAATATTGGTACCCCAAACAAATTAAAGTTTCACATGAATGCTAGTGACATTATTTATTCGGACTACCTAAGTTTAAGTCTGAAAGTTTCAAGATTAACAACACATGCACTCAAACTAGATGGACAATTGAAATAGGAAAAGGCATCCAGCAAATCCTGGATGGCATAGGTCAAAAGGTTAGAATCTGAAGGCCCTCAAGGGGTAAATGCTTCTTTGGATGAGAAAGATAAGATGATCCAAAGCCTAAAGAAAAAACTGAAGATGTCCCCTACAGATCATCCACAGACAATAGAGCTAGGTGCTTTAGAACATGAGAAGGAAACATTCAGACAAGAGGCACTCAATTACAAAGCTAAAGTGTTGTAGTTAGAAAAAGAGAAAGAGAATTGGTCACAAGCAGAGGTAGCAACATCAGATATGGTTGTCATCACACCTACTAATACAGAGGCTGGATCAAGCACTGAGGGGTTGGTTCAAGCTATGTCTCAGGTAAGCTTAAAAATAGGGGAGATCAAGGGCCTCAAAGAGGTCATAGAAAATTTGAAGCAAGAGATGAAAGTGAAAGATGATAAGATGGCTCAACTCCACTGAGATAATCAAGATTTGCAAGAGAGAGTGAGCAAGCTGAAAACAAGGTTAAAGGGAAAAGCACTATTACAAGGGGCTAAACATGTGATATGGGATGATATTGCTCCTGAGGTTGCTAAATTCAAGGTTTATCTGAGTTTTATAAATGACAAAGACAATGTGGCTGCCATGGCCCGAAGTAGGTGTAATGTTGTTAATGAAGTATTGGCCAAGAAACCCTCAGAATGGGCCCAAAATGTTATTGATTTGCTAAATTTTGTGCCCACTACCGATATTCATACTATTGGGGTAAAGAATAGAACTACGTTGATTATTTGGACCAGAAGGATCATCTCTAAGCATAACCTGCTTAAATCGGTTCAGAACAAAGCTATGCAGATGGAGCACAGTATACAAAAATTTAAAGATACATTTGAACAGTTGTTTATCAAGGGCCTCCCACCATTTTGGGATGGCAAAGGTTCATTATGCAATCAATAAAATTACAACTCTCTCCTCATTCAGTGTAGGATGGACCACTCCAAATTTGAAGTTGTGGAGGAAGGTCTAAAAGGCCCAAGTCTCGTAGAGTATTTGGCTACAGACTTCGAAATTTTGAATAAATTTAAAACAGTGAAGGTTGTTCTGCCAACTATGTCTTACACCACATGCATTGACTTGGAGATCTTGATTAAAGAGATGATGGATTACGAGATTCCCTATGACTCACAATGGAAGGAAATCATGCGGCTGGGGCAAGACAAATTGCAGTTTCCCCAGAACCAGTAAATGATCTCCAGATGTCACCAAATTTGTGGATTCGATAGAAGATCAGAGTAATACAGATGGTGCAAAGGAAGCCAAGCAGTCAAAGAGATCCGTCCCCAATTTTCTAACATTTTTTTCTAATCATTGTAAATCGGTTCATATACCGAGATTGTCTGTTGAAATTATTAAATCAGTTTTAGAAGCTGAGTTGTAATCGAATTGTATAAATATTGGGATACTTGAATGAATTAATGTTGGCAGAAGTGAAAGAGCACCTTTTGGTTGTTTCGAACTCTATTGTAATTTTATGAATCTGAATTGAATATAAATGCAGAAGATTTTGAAGTCTCCATGAAAATATTCTAAAGGGTGGTGATATGATCTTTGTTTCCCTTCATCGTATGTTTTTATTGTGACCTGTCATTTCATTTACATTTTCTTCTTTTTAAATTGGAGAGTTAAAGGCCCAGAAATCATCATTTGATGCTCTTGGCTTAAGAAATTTAAATTGTATGTACGTTTCTTCTTAGCTAATTCAGAATTCATTCATGTAATGCTCTGATGCAGTTATATGTTTCTCTTTCCTCTTACCACTCTATTTAAATTTTAAGAATAACTTAGATTCATCGCCTCATTTAGCCTTCATCTTATGGAGAGTTCTATCAGTTGAGCATTTTTTTCGTTCACTTTCAGAATTTTGACTCCATAGCCCTGAGTGTTCCTCCCCTTCATTGCCAACAACTTTATTAAAAACCCCCAAAACAAACCAAATATAGCCACCAATTTCCAAAGAAACATCAAGTGACACGAGAGAGCCCTCTCTGAGTTGAACAAGCTAGTGCTTCATCTCTAAAGTAGGTTGAAACAATTACTTCTGTCATTTGTCTTTTTAGCCAAACAAAATTTACAAAGTTCTAATAGGTGCAAAGATGCCAAAAGCTAAGGAAAAGTCAAACTTCACGAATGTTCTAGAAGGGGATCTTCTAGAAGATGAGATGGCCTCCGAACAGTTTGGATCTTACTCACTTTTCTGATTTGGTGGGATCTTCCTAATCTCCTCATCCATCTCTCTTTTACTCTATATAAAGAGGGATCTCTCATGGAAAAGGCTAAGGTTTAATAGGCTAATATTTGTATGGAGAGTTCTACTTCTTCTTGAAATCTTTACTTTAGTTCTACAAGTTACATGGTGGATCTTCTTCATTCAAAGGCTATGGAGAAAAGGTGTGTGTGTTAGAGAAAAGGGCCATCGAAAGGGGACCTTGCGACATCAAGGCTTTGGTTGTAATCTCAACTTTTAATTTAATATGATACAACAATATGTTTCTTCCCATAAAACTAGTCTTGTTTTATTGTATGATTCTTTGATCACATACATAGGTTCTTTTTGAGTATATTGTGTTGCTTTCACTTTGTTTGGTTTGTGTTCTCTTGCAAGTTCAATACCTTTGGAGCATTGGAACGGAGCTAGGATGGAAATGGCAAGGGTAAATGACATTTAAATGGTATGTTGTTTATCTCTTGTTCATTAGTAAACTCAATAATTAGATCCTAGAGAAAGTCTTATATTATGTTATGTTTTGTTCTAGTTTCCAGTGGGATCTAGGGATATTTGTTTATGTCCGCATTTACCAATTAATACAATAACACCTTTCTCCCCCATTTGTTCTATTTTCCTCTATCCAACCTCCTCCCCTCTCC